>SNQJ01S0002316.1:257550-314578 GCA_010110895.2 Picea sitchensis | reverse complement strand
TGTGCAGGAATATGTACCTATACACGACAAGGTTGCACCTCGAAGAAACTGGGAAATTGAACGACTAGGATACTCTGCAGCCTCTGATTTTCATTCATAGTAAATTTGACTTGGCTTGGTCTCCAATTGTGGGCAATTGTTGTCTATTTTGAATGATTCATTGTTGCAACATTTGTAAATAATGTGGAATGAGCGATTCCATGGAATATAATTTTTTGTCCTACAAATGCCTGCCAAATTATTGTGGGCATTAACATGATTGCAATATATGATATTGATATTTATTTAATCTTTTAATGTGTCTTAAATGTGTTTTGGGTCTTTTTGTCTCTATAACCAAAAGCACAGTGTAGGCTCGAAGGTCGGGGATAAGCTCCTAAAAAGGATGGAAAAGAACTATAACTTTAAGTTCTTCCTAGGTCTGTTTGCCTATAGTTGAATGGTAAGTATGTGGTGATTATTGTCAAGAGACGACACGTTGTCTTTCATTCTCTGCCAAGCACTAAGGAAATATTAACTTTTCACAAACCTTACATTTACCTGCCATTCACTTTTCACAAACCTTACATTTACCTGCCATTCTCTAATGTGATGGTAAAGAATAGAGAAATATTAACTTTGCACCATCTTTAGGTCCCTTTGTACAGAACTGAACCCAAATATAAAAAGTCCCTTTGTACAAACCTGAATCCAAATACAAAAAGTAGAACAAAATTCAAGGTTTCTTTTAAGGTTTTCCTGTAACAGCAAAATCTTCAACAAGAGGACTTCATTGGAACATATTATATAGGGCAAGGAAAATCTGCAATTAGGTTTCGTAGGTGACCCAGTGGGAGAGCGCGCTGCAATCTCGCCTTACAAAAAGATTGTGTATCCAATCCCCACTGAGAACTGTGCTTTTGTGGAGTGTTGGCAATTTGCAGCCACATTTTGCATGACATCTACTCAAATTCAACTGTCTGCCAACTAGGAAAAAGACAGGAGACAGTGTTGTAGTTCCTTCCGTGGTTAATATGTGTGCACAAACTAGAGAGATCGAACCTTCTGCCACGTAAACTGTATAGCATTTAAAGCTTTCAAGGTAAAAGGACTGATAGAAAGCTCCCTTCCATATTTGCTAGGATTAAAATCCTAGTGCGATTGCTTTGCCCGATGAATGCTGTATTCTCTAAGCATGCGGGAGATTACATCCATTGGTTGTAACAAATGCGATAGTTTATATTGCTATTTGGCTGATAAAGCAGCAATATATGAGGGGTCATGGATGCGTCCATGGCTATTGTAGTTGCATTTTATCATATGGTGCTGGTTAAACAGCCATATTATAAGTAGATGAACTTTGATGATCGAATTTGTCAATGGCCAGTGTGTCTGTTAAAGTGAACACAGACTAAGATCTAAATTATGTGTCACTGTAAGATCTAAATTATGTGTCCCAGTGAGTTAAATGACACAATTTTGACAGGTTCTAGATCATAAAAATGCAGAAGCAATATACACAAATATATTACACAATATACAAGGTACACCTGCAAGGTCCATGGAACTAATAGTCCTACTTAATTGAATGCAGTTCTCAGCTATGCTATGCTATAGAACAAATTACAAACTTTGGATTATTATATTTCTTAACACTGAACCATGGTGAGAATATAGGTGCAGTCTATTTATACAGTTAACAATCATATCTTAAACAGAGGAACTGTGATGATCAAATTTGTGAATGGCTGGTGTGATCGTTCAAGTGATGTGTTGTTTGTGTTGCAGTGAGTTAAATCAGCATATATCCATTATAATTCCAGATCTATTAAGTAGTAAGAGGGATCAAAAAGAAATTGAGATGCAAATCCCTCCCTGGGTGCCTAAAAAATCCTGAATTAAAGATGAATATAAGCTGGTGTGTAATATTAATGTTTGGTATTTTTTTCTTTAATTTTCTTTTATACATTATAGATTTTGTTTGTTTTTATATTTTAATTTATAAGGTTTTTCTTTAATTTTCTTTTCTACATTATAGATTTTATTTGTTTTTATATTTTAAGGATGTTAGACATCTTCTCCATACTCCTCCATACTGGGCTGGGCTGTTGTTTTTTATTTTTATTTGTAAATATTATTAGGCTGGCTTATGCCATGCGTCACTGTCAGGTCAGCCTTAAACATAAATTCTTTACATCTCGCTCATACTAGGCTGTAGAATGTGTCTTGCTTCTGATGTAATCAGACACAATGGACATACTCTGTATCAAAAAATGCTGGAAACAATACACAAATATATTACACCATATACATGGTATCGGTGCAAGGTGCGGTCTGGACTTATAGTCCTACTTAAATGAATTGGTGAGGATAAACATCACACACAATGGACATACTCTGTATCATAAAAATGCTGGAAACAATACACAAATATATTACACCATATACATGGTATCGGTGCAAGGTCCGGTCTGGACCTATAGTCCTACTTAAATGAATTGGCGAGGATAAACATTGTGAAAGGCAGCGAAAATGTTGGAATGTAGCCACTCAAATAAACATATATTACCGTCTAAATACTGTCTTGCAGTGAGTAAAATCACGCATAATGGACAGACTCTGCATCGCAAATATATCACCATATAGGTGGTACCTTGCAAGGTCCATTTGGAACCAACAGTCCTACTTAATTGAATTGGTTTGGAAAAACATTGTGAAAGGCAGCAAAAAGCTGGGAGGAGTGTGACCTCTCAAGTGACAGGCTCAGTCACTTGCAGTGGGTTAAGTCTCACACAATGGACAGGCTCTGCATCGTGAAAATGCAAGAAACAGTATACACGAATATATTACACCATATACACGGTACACCTGCAATATTATGGAGTTTTAATCAAACCTATTTTACTGTATTGGTGAGGATATTGTGAAAGGCAGCAAAAAGTTGGGAGGAGTTTTAATGATAGACAGTATTGCCATGTGAAAAGTACAGGTTTCAAAAACTGCACATGCCATTGTCTTACCCTAAACACTAGCGTCGCGTACTGGACGATAAACAGCATTCAAACGGTCCTTTTTTTCGGCATTATTTTCCCTCATCTGATCAAAAGTTTTATAGGAACTCAATGTAAAAGCTGTCATTTCAGTAATTGCAAACTGTAATCTTAAACTAATTCGAAGCTTTGGGTAGAATAATTAGAAGCTTTGAATCTACCCAAATACTTAAAATTTAATTTCAAAGCTTTGAATCTATCTAAATATTCAAAATTTTACATGAACTCGATGTAAAAACTGTCATTTCAGTAATTGCAAACTGTAATTTTAAATTAATTTGAAGCTTTGGGTAAATTAATTATGAGCTTTGAATCTACCCAAATACTCAAAATTTAATTTCGAAGCTTTGAATCTATCCAAATACTCAAAATTTAATATTGAAAGTTTTACAAGAACTCAATGTAAAAAAACTGTCATTTCAGTAATTTCAAGCTGTAATCTTAAACTAATTCAAAGCTTTGGATAGACTAATTGGAGCTCTAAATCTACCCAAATACTCAAAATTTAATTTGGAAGCTTTGAATCTATCCAAATACTCAATTCAAAATTTTCGGTAGACTAATTGGAGCTCTGAATCTACCCAAATACTTAAAACTTAATTGGAGCATTTAATTTGGAAGTTTTGAATCGAAGTTTTGAATCTATCCAAATACTCAATTCAAAGCTTTGGGTAAACTAATTGGAGCTCTGAATCTCCCCAAATACTCAAAATTTAATTTAGAAGCTTTTAATCTACCCAAATACCCAAAATTTAATATTGAATAACAGAAATGGCCATTTTAACAATTCTTCATCCACCAAATTCCGACAGACGATCTAAATGCTGTGTAGTTAACGCCCGTCGTCCCATCTTAACATTATTCTCACAACTTTTTTTTCTCTGCTGGCCAACATTTATCGTCTCCCTAAATTGATTGAATGTTTAAAGAAAAAAAACGAAGTACAGACTTTAAACTCTTATATTTTAAGACGGAGCACAGGTGCCTAATAAGTAAAAGTGCCAGAAAATAAATAACAAACAAACATCTCCCCTATCCTTCTCACTTGATTGCACAAGAATAATTGTGATGACAGTTCACATGGCATCTTTGCTTTCCGTGTCAGAACAATTTCATGGGTTTTGCTTGATGTCAAAGATTGTACCGGAGGCTGTTCTCTGGCAATCACATGGACTCCAAGCATTATTTCAGTTGAACTCCACGTCCTATTCTCTGTCTCTCCTTTTTTTTTTGACAGGCTATCAAACAACTGAGGGTGAGCAGAGAGACAGTTGCCATTGGGTCAAGAGTTAAAATCCGTGTTGGGACCTCAGGTGCACGGAGAATAAATGGAAGAAGCTTATTATTTTATTATCAGAAGAAAATGTGAGTAGGGTTTTAACGACGAACCGTGAAGACAATGTACAACTGGAACGTGTAAATGATTGCAGGCTACAGGGGAGTTTCTGGTTGGTCCTAGGGCGTGTACAGATCTCTGGAATCTTTGGTCGGTGGTACTCCTCGGTAGTACACGTGTGTCTCAAATTCTGCCAGACAGACTCACATCAATACTTTACTTGGCAATCTTGATGGTGACAGCCTACTGGCCATCAATTTATTTAATATTAAAAATATCCCATACATTGGTTAGAGTAATATATGTATTTTTAATAGAGGGCACCTGTCAAGAGGGCATTGGATATGAATATTTATTAGAATGACGTCAGTACATGTTATGACATTCATCTTTTTAGTCCAACATCACGTTAACAATAATTTCTTTATGGTCTATATTTTTTTAATGGGGATTTGAATTTTTGTGGAAAATATTCTCCTCTCCGTTAACAATAATTTCTTTATGGTCTATATTTTTTTAATGGGGATTTGAATTTTTGTGGAAAATATTCTCCTCTCATTTTTATTTAATTTAATTATTTTTGGATAAGATATTTAATTTAATTATTTTTTAATAAAATATTAAATTGTAATTTAAGGTAGTATTTATTTTTATGTATGAAATTAAGATTAGATGTTACTTAAAAACATATCATTGTATGAGATTAAGGTTATATATTATTTGAAGGCACATTATCTTATGAGTCATAGTTTTAATAATAATAAATACAAAATATTGAGCTTGGTGCATATATTATTTAAGTTAAAGTTGTATTTTTGTCCTATGATATGATTTAATTGTTAAGAACTTGTTTTTCTTAGAAATAAAAAAATATGTTAACCCAAAACCTAAAAGTATATGGTAGGAATAAAAATCACATTGCAAGATGATATAACTACATATGAAGATCTTAAGATTGTATCAACAAATACTAAAGCAATAACTAAGTATTATAAGCTTTTTCTTTCTTTGAAAAAAGATTTAAACCAATTATTTTTTTATATTGATAAGATATGTACAATAACTAAGCATTATAAGCTTTTTCTTTCCTTGAAAAAAGATTTAAACCAATTATTTTTTTATATTAATAAGATATGTAAAATAACTAAGTATTATAAGTTTTTTCTTTCTTTAAAAAAAGATTTAAACAAACTATTTTTTTTTATTAATATGTAAAAATTATTTGATAACTAACAATGTTAAATATAAGTTAAAATAATAATACATACTACATTACAATTAGAATTTAGATGGAAAAATAACATCTTCTCACCATAAGTTGCTTAGTAAAAATGCTTTTGAAATCCCAATATTTGTACTTTGAAAGAAAATAAGACCATACATGTTGTACCAACCAGTAAATAACTTTTTTACTATGAGAAATGCTTTTGAAATCCCTAGGGATTTGAACTTACATGGATAATGACACCCTACATGTTTGACAAAACAATCAACATTCCTAGGGATTTGAACTTTCATGGAGAATGACACCATCCATTTTGACCAACTAATCAATAGGGGAGAAGCGTTACTATTTGGGCACCCTAACTTTAAGGGCATGTTATTAGCTTTGTTCTTTACTTCCATTTTAGTCCTAGGAGGAGTGATTGATTATGTACTTGTCATGACATGGATGTGATTCAATATATATATATATATTTTAAATATTAACTTTATAATTTTAAAATGTTAAAAGAAATTTATGTAATAAATATTTTTAAATATTATTTTATATTAATACGATTGATAATGATATGTATATAAAAGAATTTTTATAAATAATTTATTATAGTTAATTTTTCAAGAAACAATTTTAAATTTATCCAAGATTGAAATCTATTTTCACAATTTTTTTCACAATTATTGGATACTTAATTTTTTAGTTCTCTCTCTTATTTTTGCTCGAGAGAAACGTTTTTGAAATTTCATAAGAAACAATATTGAAATCTTGAGAAGCTATGACCTCATCAATGTTCACACAACCCATGTGAACGTGGAGACCTTATCAAATGCTTCCTCTTCCTCTTAAATAGGACTCTAATCTTCTCGAGGTTTGAACTGATGCCCTATCTCAACCACTAGATATTAGTCATATATTAGTCATTTGGTGATTAACAACATTAACATATAAGATTCCACACTGCCTAGAGGAGTGTCATAGTGTTAAAAATCATGTCTTTGCATAGTAACTATCCCCAACTTATACAATAAGCTAATTTTGTTGCAAAAGGATCTTCTTTCCAATAAAAAATATGATAAGTATCTCGCATAAGTCTTTGCATAGTAACTATCCCCAACTTATACAATAAGCTAATTTTGTTGCAAAAGGATCTTCTTTCCAATGAAAAATATGATAAGTATCTCACATAACTTTTAGGGCTGAGGATAGTTTCACCATGATCCAAGTTTCATGTGTGGTGGAGGGATGCCCATGAAGGTTTTGAGCAATTCTATATCGACCCAAATTGTTGAAAAATTTATTAGAGTTTTAGATCTATAGTAACTGTGACTTCTAGTATCATTGGATTTTAACAATAGGACACAAGTTTCCTACAAGATTAGATGGCTCCACCACTTACCACTCAACCAATCAATTAATATTTTAATATTTGACTTATACATCAAATATATTTGTTAATTATATCCTTATTTACTAAAGTTTTCATTCATCACAATCTCATATATTGAAAATCCATCTTAACCCTAGATATATTAAGACCCTAAAGAGATAAGAAAAAATCACGCACAAACATTTTATGTAGCTTAAAAAATTTAGGGCTAAGATGAACCTATATTATTATTATTATCATTCCCTCCGACAACATATATTTTAATCATTTCGAAGTCAAAACACTTTAACTTCTAAATAGTCGCAAAAAACTAATTTTGTTTCCCAAAGTTTAACTTTAGAATTAGAAAAATTGTAATTTTTAATTATCTTAAAAAACAATTATCTGTTATTAAATTGGTTAGAGGTGTGACTTGACCCTCACATGACTAATTTTCATGTTATTCTTGGCAGTGCTAGATGAAAATAAAAATAAAAATCCATTGGCATGCTTGTAATCTCTTCAAACATTGTTATATATTTAAATATGTATGTTGGATTTCTAGACACGTCCCATCCCTTTTAGTCTTCCCATTTATGAATCTTGGTTTGTGTATCAATCAACCCATCAAATTCAATGTCTACCATAAGGGAATTCAGATAGGCTTAGCTTATTTTTAATGCATACCACCTTGGTCCTTATAAGATTTATTGTTATGGTGGGTTAGAATATGTAATGTTCTTAACCCGGCTAGTCTAGAAAATATTGCTAATATGATATGTCCACTATCTGATCTGATACATTGGGGGTTTCTGGATGCGTTTTAGATGTGTGTGTGCATAAAGCATACAGATAGTAAATGAGACAAAATACTGCAAACCATATATTATGATATCTCTGTGGAGTACAATGTTGAATGCGGCTGAAAAGAATAAATCACTCGGCTAGATCATTGACAAAAGGATCTTAGCTAGAATACAATAAGCAAACTAAAACAATAGTACCCGATACTAGAAGAAGGTTGCAGGATCAGTGGCTAAGATGTCAGATCTGCTGCAAGCTACGACAACTCATACGACAATTGCTGCAAGACAGGAAATTTCTCCCTGGTGGCTAAACCCCTCAGATCTTCCTGGAAACTGGCCCAATCAATGCAACATGTTCTCTCTCTCAGTCCTAGTGAATGATCTGCTCACAATCGGCCCTCTACTGATATGTATGGACCCCGAATGGATCCCCCTGGGAAAATGTGCCCCCTTTTGTTGCTGGAAACTGCACCCTAGTGATTCCCCTGTCAGAATTAGCTGATAAGGGTCTCAAACTAAGGGCCCTAGGCTACTGCGAAATGTGTCGAAAGAATTTCCCTGGATCTGATCTGATGATCACTCGGGAACCCCAAATGTGTCCTCCCCAACCGTCGCACCCTCAACGGCTAGAAAATGTGCCCCAGATGAGTTCTTTGTCGAAATCTGACGAGAAACCACACAATAGATTTTCCTTTCCTTCCTCTCAAATGGGTCAGAAGAGAATCTCTGGATTCTCCCTGGATGGGACAATTCGACTCACTAAACCTCCTCAGAATCTATTCCCTCACCCTGAATAAGTGTGCCCTTGCTGTTGCAATATGTGTAACTACTGATGAAGACTGATGAAAGATTTGTTTTATCTCCCAGGTGACTAGGGCGTGTCTCTCAACACTGAAATCAACCACTGGGTGTATTCCTCCTAGAATCCACTGATCTATCTCTCCTGAGATGTGCCTGTCTCCTCAATGACAAGTCAAAATCTGCATAATGGTGAATTAGGTTGCTTTAGCCTTCCTTTATATCTTCCTGAAACTCTAATTTCTCATTGACCTATTTTTAGCTCAATTTGACTTAATAGCGCTTTTAGTCACTTTTAGCTCAATGTCACTTTCGAATTATAACACCCTCTACTGAAGTGACCTCTAGTAACCTTGTTTACCCCTGCATGGCCCTGGCTATAGTCTAACAGGGTTGTTTAGACCATTAAGCCTCCTCTCTAGAGCTCCTATTTGGAAAGGGAAATTACATTTCTCCCTTCCAAAAATTGCTTATCCTCAAGCAATACCAATCCAGGGTACTACAACACCTACTCGCTCTCCCAAGTAGAATCCTCTACTAGAAGTCCTCTCCATCTGATCAAACACTCTCTGATGACCTTGCTCCTCAGTTTGCACTCTCGTAACTCCAATACCTCCTCTGGAACCAA
Source organism: Picea sitchensis (assembly GCA_010110895.2). NCBI lineage: Eukaryota > Viridiplantae > Streptophyta > Pinopsida > Pinales > Pinaceae > Picea > Picea sitchensis. The sequence continues at coordinate 305,393 of SNQJ01S0002316.1, read as the reverse complement.
CTCCAACTATCCCTCCTCATCCAATGGGGGAAGCTCCTCGATGTGTTGATGAATTGTCCCACAAACTTCTTGAGGCAAGATACGTGGAACACATTATGGATCCTACTCCCCTCTAGAATCTCTAGCTCATAATTAACCTCGCCTACCCGACACATGATCTTGTAAGGTCCATAACATCTGGGCTTGAGCTTCTCGGCCCCACTCTGCTTCAGAGATGATTGTCTGTAGGGTTGGAGTCTTAGGAAAACCAAGTCCCCAACCTCAAATTTGTACTCTATCATGTGCATATCCGCACTCCTCTTCTGTGTTGTCTGTAGGTTCTCTTTTAGTAACTTGAGAATATCCTGACTCTCGGTGATCCAATCCTTGGCTTTGGGAGCTCTGCTCTCCCCAAAAACCAAGTCAGCCAAAGTGGGAGCATCATAACCGTACAATGCTCAGAAGGGTGTCATGCCAATGGACATGTGGTAAGTGGTGTTGTAGCAATGCTCTCCTAGATGTAGCCACCTGACCCATGTTCTCTGTTGTCCACCCACATAGTTCCTCAAATACCCCTCAACCCATTTTTTGACCATCTCGGTCTGCCCATCTAAATATAAGTTGAAATGACAATACATACTACATTAGAAGGGTTTGAATTTAGATGGAAAAATAACATCATCTCACCATAAGTTGCTTAGTAAAAATGCTTTTGAAATTGCCATAGATTTGTACTTTGAAAGAGAATAAGACCATACATGTTGTACCAACCATAAATAATTTTTTACTAGGAGAAATGATTTTAAAATCCCTAGGGATTTAAACTTACATGGATAATGACACCATACATGTTTGACAGAACAATCAACATTCCTAGGGATTTGAACTTTCATGAAGAATGACACCATCCATGTTTGACCAACTAATCAATAGGGAAGAAGGGTTACTATTTGGGAACCCTTACTTTAAGGGCATGTTATTAGCTTGTTCTTTACTTCCATTTTAGTCCTAAGGAGGAGTGATTGATAATGTACTTGTCATGACACATGTGATTATATATATATTAACTTTATAATTTCAAAATGTTAAAAGAAATTTATGTAATAAATATTTTAAATATTATTTAATATTAATACGATTCACAATGAGATGTATATAAAAAAAAATTATGAACAACTTATCATAGCTAATTTTTCAAGAAACAATTTTAAATTCATTCAAAATTGAAATCTACTCTCACAACTATTGGATACTCAATTTTTTAGTCTTCTCCCTTATTTTTGTTGGAGAGACGTTTTTGAAATTCTATAAGAAACAATATTGAAATCTTGAGGAGCTATGACCTCATCAATGTTCACACAACCCATGTGAACAGGGAGACCTTATCAAACTCTTACCACTCAACCAATCAATTAATATTTTAATATTTGACTTATATATTAAATAAATTTGTTGATTATATCCTTATTTACTAAAATTTTCATTCATCACAACCTCATATATTGAAAATCCATCTTAGCCCTAGATATATTAAGACCCTAAAGAGATAAGAAAAAAACATGCACAAACATTTTGTGTAGCTTAAAAAATTTAGGGCTAAGATGAACCTATATTATTATTATTATCCTTCCCTCCAACAACATGTATTTTAATCATTTCAAAGTTAAAACACTTTGACTTCTAAATAGTCGCAAAAAAATAATTTTGTTTCCCAACGTTTAACTTTAGAATTAGAGAAATTGCAATTTTTAATTATCTTAAAAAACAATTATCTATTATTGAATTCGTTAGAGGTGTGACTTGACCCTCACATGACTAATTTTCATGTTATTCTTGACAGTGCTAGATGAAAATAAAAATAAAAATCCATTGGCATGCTTGTAATCTCTTCAAACATTGTTATATATTTAAATATGTATGTTGGATTTCTAGACACGTCCCATCCCTTTTAGTCTTCACATTTATGACTCTTGGTTTGTGTATGAATCAACCCATCAAATTCAATGTCTACCATAAGGGAATTGAGATAGGCTTAGCTTATTTTTAATGCATACCACCTTGGTCCTTAGAAGATTTTTTGTTATGCTGGTTTAGAATATGTAATGTCCCTAACCCGGCTAGTCTAGGAAATATTGCTAATCTGATATGTCCACTATCTTATCTAATACACTGGGGTTTTTTGGATGTGTTTTAGATGTGTGTGTGTATAAAGCATACATATAGTAAATGAGATAAAAGACTGCAAACCATATATTATGATATCTCTACAGAATACAATGTTGAATGCGGCTAAATAAAATAAATCACTCGGCTAGATCAGTGAAAAAAGGATCTTAGCCGACATACGATAAGAAAACTAAAACAATAGTACCTGATACTAGAAGAAGGTTGTGGGATCAATGGATGAGATGTCAGATCTGTTGCGGGCTATGACAACTGATACGACAACTTTTGCAAGATTGGAAAGTTCTCCCTGGTGGATAAACCCCTCGGATCTTCCTGGAAACTGGCCCAATTAGTGAGTCTTGCTCTCTCTCTCTCAGTCCTAGTGACTGATCTGCTAACAATTGACCCTCTATTGATATGTCTGGACCTCTGATGGATCCCCCTGGGGAAATGTGCCCCCTTTGTTGTTGGAAACTGCACCCTAGTGATTCCCCAGTTGGAATCAACTGATAAGGGTCCCAAACTAAGCACCCTAGGCTACTGGGAAATGGGTCGAAAGGATTTCCCTAGATCTAATCTGATGATCACTTGAGAACCCCAAATGTGTCCTCCCCAACCATCGCACCCTCAAAGGATGGAAAATATGCCCCAGATGATTTCTCCGTCGGAATCTAACAAGAAACTAGGCAATAGATTCACCTTTCCTTCCTCTCAATTGGGTCAGAAGAGAATCTATGGATTCTCCCTAGATGGGACAAGTCGACTCACTAAACCTTCTCAGAAGATGTGCCCTCACCCTGAATAAGTGTGCCCTTGCTGTTGCAATATGTGTAACTGTTGATGAAGACTGATGGAAGATCTATGTTATCTCCTAGGTGACTAGGGTGTGTCTCTCAACACCGAAATCAACCACGGGGTGTATTCCTCCTGGAATCCACTGAGCTATCTCTCCTGAGATGTGCCTCTCTCCTCAATGACAAGTCAAAATATGCATAATGGCGAATTAGGTTTCTTTACCCTTCCTTTATATCTTCCCAAAACCCTAATTTGTTGTTGACTTAATTTGTTCTATTATTTGTTCTATTTTTAGCTCAATTTGAATTAATAGCACTTTTAGTCACTTTTAGCTCAATGTCACTTTCAAATTATAACACCCTTGACTAAAGTGACCTCTAGTAACCATGTTTACCCCTGCATGGCCCTGGCTATAGTCTAATGGGGTTGTTTAGACCATTAAGCCTCCTCTCTCGAGCTCCTATTTCGAAAGGGATATTACAGTTATCCATTCCAAATATTTCTTGTCCTCAAGCAATACCAATCTAGGGTATTGCAACACGTACTCGCTCTCCCAAGTAGCATCCTCTATTGGAAGTCCTCTCCATCTGATCAAACACTCTCTGATGACCTTGCTCCTCAATTTGTGCTCTCGGAACTCTAGTACCTCCTCTAGAACCAACTCCAACTATCCCTCCTCATCCAATGGGGGGAGCTCCTCTAATGTGTTGATGAATTGTCCCACGAACTTCTTGAGGCAAGATATGTGGAACACATTATGGATCCTGCTCCCCTCTAGAAGCTCTAGGTCACAAATAACCTCGCCTACCCGACGCATGATCCTGTAAGGTCCACAAAATATAGGCTTGAGCTTCTTGGCCCCACTCTTCTTCAGAGATGAATGTCTGTAGGGTTGGAGTCTCAGGAAAACCAAGTCCCCAACCTCAAAGATGTGCTCTATCCTATGCCTATACGCACTCCTCTTCTGTCTATTTTGTGTTGTCTGCAGGTTCTCTTTTAGTAACTTGAGAATCTCCTAACTGTCGATGATCCAATCCTTGGCTTTGGGATCTCTTCTCTCCCCGAAAACCAAGTCTACCAAAGTGGGAGTATGATAACCGTACAATTCTCAGAAGGGTGTCATGCCAATGGACATGTGGTAAGTGGTGTTGTAGCAATGCTCTCCTAGATGTAGCCACCTAACCCATGTTCTCTGTTGTCTACCCACATAGTTCCTCAAATACCCCTCAACCCACTTGTTGACCATCTCGGTCTGCCCATCTAATTATAAGTTTAAATGATAATACATACTACATTAGAAGGGTTTGAATTTAGATCGAAAAATAACATCATCTCACCATAAGTTGCGTAGTAAAAATTCTTTTGAAATCCCCATAGATTTGTACCTTGAAAGAGAATAATACCATACATGTTGTACCAACTGTAAATATTTTTTTTTACTAGGAGAAATGCTTTTGAAATCCCTAGGGATTTGAACTTACATGGATAATGACACCATACATATTTGACCAAACAATCAACATTCCTAGGGATTTGAACTTTCATGGAGAATGGCACCATCCATGTTTGACCAGCTAATCAATAGGGGAGAAGGGTTAGTATTTGGGCACCCTAAATTTAAGGGCATGCTATTAGCTTGTTCTTTACTTCCATTTTAGTCCCGAGGAGGATTGATTGATCGATGTACTTGTCATGACATGGATATGATTAAAAAAAAATTATTATTTTTTTAAAATATTAACTTTCTAATTTCAAAATGTTAAAAGAAATTTACGTAATAAATATTATTTAATATTAATACGATTGACAATGACATGTGTATAAAAGAATTTTTATGAACAACTTATTATAGCTAATTTTTCAAGAAACAATTTTAAATTCATCCAAGATTGAAATCCGCTCTCACAACTATTGGATACTCAATTTTTTAGTCCTCTCCCTTATTTTTGCTGGAGAGAAACGTTTTTGAAATTCCATAAGAAACAATATTGAAATCTTGAGGAGCTATGACCTCATCAATGCTCACACAACCCATGTGAACGTGGAGACCTTATCAAACTCTTCCTCTTCCTCTTAAATAGGACTCTAATATTCTCGAGGTTTGAACTGATGCCCTGTCTCAACCACTAGATATTAGTCATTTGGTGATTAACAACATTAACATATAAGATTCCACACTGCCTAGAGGTGTGTCATATTGTTAAAAATCAAGTCTTTGTATAGTAACTACCCCCAACTTATACAATAAGCTAATTTTGTTGCAAAAGGATCTTCTTTCCAATAAAAAATATGATAAGTATCTCGCATAACTTTTAGGGCTAAGAATAGTTTCACCATGATCCAAGTTTCATGTGTGGTGGAGGGATGCCCATGAAGTTTTTGGAAAATTCTATATCGACCCAAATTGTTGAAATTTTTATTAGAGCTTTAGATCTATAATAACTGTGACTTCTTGTATCATTAGATTTTAGCAATAGGACATAAGTTTCCTACAAGATTAGATGGCTCCACCACTTACCACTCAACCAATCAATTAATATTTTAATATTTGACTTATACATTAAATATATTTGTTGATTATATCCTTATTTACTAAAGTTTTCATTCATCACAACCTCATATATTGAAAATCCATTTTAACCCTAGATATATTAAGACCCTAAAGAGATAAGAAAAAATCATGCACAAACATTTTATGTAGCTTAAAAAATTTAGGGCTAAGATGAACCTATATTATTATTATTATTATTATCTTTCCCTCCAGCAACATATATTTTAATCATTTCGAAGTCAAAACACTTTGACTTCTAAATAGTCGCAAAAGAATAATTTTGTTTACCAAAGTTTTTAGAATTAGAAAAATTGCAATTTTTAATTATCTTAAAAAACAATTATCTGTTATTGAATTGGTTAGAGGTGTGACTTGACCCTCACATGACTAATTTTCATGTTATTCTTGGTAGTGCTACATGAAAATAAAAATAAAAATAAAAATCCATTGGCATGCTTGTAATCTCTTCAAACATTGCTATATATTTAAATATGTATGTTGGATTTCTAGACACGTCCCATCCCTTTTAGTCTTCGCATATATGACTCTTGGTTTGTGTATGAAGCAACCCATCAAATTCAATGTATACCATAAGGGAATTGAGATAGGCTTAACTTATTTTTAATCCATACCACCTTGGTCCTTATAAGATTTATTGTTATGCTCGGTTAGAATATGTAATGTTCCTGACCCGACTAGTCTAGAAATTGTTAATCTGATATGTCCACTATCTGATCTGATACACTAGGGGTTTTTGGATGTGTTTTATATGTGTGTGTGTGTATAAAGCATACAGATAGTAAATGAGACAAAACACTGCAAACCATATATTATGATATCTCTGTGGAGTACAATGTTGAATGTGGCTGAATAAAATAAATCACTCGACTAGATGAGTGACAAAAGGATCTTAGTGTTGGCCCTTGGCTATGGAAGCAAGAAAAAATCAAGGAAGAAAAGACAAAATGCGAACTGCGCGGAAGACACAGGGAGGGTTACTGGGTCGAAGTGAGAAAAAGAGCAGAAAAGATGAAGAGAAGTAAAAGGAAAAAAGACATTCGACAAAGAGATCAAGGATGTCAGATCAACAAGGAATATGGATCGTGGACAACTCAACAAGCGAAAAAATCCACCGTTGGATGTTGTGGAACACTGGACGAGAAGGAAGGAAAGACAGGCTGGTGAAACCTTGAAAACGTGGGACAAGTTGACCTAGGGTTTTGGACACCTAGGGTTTTGGTATCTAGGGTTTTGACACCTAGGTTTCAGCCTAAGGCTGTCGATGAGTGATTGTAATGTATAAATAAGAACCTAGATGAGGGAAGAGGGGTCGTTCTAGTTTTGTTATTGGTATGAGCGATTATTGTGTGTGAGAGAGAAGTGTTAAGTGCAAGAGCCTTCTGATATTGTAATATCTTCAGTTGGGTGCGAAGATCAGTCCTGCAGCTGGGTGTGCAGGAAGGGGAGAGAAAGAGAGGAGGAAGAAGATCTACTAGCTGAGAGTGCAAACAAGAACTATATGCTTCATATTAATATATTATAAATCACAATTATGTGGACGTAGCCCTAGAGAGAGGGTGAACCACATATATTTTGTGTTGTGTGTGATTTATGCTCTGTTCTTTGTCATTTGGTATACCATTATTGCATTACTGTGTGAGATTTGATAGATAGTTCTGCAGAGTAGATATGAACTAGTAGATGATATATAACTATTGTATTGATTTTTTATTGGATCCACTTGATATCCCCTTGGTTGTAGACATATTTTTCCTGCAACCCCCCCATAACTACTTCGGGTGAGACTGTATCTTCTTCATAGGTGTTGCCGAAAGGGCCAATAGTTAGGGCTTGTTGGTGCGCTCTTGGAGCTGAACCCTGGGTCTGCCCCTGTGCCAACAAATGGTTTCGTTGCTGGGATAGGAATCTTCTTGAGGGAATGTCAAGGTGGTTTCCATCGAAGATAGAGATTCAGAAGTGGATAGAAGACCAAGAAAAGGACTTCACTGAAGCCCAGAACAAGAACCCTAATCTTAGTATAGAGGATTGGTTGGAGAGATATATCTTTACTGATATACATGAACACAATTTTCTTTGGAGGAATCCATCAGGAGCTATATGAGTGGCTAGCTAGGTTAGCATATACCCAATTTGAGATCAGATCTAGGCCACCTGTGGTTTGGACGTCGACGTTGATCAAGAAGGTCAAGAGAATTGATAATGTCGTGTCAAGAGCATTAGATCATTGGTTTGATAGTACCATTGGAGGGTATATCACCAAGTTTGTTGTTGACAAAGTAGAGTCATATAGCCAAGTCAAGAGATATTTCTTCAAGGGACCCAAAGGAAATTTTTTACATTTTATGAAGTTGAGGATCAAGATGCTATTGCATGAGAAGAACATCTTGAAGATACAGTAGCTAGACGGATCTGAAAGGATAATGTTCAATAATTCGGACAACGATCGCGATACAGAGGATGGACATACGCACAGTGGGAGAGAATTCAAATAATTTCATCTTTCAAACCTATTTAAGCAGAACTACGAGGATGAGGGATTCTACAGTGGAGAAGACGCAGATCTGATAGACGAGGAGCATTGATAGGAAGGGAAAGTTGCAGGACCTCGTCAAGAAGAGACAAAATCTTCAGGAACTGCTCAGACTATCGATGTAATTACCGATACTCTTCCGATTGTTTTAGAAGCCTTAAGTAACCAGAGTAACCTAAGTCATCAGAGCATTATCAATAATATTCCATCACATAATCAGTCTAGAAACCTAGGAAGATCTATGGCAGACGAGATGAGGTTACCCACCTTTAGAGGAGATGGATCTAAAGACCCTGAACAACACTGGTTTCTCTGCGAAGCTGTGTCGAGTATTAAGAATATCACTGATGAAGCTGTCAAACGAGATCAGTTCAGTACTACCCTAAGAGATCGCGCACTGAGATGGTATATGAAATTTGTCCAAGGGGCTACACCTAAACTGGTGAATTCTATTAAGACTTTGCTCATTGTTGAATTCAAGAAACCTAAGTCAGAATCACAGTTCATTATAGAGTTGAAAGAAATCAAGCAGAGAATAGAAGAACCGGTATGGGAGTTCGATCAGAGATTCAAGACCTTGACAAGCCATCTGAGTTTTCAAATCCCAAATGAGCAGAACAAGGAATGGTTCATTTCTGCCCTCTTACCACATATCAGAGTTCCTCTAATGCAACAGCATATCGCTTCACAAGATGAAGCACTGGAGATCACCATGAATTTAGAATCAACCCCTATGGGAGAATCCAGCTCAGGTATGAGTCAAATCTTGAGTCAACTAACTAGTTTGTCTCTAGGTCGAAGATATGAAGAAAGAAAAGGGAAAAGATAAAAGAGAAGACATCTGGTGTGTCAGATGCAGGTCAAAATGCCATGAAAAGAAACATTGTCCCCTATTCCATGAATACTTGGCCTCTAGAGCTTTGAGCCTCTTGAAATAAGTTACCTTACCCTGGTGCAAAGTATGCAAAAACAAACTTCGCCCTAGTGAGTGCTACTACATGCAAAAATATGTTCAGACACCCACAAATTTATATTGCATCTTCTGTAAGTCCGTGGGACATGATGATAAGGATTGTAGGGCTTACGATATCATGCATGAAAGGTCAAGGGATATATATAAAATTCAAGGTGAAGTACAACAATAAGGAAACACTACGCATTATAACTCCCCTGGGAGAGGAAACTTCAACCCTCGTGGTGGATTGCGAGGAAGAGGAAGAGGAGGAGGTATGGGTCGACATCAAGGACAGATAATATGCTATAAATGTGCATATCCTGGACACTTGGAAAGGGATTGTCAAAACCCTTGTACCACTTGCAGCTATTGCAACTCCTTCAAGCATGTTATCGAGGAATGTCCAACATTACTGTCTAAACTTCAAGAGAAATGGGGACCTCAACAGAACTTGCAGATACAACTGATCAAAGAAGAACCTCGTGGAGAAGACCCTAGAGTCACTGTTATCACTTGAGGAGGCATTTTTATAGGAGAAAACAAAATGACCCAAGGAAAGACTATAGAAGAATCAGGAGTCAAGAAAACTGCAGAGAAGACACAAACTTTTGATGCAAAGAAAGAAAAACAAATGTTCGAGGAGGCAAGAAGAGAATTCAGGGGAGACCAAGGATCTTCATCGAAGACACACCCATAAGTAAGAGAATGTGTAATGCCTCTGGAATTCGATCATTCTACTTCACCCGAAGATGGAAAAGAGGCGAGTAAACTTGTCAGTTTCTTGTATACGTTTATAGAGCTGATTAAAGATGAGAAATCTATACAAGAACTAAAAAATTTGGTCAGATAGTATGAGATAGGAAACGTAGGTCCTTTACTGAATAAATTTGTACATCAACTATCCAAGAAGATAAGGACAAATAAGGAACTACACCTGAATTCTCAGATTGGAGAATATGATATAGACTATGTGGTCCTCGACTTAGGGCCAGAGGTCAATGTCATGACGAAGCAAACCTGGGCACTGATGGGAAAACCTAAGTTGATATATTCCCCTATTAGGCTTAGGATGTCTAATCAACAGGAAGTAAGCCCCTTCAATAGATTAGACTCATAAGTGACAATGCATGTTCATCAGATTCAGAAGAAACAGTGGAGAACTGGCATAACAAAATGTATGAAGTATCTACAAGGAGGTGTGCTAGATTGACCATAGAATCACACCTGATCGATACAACAGTAAGTAACTTACCCACCTTTGATGGTCTGAATCCTTTAGAAACCTTCTTGTCGGACTTTGAAGAAAGTGTACCAACACAACAACACTTGTTGGCAATGGATGAGGCCTTGAAAGCCACACCAACAAGATGGTGGGGGACACATAAAAACAACATTACATAATGGGTACAATGTCATACCCTGATGTCCACACGGTTCTCAACACAAGGAGAAGGCTGTGAAATTCGGTACACAGGTCGAAGTTGCCCGAAGGACCATGTGCGAAGTTGCGAGGAAGCCTGGAGCAATATTCCTCAAGAGCAGTGGGTGCACAAATTCATAAACACGTTGGACACTATCCCTATCAACTGGTACCTTCAAGAATAACTGCGCCTCATCACTATAGATTGGGAAGGTATGACTCATAACTTTGTCACCAACTTTTTATTCAAAAGAAAATATCCTATAGTAGATCAAGCATTGCAGACTGTAAGACAGAAAGTGTTTGAGGAGGCACCTAGCCTCCCTTTGGAGCAAGAAGAGGATGAATGGACTGCACCTCTCCAGAAATTTCAAGGCTGTTACAACATCAATGCTGATGAAGATGATGATCCTAGGAAGGTGAACATCACAGAAACAAAATTCCAGAGAGATGTGGAAGGACCAAGAGTTGAACTACCATTTATTGGATAGCCGATCAAGATCAAGAAAGTCAATATTGGAACAGAGAAAACATCGAAGCTTGCAAATGTTGGAGATTATTGGGATGTTGCCACTATTGACAAGATTACCGAGTTACTGCATGAATATCAAGACTTGTTTCTGACCAAGTTCACTGATATGAAGGGCATTAAAGGGATTATGGGAGAAATGAGGATCCCTTTCAAACTAGATGCAATACTAATCAAGCAGAGACCCTACAGATTGAACCCTAAATATAAAGAGAAAGTGAATATTGAGCTTGACAGAATGCTGGAAGCAGGGATTATTGAACATGTCGAAGAATCAGAATGGATTATCCCTATGGTGGTACAAGACAAAAAGACAAGAGATATCAGGATCTGTGTAGACCTCAGGAAGATGAATGATGCCTATTTGCATGACCCCTTCCCTATGCCATTCACTGATGAAGTGTTAGATAATGTAGGAGGTCATGAAGTATATTATTTTATAGATGGATTTTTAGGATACCATCAGATCCAGGTTGCCAAGGAAGATCGCCATAAGACTACCTTTGCCACATAATGGGGATCCTACCAGTATACAAAAATGTCGTTTGGATTGAAGAATGCCCCAACCATCTTTTCTAGTGTGGTATTCGAAGCATTCAAGGAGTTCCTACATAAGTTTCTAGAAGCATACTTTGATGATTGGACTATTTTTAGTTTATTGAAAAATCATATTGAATGTTTAAGGCTAATGTTGGAAAAGTGCAGGCAGTGTCAGATTGCCTTAAACCTGAAGAAGTGCATTTTCTTTTTACCATTTGGAGTGTTGTTAGGTCATATTGTATGCAAGAAGGGATTTCTGGTAGATCCATCTAAAATTGCCATCATAGTTAATCTACCCCCTCCTACTTCATTCAACCAGCTGCGCACTCCGCTTGGACACACAGGATATTACAAGAAGTTCATTAAAGGCTATGCCCAAATTACAGTTGTTACACATTATTTTCATCATCCCTATGACTGTTAATGATGTAAACCTATATGTTGCCTTCAGAGGGGTTAGTGGCCTGAGTTCCTAAAGAGAGAAGGGAGAAGAACTTTTCTTGAGAAAAGAAGTTGCATTTTCCTGTGTAAAAACCTTATAAAAAAGGAAGTTCGCAGGCTGCCTATGTATTAGGGTGCGATAATGCTTGATTCTTGCAGGTTGCATCATAGCTAGGGTGCGAACAGTTCGCAGGTTGCACTATTAGCAGGGTGAGAGAATGCTTACACGTGGGAAAAACAAGCGTTTTCTCGAATCTTCTAAAAGGAGAAAATTCCATGGTGAGGTGGCATCCGAATGGTTTAGATCTTACTCGCTTTCATGATTTAGTTGGATCATCCTAACCTCCTCACCTTATCCTCTTCAATTTATAAAAGGAGAGGAGCTCTCATGGAGAAGGGGTTCTTGAGCTTGTTAGCTTTGGTTGGTTTGGAATTATTAGCTTGGTTAGAGTGGCTTTGAGATTTGCTTTGTCAAGACAGATTGTGAATATTATCAAATCTATGCTCTCATAATTCTTGGAGTGGAAGTGTGTGGGGAACAAAGGACAGTTGGAAGGGACCTTATGACATCAAGGCCATGGTTGTAATCTCTCTTTCACATTTAATATGATACAATAATATGATTCTTTCCTATAAAGCTTGCTGTGTTTTATTGTATGATTCCCTGATCACATACATAGGTTTATATTGAGTTTATGCTATTGCTATCACTTTGGTTGGTTGCGTTCTTTTGCAGGATCATCATTGTATGAGCATTGGAATGGAGCTAGGATGGCGATGGCGAGAGGGAGTGACATTTAAATGGTATGTCACTCATCCCTGTTTAGTTAGTAAATTCAATATCTAAAACTTAAGGAAAGTGTCATGTTCTGGTGTGTTTTGTTCTAGATCCAGGTGGATCTAGGGAGATCAGTTAGTGTCTGCACCTACCGATTAGTCCGATAACAAAATTGGCGACTCCACTAGGGAGCAGATTGTTTCCTAGTTAATCTAGTTTCCCTTCCTTTGATTTCTTGTTTTCTGGTTTCTGAGTCTGTGGGACATCCATCTAGACTCTCTGGATCTAGAAGTTCACTTAGATTCCCTATCCTTTTTCAAAATTTTCTTTGATTACAGACATTCTCTCACTGTACCTGTCTATGGACTGTGAGAATCATTGATGTTCACACCCTGCTGTTAGGTTCAGTGCGAACTTCTCGCACTCTACCAATGTCTAGCCTGCGAGAATACCTAATTATCGCACGGTAATATACTACTAGGCTGCGAACTTGTTTGTAAACTTTTTGGATTGGGTCTCATCATCTTTTGATGACCCAGTTTTGCTTTGATTAGCTGGATTGAGATTTTAGAGCCTATATTGATATGTTTACAGTCTGCTTGACATCCTTTGAGTTGCTTTTAGCCACTTTTGCTTTGTTTGGTTTTGAAGGATTAGTCTCTTTCTTTGAGTGTCTTTCAATTACAAAGCATGTGTTTTCTTTAGAATTGTTTAGGGAAAGATCAGATTTCTTCTAATAGTTCGCTTTAAAAGAAAACTTTTAGTTTGGGTTTCTTTGTTTTAAGAAAGTTCATTATTGCTTTTAGTGAAAATTTTGAAACAAAAATATTTAATTTCTTGCGTTATATTAGATTGAGGGCATCCTTGCATTTGAAGTAGCGAAATTGCATGATTCTTGGCATTTTTTGATCTTAAATTATGAAAAAATTTCCCCCTCATGGCCGCAGGGGGGGGCATGAATCGTGCATTGGTGTTCAGTACCTTTTTCTCATTTCTTGGGAATCTTGATATTGATGAGTTTAATATATTTTGGGACATCGTGAATATGGGAATGCTAAATGTTTTCTCCTTCTCGTAGCATAGCTTTCATCGAAATGAAAATATTGCATCTTCATATCTTTGCATAATTTTTGAGTTGGTCAAAACACCATATTATCCACGCCATTTTCCTTTTGAGTAACAACAACCATAAAATAAAGTGCTTATAAAAATTGATTAGACATTTTTATCTTTTCTGGTAGCAAACCTACATTATATTAGTTGTAGGGCTTTGTAATAGGTGTGAAAGATAACTCTCCAAAGTTGCAAACAAACATAGAATATTGAGTTAGGGAGCAGTTAAATCCACTTATTACATTTTGTCCTGGGAAGCCCTTCTAACACAAGGGTCAATCACGAGGTCGCATTGAAACTAGCAGAGTTACTCACCCTGCTTTTTTGGTCTTTGTGTAGATATTACGTGTATTATGGGGGTCGATTGAGAGGTATACCCACATTGATGAGTGGAAGCCTTTCAAGTTGATTTCAGGCTAGATACCCTGCCCTTGCACGTGGATCGGACTGTTGATTGTTTCCCCAGGCATCACTGTAATGATTGGTAACCTTAGTGGCCTATCTCTTTAGGGTCTTTACACAAGGTGAATGTGGAGGAGAAAGTCTTCACGGTACCTGGAATCGACGTTGGCCAAACTCACTCGGGCTCCCTGGAGGGTATACCCACGATGAAGAAAAGAAGAGGGATCAAATATGAAGTGCCTCGAGATGAGTCATGGGTGAGTGTTCGGGGCCTGTTGGCCCTTGGCTATGGAAGCAAGCAAATATCAAGGAAGAAAAGATGAAATGCGAACTATGCGGAAGACACAGTGACAGTTACTGGGTCGAAGTGAGCAAAAGAGAAGAAAAGATGGAGCGAAGTAAAAGGAAGCAAGACATTGGACAAAGAGATTGAGGATGACAGATCAACAAGGAATATGGATCATGGACAACTCAACAAGTGGAAAAATCCACCGTTGGATGTTGTGGAACACTGCACAAGAAGGAAGGAAAGACAGGCTGGCGAAGCCCTTAAAACGTGGGACAAGTTGACCTAGGGTTTTGGTATCTAGGGTTTTGACACCTAGGTTTCGACCTAAGGTTGTCGGTGAGTGATTGTAATGTATAAATAAGAACCTAGATGAGAGAAGAGGGTTCATTCTAGTTTTTTTATTGGTATGAGTGATTATTGTGTGTGAGAGAGAAGTGCTAAGTGAAATAGCCTTATGATATTGTAATATCTTCAGTTAGGTGCGAAGATCAGTCCTGCAACTGGGTGTGCAGGAAGGGGAGAGAAAGAGAGGAGGAAGAAGATTTGCTATCTGAGAGCACATACAAGAAATGTATGCTTCATATTCATATATTATAAAGCACAGTTTTGTGGACGTATCCCTAGAGAGAGGGTGGACCACGTATATTTTGTGTTGTGTGTGATTGATGCTTTGTTCTTTGTCATTTGGTATACAATTATTGAATTACTGTGTTAGATCTGATAGATAGTTCTGCAAAGTAGATCTGAACTGGTAGATGATATGTAACTATTGTATTGATTTTGTATTGGATCCACTTGATATCCCCTTCATTGTATACATCTTTGTCCTGCATCCCCCCCATAGCTGCTTCGGGTGAGACTGCATCTGCTTCACAGGTGTTGCCTAAAGGGCCAATAGTTAGGGCTTGTCGGTGCGCTCTTGGAGCTGAACCCTGGGTCTGCCCCTGTGCCAACAATTAGCTTGAATAGAATAAGAAAACTAAAACAATAGTATTTGATACTAAAATAAGGTTGCAAGATCAATGGATAAGATGTCATATCTATTGCAAGATACAAAAAATCATACGACAACTGCTGCAAGACTGGAAAGTTCACCCTGGTGGCTAAACCCCTCTAATCTTCCTGGAAACTAGCCCAATTTGTGTGTCCTTCTCTCTCTCTTAGTCCTGGTGTCTGATCTGTTGACAATCGACCCTTTGTTGATATGTATGGAACCTCAATGGATCCCCTTGGGGAAATGCGCCCCCTATGTTGTTGGAAAATGCGCCCTCTATGTTGTTGGAAAATGCGCCCTAGTAATTCCCCTGTAAGAATCGGCTGATAAGGGTCTCAAACTGAGTGCCCTACGGTACTGGGGAATGGGTCTAAATGATTTCCCTGGATCTCTCAGGAACCCCAAATGTTTCCTCCCCAACTGTTGCACCCTCAATGACTGGAAAATGCATCCCAGATGATTTCTCTGTCGAAATCTGACGAGAAACCAGGAAATAAATGCACCTTTCCTTCCTCTCAACTGGGTTATAAGAGAATCTTTGGATTCTCCCTGGATGGGAAAAGTCGACTCACTAAACCTCCTTAAATTTTTCACCCTCACCCTGATTAAGTGTTCCCTTGTTGTTGCAACCTATGTAACTGTTGATGAAGACTGATGGAAGATCTATGTTATCTCCCTGGTGACTAGGGTGTGTCTCTCAACACCGAAATCAACCACTAGGTGTATTCCTCATGGAATCCACTGAGCTATCTCTCCTGAAATGTGCCTCTCTTCTCAATGACAAGTCAAAATATGCATAATGGTGAATTAGGTTGCTTTACCCTTCCTTTATAGCTTCCTAAAACCCTAATTTGTTGTTGACCTATTTTTATCTTATCTGTTCTATTTTTAGCTCACTTTGACTTAATAGTTCTTTTAGTCACTTTTATCTCAATGTCACTTTCGAATTATAACACCCTCGACCGAAGTGACCTCTAATAACTCTATTTACCCCTGCATGGCCCTGGTTATAGTCTAACATGGTTGTTTAGACCATTAAGCCTTCTCTTTGGAGCTCCTATTTGGAAAGGGACATTACAATTCTCCCTTCCAAAAATTGTTTGTCCTCAAGCAATACCAATCCAGGGTGTTGTAACACTTACTCGTTCTCCCAAGTAGCATCATATACTGAAAGTCCTCTCCATCTGATCAAGCACTCTCTGATGACCCTACTCCTTAGTTTCCACTCTCGAAACTCCAATACTTCCTATGGAACCAACTCCAACTGTCCCTCCTCATCCAATGGAGGAAGCTCCTCTAATGTGATGATGAATTATTCCATGACCTTCTTGAGGCAAGATATGTGGAACATGTTATGGATCCTTCTCCCCTCTAGAATCTCTAGCTCATAAGTAACCTCACCTACCCAACGCATGATCCTGTAAGGTCCATAAAATATGGGCTTAATATTATTATCCCCACTCTTCTTTAGAGATGACTATCTATAGGGTTGGAGTCTCAGTAAAACCAAGCCCCCAACCTCAAAGTTGTGCTATATCATGTGCCTATCTACACTCCTCTTCTATCGATTCTGTGTTGTCTGCAGGTTATTTTTTAGTAACTTGAGAATATCTTGACTCTCGGTGATCCAATCCTTGGATTTGGGATCTCTTCTCTCCCCGAAAACCAAGTGTATGAAAGTGGGAGCATAATGACCGTACAATGCTTGGAAGGGTTTCATGCTAATGGACATGTGGTAAGTGGTGTTGTAGAAATGCTCTCCTAGATGTAGCCACCTGACCCATGTTCTCTGTTGTCCACCCACATAGTTCCTCAAATACCCCTCAACCCACTTGTTGACCATATCGATATGCCCATCTGTATGAGGGTGATAGCTGGTGTTGGGTGTTAAATATGTCCCCACCAATCTAAACAACTCCCTCCAAAATGTACCAATAAACCGACTGTCCCTGTCACTGATGATATTCCTTGACAACCCATGAAGTTTGAAGACCTCTCTGAAGAATAACTCAGCTACTTGAATTGCATTGTACTCTGTCGGTATAGCATATAAGTGAGAAAAATTGGTCAATTTTTTGACCACTACATAGATGTAGTCCTTACCCTGAACCTTGGGTAGGCCTGTGATGAAGTCCATCAATATGATCTCCCATTTCTGCTCCGAAATGGGAAGTTGTTGAAGTAGCCCTACTGGAAGCATATGCTCTGAATTATTCTATTGACAAGTCACACACTCACTAATGTACCTCATAACGTCCTACTTAAGGCTCTTCCATGAGAACCTCTCTCTAATCTTCCTGTAGGTTTTGAAAAACCCCTGATGGCCTGCAAGTGGTGAATCACGAACCACTGCTAGGATCTCCTTCTTGAGTTCTGAATTTGGTACTAAGTAGACTCTATCCTTGTAGAATATGACATCGTCAGTGACCCTGTACTTGTCATCTTGAACCTGTGCATCCAAAACCTCACAAGCAAACTTGTTCTTGTAATATTCCACTAACAAGTGGGATTTCCAATCCGCTAAAACCTCCATCAAAGAACATGCTGCAGGTCTCCTAGATAGTGCATCGGCCACAATATTCTTCTTCCCCTTGACATACTCTATGTCGAATTCGAAGGCCTACACCTTCGTCACCTATTTCTATTGGTGCTCACTGAGGTCCTTCTGCTCAAGGCAATACTTTAAGATATTGTGATCTGTTTTGACCACAAATTTTTTGCCCACCAAATATTGTCTAAATTTGGTTAAGGAATGCATGATTTCCAACATTTCCTTGCCATAAATGGAGTACAACCTATTGGGTTGACTGAGCTTCCTGCTCTCGAACACAATGGGGTGTCCTCCCTACATCAAAACTGCCCTGATACCCTCGTCGGATGCATCACACTCTAATACAAATGGTAAAGTGAAATTTGGTAATGCTAACACCGAACATGTGCCCATGACTTCCTTCATGTGATAAAAAGATTTATGTGACTCCTCGATCCAGATGAAATCCCCATGACGGGTGAGATCTATAAGTGGTTTCCAAGATAAGAAAAACCCCTGACAAACCACCTATAATAGTTGTGTTATCACATAAAATTGTTAGAGTCCCGTGGGTTTGTGGTTTCTACCTACGTCTGTAGTTTTTCCCCGTCTCTATCCTTTTTGCAAGCTGAGTCTTGAAGTTTTTCCCCCTTCTGTCGATAAAATCATTTTTTGTTTTCCCTTGTTTGTTTGTGTGCCTTGGTCTCCCTGTTTTCTCAGCTCACAGCCAGTCGTTCAAATCCTTGATTGTGCAGGTCACAACCATGAACACAAAGCACAACTTTATTAAACAGTCTATTTTGATATTGAAGTATAAGAAGGAGGTTTTAATCTTTCAACAATTAAGATTCCCAGAACAGTCCAGATCAATGGCTCATGGGAATTTGGGAGCACCAACTTGCGCGAAGTACAGAACCAGAGAAAAATGCCCTGAAGTGAGTATGAACCTTTGATCTTAAAGGGGTCAGGTGGCAGTCGATCCAAGCCTTCGGGTAAATGAGCTTCGGGAAATTTGAAATGATAAATGCTTAGAAGACCCGAAGCCTCGAAGACCCGAAGAGCCGAAGTCACCAAAGTGACAAATTTTCCGAAGTGGCTGAAGACCCGAAATAGATTTGAGTCGTTGATCAACAAGAGCCAGGCATCATCACATCTGTCACTCCAAAAGTTTTACTTCGAGAGTTTTAAAATGAGAAACATTACAAATTCCCAAAGTTCCCAAAGAGAATATGAGCCATCGATCAGTAGGATCCACGCGTTGCCAGATCCTTTGCTCCGGATAAAAGAAGCAGAAGACAAATGGAGTTTGAGAATTAAAATTCTTGAAGGTCGATCCGCGAAGCAAATCTCCACTATTGTTTTGAAGGAGAAGATCAGATCCATCAATCTAAAAAGTGAAGATCTGAGTCGTTGATCAGAGGGCCTGATATTAGATCACAAGATCAATGGTCACGCCAAATTTTAGGGTCGAAAGGTGTGCACATTTTCAAATCTCAGGGGCGGGCCGCAATCAGAACTGTGGTTTTTAGAAAGGGTCGCGTGGCGGTTCATGGTGAATTGCGAGGACAAAACTGGTTTGATTTCAGACCACCCTTGGTAGCACCTAAAATCACACAATTGTGTAGGGTCATGTCCCTAGGTCACATTGAATATGGATTGATGGAGAGGAGCTGCGCCAAAGGTCGAAATCACCCGTATTTGGTCACAGAAGAAGATCTGCTTGGCCTCGAGGCATCGAGATTGACTCGAAGAAGTCGTGGGCACCGCCTAGAACATTCATGGGTGTCAAGCCTCATACTGATCCCAATGAAGGTAGTTATTGAATATTGGGGGCGACAGTTGAGACCTCATATCACCCCATAAATGGAAAGCATTGTAGAGCACAACCATGAAGGCACACTGACAATCCAAAGCTTCGTTATGGGCAATATTTCCTGTAAAGCACATAACTATGCCTAGCTCACGTCTGACATGAGAAAACCTACACAATCTGACAGAGAAGGCGCCAACTGAAGGCAGTGGTCCGATCACACTCCTGGTGGTTGCAACATTTCTGGGTATTTATAGACAGTTTTGATATTTTGTTATGGTCGAATGGTTGAGCTAGGATCCCTGCTATTGTAATATTTTGATGAAGAACACTGGTTCTCTGGTTATGTATTTGTTTTTGAGACATCTTGGTTAATCTAAGTCATATTTCTTGCTCCGTCTTATTTTCCTCTGATACTGAGAGAGTTCATGATTGACTGATTCACATGGATTGTTTTGACTGTAATATGATGAATGTTTGATTATAGTGTTGTTATAATTTCTTTCAGTTTCTTTGAGATTTTGATTCAAGAGGATCGTGCGTTTAAGTTTTTCCTCCTTAGGCTGCTGGAAGACCTGATGTCCACAACAAACCTCTACACTCTCCTCACCAAATTCTTCCCTCTATTCACCCTTACTCCAACTTACTGACTGAAGTTGATTCCAAACCTCAATTTCTTATGCATGCTAGTCTAGATTTTTGAGTTAGAACGTTATTATCATTGAGTCCTCTCCATTTGGCCTCTTAAAACTCATTTAAATTTACTGTATAAACTGATGGGTACTGGGATTACCTTCTATGAAATCTGAGGGTGACTTCTAGATCTAACACTTCTTGGCATCATTGCCAGGGACGAATTGAAGACATTCCATGGGATAAAATGACAAAGAGCTTCTGATTCTGAAGGTGCATCAGGTATCAGAACCATTGAAGATTGCAACTTGCACCTGATGACTCCATTGTTTCAGTTGTGTCTCCTAAAGGCAGACACATGAGGTATACTCCACAACCACCTCTAGTTACACCTAAAGTTGACCCAGAGAATATTATCAAGAAAGGAAATCTTTCTCAAGTAGGCTTTTAGCTGTTGTCCCAGATTGAAAATCTCCCTGGGAGAATGACAACACTCAGATCTAGCCTTTGATGGTGAACAAATACCAGACACATTCAGACTGCATATCATTCACCCAATGACTCCATGATTAAATAATCCAGTGGCGACTCCATTGTTTTGAAATGGAAAATATCTTGGCTCGAAGGTTTTCTCCTTTTAATTTCTCTGTTGTTCCTCGTTTTCCAAATGTTGTTCCTACTATCAATGAGTGGGGTGATATTTTGCCCATATTTAGCGAACATAAAGATGCCAACCCTGCCGAGCATCTCCGTGAGTTTCATGAACTCATGCATCAGTGGGAGATACATCATGATAATGTATTATTGAATATGTTCATGTTCTCATTAGCGGGAGATGCTCGTGAGTGGTATCACTCCTTGCTCCCTGTTAGCATCTCCTCCCTGGAGAAGTTTCATGAAACTTTCAATGCCCACTGTCAAAGGTATTATTCCTCTGAGTTAATCTATCATAACTATTGTGAGGAGTATAGAGATGGTGTTCAGAACATAGTTCATTCTTGCGAAATCTGTGAGGAGAAGGGGTATACCTCGGTTGAGTTAATGAAACTGGTAAAATCACTTTCTGCAAAAATGGAAAAATTGGAGGTAGATCGTGCTTGCTTCTCTTATGAAGGAGATGGAGAAGATATTCTGGTCCTTGAAATGAATGTTTTTGGAAGCCCTGCTTATGATGAAGAAGTGATTTCAAATACTGACGAAGAGCACCCAACTTTTGATGAATATCCCAATGAATATGACGAAGAGAAAATATTTTCCATTGTTCCTGTTTATAGTGATTGTGAAACTGATCCTGGGGAGAGCCATGAAGGATAAAAGGAAGAGCCACATCTCTCGATTATCTTGGCTCAGAGTTTTTCCCCTTTCAATTTCTTATCCATATCTGGCTATCCACATCCGGTGCCAGATATAAACGAATGGGATGATTATCTTCCAAGATTCATAGGAAGCAAGCATGACCATCCCGATGAACACTTATTAAAATTTCATGTATGCATGCTTGAAAATGGCTTCTTTCACAAGGATGTCTGGATCAAGATGTTCATTTTTTATTTAGAACAAGATGCTCTTGGATGGTGTTTATCTCTCCCTACTGCTAGTATCCATTATTTGAAGGATTTTCACGATGCTTTTAATTCGTATTACGGGAAGATTTACCAAGCTCATCTTATTTATGATGACTGTTGTAAGAGGTTTTCACTCCACATTCTGTAGAAAATAGAGCGTTCCTTGTGTGATGAGTCCGGTGAAGATATGATTGAGAGAGAAAGCAAGGATGAAAGTGAGTATTTTTCAAATACAGATGAAATTTTTTCTCTCTCTATTTCCCAAGAATAATTCCTTCTAGATATGATTGATGATAGCACCGATGATGGCATAACTATGGATGCATTATTTTCCGCCCCTAGTACACATGTTTTCTCAGATTTAAAAGAAGAAATGGTTGAAGAAAATAATCAAGATATTGATCTTTTCTCTTTGCAAGATAAAAGAGTTCTGCGCTCACCTACCTTTGAAGAGTATTCAGAAGTAGAAAGCATAGGCTTCCAATCTTATTATGAAAGTGAAATATCCTACCAAGAACAACATGATAGAGAGAAAGAGCCATCCATGGATATACATGAAGAGACTTCTTTCTCTCAGCTAGCAAATGTTATCGGAGAAGACAAAGGAGAATGGAGGAGCTAAAGGTGTATTTTATCTCCTGTCTTGAACCTGCAAATGAGAAAGTATCACCTAGGATCAACTGACCCACATCATTCCTCTACCCACCTATACACTCTGAGAACTTCGAACGACGGGTGAGAAAAAAGGAAGTGCAAGAGGTAATTTCTTACGAGTTGAGCTTTCCTGATTATAAATTTTGTGACCCTGTGGGGTTGTATGTGGATCTGTGTTTTCCAAAAGCATCGGATCCTGCAAGTTTATTCATATTATCATCACTTAGGGGTATGGTTGGTGTTCCAAATCGTGTTCTCGTTCTGTTTTCATACTTCCCTTACCTTTTGTGGATTATTTGCAACGAAGAGAATAATTATATTACCGAGCAATCTGGGTGGCTATGGTGGAAGTTTTCTTTTCCTAGCATTTTGTAAAAATTAGTTAGCCTAGGATTGTACATAAATAAGCTCTTTCTGGAGACCATGTGTTTGTTTTTTGTTTTTTAGTAAAGAATTGTACATATTTCCATGTTTTCTTCTGTGAAAGTTTTGAGCTAGACTCCATAGCCCAACAGCTAAAGCACAGGAAATACTTGTTCTTGGTATCTCGCAGGGAGAATGCCATCCTCTGTGGAGCCAAACGTTATCACATAAAATTGTTAGAGTCCTGTGCTTTTGTGGTTTCTACCTAAGTCTGTAGTTTTTCCCTGTCTCTATCCTTTTCACAGGTCGAGTCTTGAAGTTTTTCCCCCTTCGGCTGATAAAATCATTTTCTGTTTGCCCTTGTTCGTTTGTGTGCTCTGGTCTCCTTGTTTTCTTAGCTCACAACCAATCGTCCAAATCTTTGATCGTGCAAGTGATAACCATGAACACAAAGTGCAACTATCTTAAACAGTTTGTTTCGATATTGAAGCATAAGCAGAAGGCAATTTTAGTCTTTCAGCGACGAAGATTCCCATAACAATACAGATCAGCGGCTCATGGGCATTCAGGAGAGCCAACTTGCATGAAGTATAACACTAGAGAAAAAGGCCCCAAAGTGAGTATGAACCATTGATCTTAAAGGGTTCAGGTGGCAGTCGATCCAAGCCTTTAGGTAAATGAGCTTCGAGAAATTTCAAATGAGAAATGCTTAGAATTCCTGAAGACCTGAAGACCCAAAGCTGCCAAAGCACCAAATTTTCCGAAGCTGTCAAAGTGGATGAAGGGATGAAGTCCCAAAGGCCTGAAATATATTTGAGTCATTGATCAACAAGAACCATGTGTCATCAGATCTGTCACTCTGGGAGTTTTGTTTCAGGAGATTTAAAATGAGAAACATTGAAAAGTCTCGAAGGGATGAATCCCAAAGCGCCTGAAGAGAATCTGAGCCGTCGATAAGTAGGAGCTATGTGATACCAGATCCTTCACTCCGGATAAAATAAGTAGAAGACAAATGGAGTTTGAGAATTGAAATTCTCGAAGGTCGATCCGCGAAGAAAATCTCAGCCGTTGTTTTGAAGGGGAAGATCTGATTCGTCAATCTTAAAAGTGCCAGAGCTGAACCATTGATCAGAGGGCCTAATATTAGATCAAAAGATCAATGGTCACACCAAATTGCAGGTTCAGAAGGTGTGCACATTTTAAAATCTCAGGGGCGGGCCCCAATCAGAACCATGGTTTTTAGAAAGGGACGCGTAACGGTTCATGGTGATTTGAGGGGGCAAAAGTTGTTTGCTTTCAGACCACCCATGGTAGCACCCACAATCACATAATTGTGTAGGTTCATGGCCCTAGGTCACATTGAATATGGAGTGATGGAGAGGAGTTGTTGAAGGCCCGAAGTCCCGAAATAGATTTGAGCCATTGATCAACAAGATCCACACATCATCAGATCCGTCACTCCAGGAGTTTTACTTCGGGAGTTTTAAAATGAGAAACATTGCAAAGTCCCAAAGGGCCGAAGCCTGAAGCACCCAAAGAGAATCCGAGTTGTCAATTAGTAGGAGCCACGTGTCACCAGATCCTTCACTCTGGATAAAAGTAGCAGAAGAAAAATGGAGTTTGAGAATTGAAATTCCCAAAGCCCGATTCGTGAAGAAAATCTCGACCGTTGTTTTAAAGGGGAAGATTTGATATGTCAATATAAAAAGTGCTAGAGATGAGCCATTGATCAGAGGGCCTAATATTAGATTGCAAGATCAATGATCACGCCAAATTGCAGGGTCAGAAGGTGCGCACATTTTAAAATCTCAGGTGTGGGTCGCAATCAGAATCGTGGTTTTTAGAAAGGGACACGTGGTGGTTCATGGTGAATTGTGGGGAGAAAAGTGGTTTGTTTTTAGAACTACCTTGATAGCACCCGCAATCGTGGAAATTGTGTAGGGTCATGGCCCTAGGTCATATTGAATATGGAGCGAAGGAGAGGAGCTGCGCCAAAGGTTGAAAGTGCCCATATTTGGTCACAAAAGAAGATCTGCTTGGCCTCGAGGCATCGAGATTGACTCGAAGAAGTCGTGGGAACCTACAGGAACATTCATGGGTGTCAAGCCTCATCCTGATCCTAGTGAAGGTAGTTATTTAAGATTGGGGGTGGTAGTTGAGTCCTTATCTCACCCCATAAATGGAAAGCATTGCAGAGCACAACCATGAAGGCACGTTGACGATCCAAAGATTCGTTATGGGCAATTTTTCCTGTAAATCACATAATTGTGCCTGGATCGCGTCTGACATGAGAAAACCTTCACAATATGATAGAGCAGGCACTGACTGAAGGATTTGAAGGAAGTGGTCTGATCACACTCTTGGTGGTTGCAACATTTCTGGGTATTTATAGACAGTTTTGATATTTTGTTATGGTCGAATGGTTGAGATAGGCTCCCTGCTATTGTAATATTTTGATGAAGAACACTGGTTCTCTGGTTATGTATTTGTTTTTGAGACATCTTGGTTAATCTAAGTCAACTTTCTTGCTTGATCTTATTTGCCTCTAATATTGAGAGAGTTCACGATTGACTGATTCACATGGATTGTTGTGACTGTATTATGATGAATGTTTGATTATAGTGTTGTTATAATTTATTTCAGTTTCTTTGAGATTTGAATTCAAGAGGATATTGCGTTTAAGTTTTTCCTCCTTAGGCTGTTGGAATAGCCGATGTCCACAACAAACCTCTACAATCTCCTCACCAAAGTCTTCCCTCTATTCACCCTTACTCCAACTTACTGACTAAAGTTGATTTCAGACCTCAATTGCTTATGCATGCTAGTCCAGATTTCCGAGTTAGAACATTATTATCATTGAGTCCTCTCCATTTGGCCTCTTAAAACTCATTTACATTTACTTTATAAATTGATGGGTATTGGGATTACCTTCTATGCAATCTGAGGGTGAATTCTAGTGCTAAAATTTCTGGCACCATTTCCGGGGAAGAATTGAAGACATTCCATGGGATAGAACGACAAAGATCTTTTGATTCTGAAGGTGCATCAGGTATCCGAACCATTGAAGATTACAACTTGCACCTGACGACTCCACTGTTTTAGTTGTGGATCCTAAAGGAAGACACATGAGGTCTAATCCACAACCACCTCTAGCTACACTTAAAGTTGACCCAGAGAAGATTATCAAGAAAGGAAAGATTTCTCAAGAAGGATTTTAGCTATTGTCCTAGATTGAAAAGCTCCCTGGGAGAACGACAATGCTCAGATATGGCCTTTGATGGTGAAAAAAGACCAGACACATTAAGAATGCATATCATTCACCTTGAGACTCCATGATTAAAGAATCCAGTGGTGACTCCACTATTTTGAAATAGAAAAGATCTTGGCTCGAAGGTTCGCTCCTTTTAATTTATCTGTTGTTCCTGGTTTTCCAAATGTTGTTCCTACTTTCATAGGCTTCCAATCTTCTTATGAAAGAGAAAAATCCTACCAAGAGTAGTATGATAGAGAGAAAGAACCATCCATTGATATACATGAAGAGACTTCTTGTTCTCAGCTAGCAGATGTTATCGGAGCAGATACAGGAGAAATGGAGGAGCTAAAGGTGCAGTTTATCCCCTATATTGAACTTGCAAATGAGAAAGTATCACCTGGGATCAGCGGATTGAAATCAGTCCTCTACCCACCTGTACACTCTGAGAACGTCGAACGACATGAGAGCAACAAGGAAGTACAGGAGGTAATTTATTACATGTCGAGCTTTCCCGATTATAATTTTTTTGACCCCGTGGGGTTGTATATGGAGTTGTGTTTTCTAAATCACTGGAGCTTGCAAGGTTATTCATATTATCATCACTTAGGGGTATGTTTGGTGTTCCAAATCATGTTCTCGTTCTGCTGTCATACTTCCCTTACCTTTTGTGGATCATTTTCAGCGAAGAGAATAATTATATTACTGAGCAATCTGGGTGGCTATGGTGGAAGTTTGCTTTCACCTAGCATTTTGTAAAAATAAGTTAGCATAGGATTGTACATAAATAATCTCTTTCTGCAGCCCATGTGTTTGTTTTTCATTTTTTAGTAAAGAAGTGTAAATATTTCCCTGTTTTCTCCTGTAAAAGTTTTGAGCTAGACTCCATAGCCCAACAACTAAGGCGTTGGAACTACTTGTTCTTGGCAGCTCGCAGGGAGCATGCCATCCCCTATGGAGCCAAATGTTATCACATAAAATTGTTAGAGTCCCGTGGGTTTGTGGTTTCTATCTAAGTCTGTAGTTTTTCCTTGTCTCTATCCTTTTCGTAGGTCGAGTCTTGAATTTTTTCTTCCTTCGGTCGATAAAATCATTTTTTGTTTTCCCTTTCTCATTTGTGCACCCTGGTCTCCCTATTTTCTCAGCTCGCAGCTAGTCGTTCAAATCCTTGATCGTGCAGGTCGCAACCATGAAAACAAAGCACACATTTATTAAACAGTCTATTTCGATATTGAAGCATAAGCAGAAGGCAGTTTTAATATTTCAACGACGAAGATTCCTAGAACAACGACTCACAGGCATTCAGGAGTGCCAACTTGCACGGAGTATAGCACCATAGCAAAAGGCCCCGAAGTGAGTATGAAACATTGATCTTAAAGGGGTAAGGTGGAAGTTGATCCAAGCCTTCAGGTAAATGAGCTTCGAGAAATTTGAAATGATAAATGCTTAGAAGCCCCGAAGAGTCAAAGCCTCCAAAGCACCAAATTTGCCAAAGCTGTCGAAGTGGCCAAAGGCCTGAAGTCCCGAAATAGATTTGAGCCATTGATCAAAAAGAGCCACAGATCATCAGATCCGTCACTCCAGGAGTTTTACTTTGGGAGTTTTAAAATGAGAAACATTGCAAAGTCCCGAAGCACCTGAAGAGAATCTGAGTCGTCAATCAGTAGGAGCCACGTGTCACCAGATCCTTTGCTCCAGATAAAAGTAGTAGAAGAAAAATGGAGTTTGAGAATTGAAATTCCCAAAGCCCGATTTGCGAAGAAAATCTTGGCCGTTATTTTGAAGGGGAAGATCCGATCTGTCAATCTAAAAAGTTCCAGAGCTGAGCCATTGATTAGAGGGACTAATCTTAGATCGTAAGATTAACAGTCACACCAAATTGCAAGGTCAGAAGGTGTGCACATTTTAAAATCTTAGGGGCGGGCCTCAATCGGAATCGTGGTTTTTAGAAAGGGACGCATGGCAGTTCATGGTGAATTGTGGGGACAAAAGTGGTTTTCTTTCAGACCTCCCTTGATAGCACCCGCAATCACAAAAATCACATAGGGTCATGGCCCTAGGTCACATTGAATATGGAGCGAAGGAGAGGAGCTTCCCCAAAGGCCAAAAGTGCCCATATTTGGTCACAGAAGAAGATCTTCTTGGCCTCGAGGCATCGAGATTGACTCGAAGAAGTCGTGGGAACCTCCAAGAACATTCATGGGTGTCAGGCCTCATCCTGATCCCAATGAAGGTAGTTATTTAAGATTGGGGGTGGCAGTTGAGTCCTTATCTCACCCCATAAATGGAAAGCATTGCAGAGCGTAGCCATGAAGGCACGTTGACGATCCAAAGCTTCCCTATGGGCGATTTTTCCTGTAAATCAAATAACTGCACCTGGATTGTGTCTGACATGAGAAAACCTTCACAATATGATAGAGCAGGCACAGACTGAAGGCTTTGAAGGAAGTGGTCCGATCACACTCTTGGTGGTTGCAACATTTCTGGGTATTTATAGACAGTTTTGATATTTTTTTATGGTTGAATGGTTGAACTAGGCTCCCTGCTATTGTAATATTTTGATGAAGAACACTGGTTCTCTGGTTATGTATTTGTTTTTGAGATATCTTGGTTAATCTAAGTCAACTTTCTTGCTCAATCTTATTTGCCTTTGATATTGA
This sequence comes from Picea sitchensis, assembly GCA_010110895.2. Lineage (NCBI taxonomy): Eukaryota > Viridiplantae > Streptophyta > Pinopsida > Pinales > Pinaceae > Picea > Picea sitchensis. The sequence continues at coordinate 276,425 of SNQJ01S0002316.1, read as the reverse complement.
GAGAGTTCACGATTGACTGATTCGCATGGATTGTTGTGACTGTATTATGATGAATGTTTGATTATAGTGTTGTTCTTTTAGTTTCTTTGAGATTTGAATTCAAGAGGATCTTGTGTTTAAGTTTTTCCTCCTTAGGCTACTGGAAGATCTAATATTCACAACAAAACATTACACTCTCCTCACCAAATTCCTCCCTCTATTCACCCTTACTCCAAGTTACTGACTGAAGTTGTTTCCAGACCTCAATTGCTTATGCATGCTAGTCCATATTTCTGAGTTTGAACATTATTATCATTGAGTCATCTCCATTTGGCCTCTTAAAAATAATTTTTAGTTGATGTATAAACTTATGGGTACTGGCCTTACCTTCTATGAAATCTGAGGGTGACTTCTAGTGATAACAAGCTGGATATCCCAAAGAAGCTCCTCAACTCTGTCACATTCCTAGGCATTGGTCAATCTAGAATTGCCCTGATCTTCTCCTAGTGCACCTGTACCCCCTGTGCATTGATGATGTGGTCCAAGTAAAGTAGTTATGTCATACCGAAATCATACTTGGACTCTTTGGCGTATAGTGATTGTTTCTCCATGATGCTCAGTACCTCATCCAAGTGTTTCATATGCTCCTGCCATGTCTTTTTGTAGACCAAGATGTCATCGAAGAAAACCAAGACTGATTTCCTCCATTGTTCCCTGAATATGTGGTTCATGCAGGACTGAAATGTAGCTAGTGCATTGGTTAGCCCAAATGGCATAACCAATAACTCAAAATTACCAAAGTGGCATCTAAATGTTGTCTTCTCTATGTCTTGCTCTCTGATGTTGATCTGATGATATCCATAGTGTAGATCAATCTTCGAGAAGAAAATTTCTCTATGCAGTTCATCCATCAACTCATTGATGCAAGGGATAGGATATTAGTTCTTGATGGTTTTCTTGTTCAAGTTCCGACAATCGATTCACATCCTCATGGTACCATCCTTCTTTAGAACTAAGACAACTAAAGAGGCCAATGGACTGCTGCTAGGTCTGATGTGTCCCATCGCTAGCAATTCCTTAATTTATTTCTCTATATCATCCTTGAACCTCCTAGGATGACGGTAGGGTGGTGTGATCATTGGTCTACCCCCATCCTCAACTGTTCCCTGAATATGTGGTTCATGCAAGACTAAAATGTAGTTGGTGCATTGGTGAGCCCAAATGGCATAACCAAGAACTCAAAATGACCAAAGTGGAATTTGAATGTCGTATTCTCTATGTCTTTCTCTCGGATGTTGATACGATGATATCCAGAGCGTAGATAAATATTCGAGAAGAAAAATGCTCCATGTAGTTCATCCATCAACTCATCGATGCGAGGGATAGGATACCAGTTCTTGATGGTTTTCTTTTTCAAGGCCCGATAGTCGATGCACATATCCATGGTACCATCCTTATTCAAAATTAAGACAACTGAAGAAGCAAATGGACTGATTCTAGGTATGATGTGTCCCATCGCTAGAAATTCCTTAATTTCTTTCTCTATCTCATACTTGAACCTCCTAGGATGACGGTAGGGTGGTGTGATCATTGGTTTGGTGCCCTCCTCAACTGTTCCTTGAATATGTGGTTCATGAAAGACTGAAATGTAGCCGGTGCATTGGTTAGCCCAAATGGCATAACCAAGAACTCAAAATGACCAAAGTGGCATCTGAATGTCGTCTTCTCTATGTCTTTCTCTCAGATGTTGATCTGATGATATCTAGAGCGTATATCAATCTTCGAGAAGAAAAATGCTCCATGCAGTTCATCCATAAACTAATATATGTGAGGGATAGGATATCATTTCTTGATGGTTTTCTTGTTCAAGGCCTGATAGTTGATGTACATCCTCATGGTATCATCCTTCTTTAGAACTAACACAATTGAAGAAGCGAATGGACTACTGCTAGGTCTGATGTGTCCCATTTCTAGAAATTCCTTGATTGATTTCTTTATCTCATCGTTGAACCTCATAGGATGATGGTAGGGTGGTGTGATCATTGGTTTCCCCCCCTCCTCCAACTCAATAGTATGCTCAAACCCTATGTTTGGTGGTCTCCCTAGTGGAATCGAACCAAAAACTTGTTGATGTCTCCCCAACAATTTCTTGATCTATATATGATATTGTTGTCGACCCTATAAATCCTTCTGCATAGTGATCAAACACTCTACAACATATGTTACCTCCCCATTCCTAAAGATCCTCTCCATCCTTTTGGGAGAAACTGTCTTGGGTGCCCCTATCGATATGCCCCTCAGAACAATCCTCTTCCCATCACTGTCCCTGAACCCCATCTCCAAGGTTTGGTAGTTGGTGGTGATTTTTCCCAATTTGATCAACCACTGGACTCCCAACACCACATCTATGTCTAATAGGTCAACTACATAAAATGTGTCTCTCACGGTGTAGTTACCTAACTTTATATCCAAGTCTGGGACTCTTTCTAGACACTCCACTGTATGGCCATCAGCTACTGCAACATCAAATCCCTCAAACTCCTCTATCTGAAGTGTCCGCCTAAATACCAATGAAGCATCAACGAATTTGTGGGTGGCCCCACCATCTATGAGGGTGATTTCTCATTGTCCCTGAATAGTCTCTCTCATCTAGAGGGTGCCATACTTGGGAACACCAGAAAGGGTCGCTATGACTCCTCCATTTGTTGGTTTCCCTACGTTAGCCTGCTTAGGAGGTTGTGGTGCTACTAGTGGGTGGGTCCCTATCGGTGTCGGTGGTATCCATGGAGGTTGCTCCTCTTCATGTGATGCCTCCTCTTCTGAGCTAGTGGATCCATTGTCTTGATCCTCCTCTTCATTATCCACACTGTCTACTACCACCTCAATATAATGGATCTCTACCTTGCCCATGCACTTATGGACTGGAACCCAAGGGTCTCTGTAAGAGAAGAAATAATTCTTCCTCATCAACTCTCGTCTGGTGTCATTGTCCAAACTGGGATTACCTTTCTTTAGTGCTGAGTCTCCCATGTCTCTCGTGCACACAATGGCCTCTGATATGGTGTGAGGCTTGAAATCCTTAACCCAAATCCTCAATGGATTCGCCAATTCCTTAGTAAACAACATCACCAATCTATGCTCTGATATATCAGATACGACCACTGCCTTCCATTGGAACTCTGTGATGAAGGCCTCGACTGATCCTATCTATCTCAACTATGTAAAGTCTTTGAAATGAAGCTCTCTGGATCTCTCTGGTCAAACCTCTCCATCAACCTCTCAGTGAAATACAAGTATGAAGTAATGTGGTTGTGACCCAAGGTCACCAGCCCATGGTACCACCACTTATGGGCCTCCCCATCCAAGTGCAAGGTGGAAAAGTTGATGTCTTCTGACTCTATCATTGGGTTAAGCTTGAAATATGTGTCAATATTCTGTACCCATGCCTGAGCTGAGCATCGTGATGATCCGTCGAAAGTAGGAATGTTCAACTTCCCCACTTTCTTGATGAAATCCATGTTTTGAGTTTTCTCATTACCCCTCTATGCCTCTTGGGGTCTGTTCTGATACTTGATTGAACAAGAGTATAACAAACTCATGTTTGCATGGAACTCTGGTCCTAGGGCCAAGTAGTCTCTCCTATACTCTCCGAATGGATCATGTGGCATGACCTATCCTTGACCTGGCTATCCTCTTGTATGCCATGGTTGTCCCAATGACTGCCCCCCCTAGAAATGTGGATATAAAGGTCAGGGAATCCTCCCATATGATGTATAGCTCATATTGGTGAAGGGTTTGCACTCGCTCTACCCTGAGATCGATTGGAGCCACTAGCCCCACCTCCTTGGTGTCCTCCTGAACCACTCACTCCTCTTGTGGCATTGGCACCTATAGTGCTCACGCTATGATGGATCATCTGTGTACTATGTCCTATGGAATTCATCATGTCCCATTTTCCTCTGGCTAAGTCATTCAATATGGCCTGCACACTGTCTGGATGTGTCTCGGGGCCTTTCCCCCTACCCTCTGGCATCTCTTGTCTGCCACCCATTATCCTCTCTATCTCTGCCTCTGTGTCAGAGATGATATGCTCTCTATCCTCTAATTCTGGCTCTATATTAGACTGAGTGTGGAAGGGAGTGTAGTCCCTTCTATTCCTGTCTCTGCTATGACCTTTGCGGCACTGAATGTACTCGTCCCCAATATGTCCTTGACCCTCCAGGTATTATTCACTTGTTCCCAGAATCATGGGGTCATTAGAAGCACTTTCTTCACAGGTTCGCAAGAAGAAAGCTCTGATACCACTATAATGTTCCTGACCTGATCAGTCTAGGAAATACTGCTAATATGATATATCCACTATATGATATGATACACTAGGGATTTCTGGATGCATTTTATATGTGTGTGAATAATTAATTCTTTACATCATATAAATGAACATACAAATAGTAAATGAGACAAAACATTGCAAACCATATATTATGATATCTTTGCGGAGTACAATGTCGAATATGACTGAATAAAATAAATCACTCGGCTAGATCAGTGACAAAAAGATCTTAGCCGAAATACAATAAGCAAACTAAAAAAATAGTACCCGATACTAGAACAAGAATGCGAGATCAGTGGATGAGATGTCAGATCTGCTACGAACTACAAAAACTCATACAAAAACTACTGCAAGATTGGAAATTTCTCCTTAGTGGTTAAACCCCTCAGATCTTCCTGGAAATAGTCCCAATCAGTGCACCCTTCCCTCTCTCTCAGTCTCAGTGACTGATCTACTAACAATTGGCCCTCTGCTGATATGTCTGGACCCTAGATGGATCCCCTTGGGGAAATATGCCCCCTCTGCCGCTGGAAATTGCACCCTAGTGATTCCCCTGTCAGAATCACCTGATAAGGGTCTCAAATTGAGCGCCCTAGGCTATTGGGAAATGGGTGAGAAGGATTTACCTGGGTATGATCTGATGGTCACTCGGGAACCCCAAATGTGTCCTCCTCAACTGCCGCACCCTCAATGGATGGAAAATGTGCCCCAGATGATTTCTCTATCGGAATCTGACGAGAAACCAAGAAATAGATGCACCTTTCCTTCCTCTCAACTGGGTTGGAAGGGAATATATGGATTATCCTTGGATGATCCTAGATCGTTTCATCGATGTGACTTATAAATAATTGTATTAAATGAACATAAATTAAAGTGCACCATAAAGAAGGAAAATCTCAATAATGAAGAGACATAAGCATCAAATATGAACACAAAAACTTGATAACGGAGCTCGTCCCTGGTGGACCACGTCTATGGGTCCTGCTCTCAAATGGGTAGGCCTTTTTATTAACTCAACTAAAGAATTTGGAAAAATACATAAGTATACCTCATTCTGGAGTTAAGATACAAAATCTTTGCTCAGATTAGAAAACCTCGATGTCAAGCCCGCGAGCCTCCCCTTTTTGGTACTTTGTTACAACAACCCCACGTTGGCGCTAATGATTGGTGGTGACTGCTATATATGGAGGAGAGATAGTGGTTAGACAGATATGATGGATATTTAGTCTTGGCAGATCATTGCTAGTTTAGCGGATCGACCAGATGTGGCAGATCTTGCCACTATTTTGGTGGATTTGTATTTATTATATTTTTTTTTAGAAATTTGGTTGTTAGCCCACATTGGGGATTTCCCTGCTGCCACGTGGCATCCCATGATTGGGCCACATGGTGGCCACTCATTGTCCCATGTCACCTTCTTGCACAGTCATTGCCACGTCATCTCTTCCTGGTCAGCGTGCCACGTCACTAGACAGGTGGATGTACGGTCTGCCACATGGCTGTATAGACTGCCATATGGCACCTTTTCATTTGTCCATAGATTTTCCCGAAAAGTCCAAAATGAGTGACATGTGGAAAAATCTGGTGCTACCACGTCACCATGATGACAACAACATGACACATGTTTCCCTCTATGTGTCACACATATATTGTATGGATGATGATGTCATCCGTACTGATGCTGACATCAACAATACGCATGCTGACTCATGCTTGCTGACTGGGCTAGGTTGAACAAAACTTTGACCGCGAATATATTTTGATATGTAACTCCGTTTGACCAACCATTTACGCCGTTGGAAATCTTGTGAAGCGCTCTTCGAGATGATGCCAATTTCACTGATTTTTGAGGAATTTTAATTTTTTCCCTTTCTCTCTCTGCTAAGGCCATTCTGAGCTTCCCGAGTTGCTTCTGCGAATTATGAGTTATCCTTAGTCTCCTCTAGATCCTTTTTGGATCACGCCTTCCCATTGAGATATTTTTGGACCACCAAAGCCTTTCATCAATCAACAGATAAGTGAGGGAAGAGTTCCCTCACCTTATCCTTCTCAATCCACTTTGCCTTGCTTGTATGTGTGCCCTTTAAGCCCACTCGAATATAATCAACATCACCCTTGCATGGAGTCCAGGTCCTTCTTTCCAAGATGATATCCTCCTCCAACTCATCCAAGTACTCTGAAGCAAACTCATCAACTGAAGGTATTGAAAATTCCTCACCTTGATCCATGATCATGGGAGGCTCAAAAAGTTTCAAGTTTTCCACATTTACAACTGAGTAGATCTGCATATAAGGTGGAAGATCTAGATGAAAAGAATTGATGCCACTTTTCTCCAAAATAGTGAAGGGCCCATAATGGATGGGCTTGAGTTTCTCGCCTTCACCCTTCAATCTCTCCTTGTTGATGTGAAGCCATACCTAGTCTCCAACCTGGAACTGATGATCAACCCTATGTTTGTCATGCCGAGATTTATACTGTGCTTGAATTTTCTCCAACTATTCCCTGACTACTTCATGTATCTATTGTATCCTCTGCATGAACTTGTGCGCTCTTTCTTCAGTTATTTCTTCATTTGAATCAACATCTCTCCCATACATCAAGTCCAAAGGAACGTTAGGAAAATACCCAAAACATGTCTCAAATGGTGAACATTAAGTGGAGGAATGTAAGGCTCGATTGTAAGCATGTTGTACATAGGGTATATGTTCATCCCATAACTTGGGCTACTTGATATAGTAGCCTCGAAGAAAAAGTACCACTATTTGGTTAACAACCTCTATCTGTCTGTCGGTTTGTGGATGGAAAGCAATGCTCCTCTTCAACTTGGTGTCCATCATTCTCCACAAGCTTGTCCAAAAATCCCCAAGGAATCGAGATCTCGATCCGAGATAATGGATGTGGGTAACCCAAAGTGAACCCAAACATACTGAAAGAAGAGATTAGCAGTCTTCTCAGCAACGATTTGCTTTTCACATGGAATATAGATACACATCTTGCTAAACCTATCCACTACAACATACAGATACTCATGACCCATTTTTGACATTGGTAAACCCCCTACAATATCCATGGAGATACTTTCCCATGGATGGGATGGAACATGAAGTGGTGAGTATAGCCCTAATTTTCTATTAGTGGGATTACAAGTAGAACACATCACACACCCCTTTACATATTTAGTTACATTTTCTTTCATCTGAGGCCAGTAACAAAACCTCTGCAGATGAGCCATAGTTTTTCCTACCCGAAAATGCCTAGACACAAGAGAAGTGTGAGCTTCTCGTATTACATGGACTCGTTCACTTGTTGGAATACATATCTTTCCAAGATGGTAGAGTAGTTTTCCCCACAAACAATAGTTCTCTACCTGTGCACCATGGGTTAGCTTCTCAAATACTTCTTTAAAATATTCATCAACGACATATTGTTCCACATAGCTATCATGAGATAAAGAAGCATTCTTCAAGATAATAGAAGAAATAATAGGAGGTCTAGAAAGCATATCAACTACCTTGTTACTTGTACCCTTTTTTTATTTGATTACCAAATGACATTGTTGAATAAAACCCATCCATCTGTAATGTTGAGATTGTTGAAGCTTGGTTTGTGCTTGAAGATACTGTAAGGGTTGATGATATGTATGTATGATTGTTTACTTCCCTAAAAAGTAGTGCTTCTATTTCTTTAAGCTTTGAACTAATGCATACAACTCTTTATCATATGTAGGAGAGTTAACATCAACTTGGTTAAAATTTTCAGAGTGGTAACAAATAGGCTTACGATATTGCATCAATACTGCACCCATGGTGTACCCATTGGCATCTGTCTCGATCTCGAAAGGCTATTGAATATTTGATAGTGATAATACTAGTGTGGTACCAATATTTTCCTTCAAAGTGTCAAATTCTTTTTGTTGCTTTCCTCCCCACCGAAAAGTGTTCTTCACACTAGTAAAGGCATGCAAAGGAGCTGCAATAAAATAGAAGTTTGAAATGAATCTCCTCCAATACTGGACTACACCTAAGAAGCTCTGTATTTCGGTTACACTTTTAGGCTCAAGCTAATTTACAATTACATCAATCTTGGAAGGATCAATTTTCAATTGTCCTCCTCCTACAATATGACATAAGTATACAAGTGCAGTCTTACCAAATTCACATTTGGACAATTTTACATACAACTTTTCCCTTTGCAAAGTATCCAATACTTTCTTTATATGCCTTACATGATCATCCCAAGTCCCACTAAATATAAGAATGTCATCTAAATATACAATCACAAAATCATCTAGAAAAGGCCTAAACACATCATTCATCACACACATGAAGGTTGCCAGAGCATTACAAATCCCAAACGACATAACTAACCACTCAAACAATCCTTGTTTGGTTTTAAAGGATTTTTTCCATGCATCATGTTCTACAACCCTGATCTGATAGTATCCACCATGCAAATCCAACTTAGTGAAATAAACATCATTCTTTAGTTGATCAAGTAAATCATCTATACGAGGAAGAGGGTATCGATTTTTCATCGTGATTTTATTGAAGGTTCGGTAATCGACACACATTCACCATGTTCCATCCTTCTTTGGAACCATCACAATTGGAGAACCACAAGGAGATGAGATGGGCCTAATGACCCCTTGATCCAATAAGCCTTATACTGGTTTTCTGATCATTGTCATCTCTACAACTAAAATCTTGTACATTCCCACATTAGGAAGAGGAGAATCCTGCTGAAGATGTATTTCATGTTGGATTTCTCTCTTAGGAGGTAATCCATTTGGTTTATGGAAAATATCATCATACTTAGAAACAATATCAACTAATTATTTCTTATGAGAATGATCACATCCTTGGAAAGCGTAGGATGTTCCGACATCCTTTTCCCTTACGACTATGAGTACATATCTCTTATTAGTGTTTATGAGTCTCTTCATTTTTCCTACACTAAAAAGTGTTGTGTTTACCCTCATGTTGTGGGATCTAACAATATATTCCACTCCCCCTTTAGTAAGGTGATATTTGTTCTCATGATGAAATAAGACTTCTTTTTTATCATAAAGATAAGGACTCCCCAACACTATGCCACATATATCAAGTGATACAACATCCAAATCCACTTCACCAATCAACTTTGAAGCAATAACAAATCTGACCCTACATTGCTTGGTGACATTAAGTTTTTCTTTATCACATACCCAACCAAGAGGATCATGATTTGGATGTGGTTTAGTTTCAAGACCCATATTTTTAAGTGCTTCAAATATCAAGTTTACTTGGGAACCCAAATCAAATAATGTATCTATCTTAGTATGCTTATCTATCTTTTTTACAACTCTTATATGAAAAAAATTCAATCCTCTTTCTTTCATCATCATGAGATTCATTATTGGAATTTGAACTAGCATGAAGGCAATCTTTACCTTGTACACCAATCACTATGATCTTTCCTTCATATCTTGAATTGGAACCAAGATCTTGTTGCACTATAACAACAATCTTTGTCTTCCCCTTTCCATCGAACTGTTTCAGTCTCTTCTCTAGATGTAGTTTCCAACAATGTTCATCATCATGACCACTTTTCTTGCAATGAGTGCAAGATGACTTTCCTTCTTCTCTCTTTACAGTGGTGGTATTTTTGTCCTTCCTTTTAAACTTCTTAAACTTCTTATGTGGGAGATTGGAAGGTTTCTTTGTGGGATCTTCTTGAACATGCTTTCCCCTTTCCTCAAGGTGAGTGGTTTACACACAAACTTTGTCAAGACTGGTGGGGTTAAACAATAGCAAAGTATGACGAATATAACTGTGAAGTGCGCCAATATACTTCATTAAAGTTTCATAAGAATCCAAAGGAATGTTTAATGCAAGATCTTTCTTCCTAAATTCTTTCGTGAAACTTTGTACAATTTGACCCTTACTTTGTCTTAAAGTTTTCCATTCCATCATTGCTTTATGTAAATAACCCAATGGATACAATTGCTTCCTTATCGTTGATTTAAATTCCGACCATGAGGAAAAAAAAATACCACACTTACTTCTGTCCTGAAGTTTTCTCTCCCACCATACCAAAGCGGTTCCTTCCAACCAAAGAGAGGCCAATTGCACTTTAACTTCATCTTAATCAATCTATTGAACATGACAATATACTTCAACCTGTCAGATCCAATTATCTAGCTTTTCAGGATTAACATCTCCATTAAACATAGGTAAAACAAAGTTTACATCAAGATTTAATAATGGCTTCTTACAAGAAATTTTATGGCTAGAATTATGAGAATGATGAGAATGCTCAGAGGAAGAAGAGCTAGAACTTGATGGTGAAGATGGAGGCTTAGGAAGGTCTCCTCCAGCCACTTGATTCATTGAATCATTATCATCTGCTTGTGCTTCCTTTTTATTCCCTTTCTTCTTCATCCTCTTCTCGTAGTCTCCATACATTCGCTTGACCATTTCTGACATGCGGTAAAAGACCACATGGAAGTGTTTCTCATGTTCATCATGCTTGTCCTCTTTGGCCATTTTCTTCCTTCGGGATGCACGACCAACTTCGGAATTGAAAGTCTTAATAGTTCCTTCACCATGCTTATGCTTGGGCCTAGTAAACATTCAAACTCAAAAATTCAAGTCAAAGATGACTTCTCTGATACCAACATGATCCAGGATATTTTCATCGACGTGACTTATAAAGAATTGTATTAAATGAGCATAAATTAAAGTGCAGCATAAAGAAGGAAAATCTCAATAATGAAGAGACATAAGCATCAAATATGAACACAAAAACTTGATAATAGAGTTCTTCCCTGGTGGACTACGTCTCCGGGTCCTGCTCTCAAATGGGTAGGCCTTTTTATTAACTCAACAAAAGAATTTGGAAAAATACATAACTATACCTCATTCTGGAGTTAAGCTGCAGAAGATTTGCTTAGATCAGAAAACAATCATCACCACTGAATATGTGGCATCAAATTACCTAAAAACAATTGTCTCCATGCCTTGATCTGAGTCTGGCACTTCCAAGCCCCTAAGGAAATTCACCTCGATTTTCATGCCTGCACCTGCAATTAATTCATGGGAAAATTTCTCAAAAATCATGCCCTGTTCGTATAGCCGCGCCCTGGTCTGACCCTCGAACTTTGCAGACTTGGATTCTTAAGTAAAAATGGAGGGCGGATGTACCAACATAGCCGTTAGGCTAGCTGGTTGGCAGAGTTATATTAAAAGCATAATGGTTGGGGGAGGTCCCGGGGTCAAGCCCAGGGGCCTCCCCTTTTTGGTACTTTGTTACAACAACCCCACGTTGGCACTAACCATTGGCGGCGACTGCTATATATGGCGGAGATATAGTGGTAAGCCAGATATGATAGAGCTTTAATCTTGGTTAGCACGTCATGATATTAACCACTTTTTAGAGTAAATAGATAGACCCATATCCGCATTTCCATCCCCCATTATGGGCCAATTCACAGTACTTGCCAATACCTCTCCCTTCTTTTTCTTGATGACCTCTCTTTTTTTCTTTTGAAAGGGAACCACTATGAGGAGACTTGTCTTATATTTGAACATCCTAAAATGGTAACAATCCACTTTCCTTCATTTTCCGACATGCATTTTTAACCTAAAATGTGGAGGAATAGGTTTCTAGAAAGAAATATGGCCTATAACTATGTGAGTTATTTCTAATGCCTTGAAATGAAAACTGATCACCTTATATAATATGTTTAGTACCACCATGAATACAACCATTGTTAGTGCATTATAATGTTAGTAGCTCTTCTACACACCTCAAACAATGAGATATAACAGATGAAAGACATAGCTTAGACATTGAGATGAAGCTCATAGTATGATATGCATGGAGAAATGGCTTATTGAATGAGATACATGGAGAGCGAGTCCTACAAGTGGAAAATACATGGAGATGTTATCTATAAATGGTCATAGTCAAGATAGTATCTACTCTCTCTCATGTGTTGGGCCATATTGTTGGCCATGTAAATTCCAAGTGGATTAAACTCCTCCCTTTGCTTCCAAGTCTACTAACGCTACACGAAATTGCTCAATATCACATACATTTCACGTCAAATATCTTAGTGAAATTTTGAATCCATATTTTAATTTAAGGCAAAAGTGGATTTAAGGGGAACTAAATGTGTCTTTGCACTTTTCTCGTGTTGGATTTGTATTTGTATTATTGCATGTTTTCCTCATTAAGAATTTTTTGTTAGTTTAAATCAGGCCCACAAGAGATTAATAGATTTTGAACATTAGGTGTTATTTTATGCTCATTTGTTGAATCGCGAATATCTAAAACTCTGTTCACATAAGATTTTGCCCCTTCATCAACGGTGGGATAGGGTATATTTTGAAAACTTCTAATAACATAGCTATGTGAATATATTCTAATGGGTTAATATTTTTCACAAGACAATAAATACTAATTTTATTTATTTATTTGGTGAATATAATTTATTTTGTGAATATTTTTTTAAAATTGAAAATTATAATTTATTATTATATATATATTTTTTTTAAATCTCATTATATAAGAATAAAGTTTATTATCCCAAAATTTTCTAAGCTTTTTCATTGTGAAAATGCTTACCTTTGCCATCTAGAAACATTTCCCTTAACCACTACCCAACTAAAAACTATCTCCATTAAACAACCTACTATTGCTTCCAATATGTAAGTTTATTACAATTCCTTTCGCATGAAATATTATTTGGTTGCTCCCATCTCTACTAATTAGAGCCTAAATGTGTCTTAGGATTTAACCATTCTCGCTTTTTCATGCTCTTTTTAGTGTATCTTTCGTTGAAGATTTTTTTAATTTGAGTATATTAGCTTTAAAGTTCAATGTTTTGTTTTTTTATTTATTTTTTAAATTCAAACTTTTTTTTGGTTAAAAAATAGTATATGTTTCATTTTTGTCATTGTTGTAGTTGCACCATTGAATCACTTCATTGCACATTGTTACTGTTAAGGAATTTTTTAAGTTGTATTTTTCTTACTGTTCTTTTGAAATATAAGTTCAACATGTTTATATATATATATACAAAACTTGTTGATAGTCATATTTATATGGTTTTCCCAACTGTTTTTTATCAAACATTTTTTAAGAGGTGAGGAATAAGAAAACTGGCTACATTAATGTCAATTTGTTTGTAATTTTAGTTTATTAATATTATTTGTCTTGTCATTGCATGAGGCACATCTAATTCATATGAGGTTGTAGAGTGTGCATCACTTTTCTTTGTGCAATTAGTTATGAATTTTTATTGAATTAGTGCAATTAGTTATGAATTTTTATTGAATTACTTAATTTATAGTGATATTCATATAAGTAGTAGGAACACACTTCACGTATGGAGCTTGTGCTTGTACTATGGGTGTTAAGCAATACACATAATTTTCATGGAGTAGTCCACGTGCGCAAACCAATTGGAAAGAGTAAGGAAATCTTTGTTTATTTTTTAATTGGTTGTCTTTATCCCAATCAGCAAAGAAAAAATAAATCATTACTTTATATTTGAAATTGTTTTCTTGACATGTTTAGGAGTTGAGTTCCTCTACATACTCTATAAGTGGTATATTGTATGTGAGTTAGTCTCTTCGAGAAAGGAGTTGTGGTGAATTAGTGCACATGATCTTTTTGAAAGAACTATATTTTTTGAAAGAACTATATTGTCTATGGTGCACAAGCTTTTGATCTAGAGAGAAAATAACAAACTCAATTGCAAAATTGGTAAAAAGATCATTTAAAATTTGTAAAGGAGAAAATAAGCTTACTAATTTTATATTCTCATTGAAAAAGTGAACAAAAGATCATTGAAGGCTTCAACATGTTTTGAGCACACCATTATAATTGCTATAAGGACACTTATAATAAATTTGTTTTTTTCTCCTTGCCCTATGCCTCACCTGAAATTGGAATAAGGATGTCTAAGGACATTTTCCATTATGTCAATGGTGGATAGTTTTCATGATTGATCTTTTTTGTGACACTTAAAACACAATTGAAAATTTCCATTTAAACACCACACACATGAAGTAACAAATCATACACAAGCATACACAATTCTTCATCACTCAAAGCATGTAAGAGGACTAAGAGTTGTATATTCCTCAAATCTTCATTGAGCATTGTCAAAAATTCAAAGGTCATAATAATTTATGGACCATGTAAAATATGATTCCATTGATCCATGTCAAGAGTATCTCCATGATTCATGTAATCTTTAGTCTTGAAATCAAGTGTATTTTTTCATTTTAGGTTTGTTGAGTAATTAAAATTGAAACATAAGGTTGAGTTAATGAATTGTAAAAAGGGTGGAGTTGCAAACCCTTTCAATGTCAATTGTGAAATTTGTCAAAAATAAGACATGCCTGAAATTGAATAAGGATGCCATTTTCAATCAAAATCAAATCATTGTAAAATCATAATTTGGGGTGCATGATCAACAATCCCAACACTCTAAGGTTGTAAACTAGCAATAAAACATGATATAAAAGAATAAAGTGCAAGCAAGCAAGTACAAGAAAATGTGACTAGTACAAAATCTAAATTAGGTAAAGGAGGAAAGCATTTGTAAAACACCCATCTAAAAATCAAAGAATTACAAGACTCCTTACATGAATTGGATAATAGGGTTGTTGAGATTCACAAGATAATTGATCAACATTATAAATTGATTGAAACACTTCAACTAAAATTAATAGAAAATGAACAACACATTGAGAACATGGTTGATGTGGCATGTGCAACAAATGAACTCATTCAAAAGGTTAATGCAACTTGTGACATAGATGATCTAATGAAAATGGTTAATGTTACTTGTGATAAACATGACCTAATTGTTGATACTCAAGCAACAAAAGATATGGTTGATGATTTCTTAATTATTCATGAGATGGAATCATACAATGAAGTCATGAAGGAATACTTTGTTAAAGACGAGTCACAAGCAGAAGCATCGAGTGATAGTAGCAACAATAAATGTGAATTTGAAGTTATTAGAGAAAATATTTATGAATAACATCAAAATGATCTTTCCAAGATTATTTCTAGACCTTGGGAAGAAATGCAACTTAAAAATACTTGATATGGCTTAGGATATGACAAAAGAAACAACTTTCATAATATAGATTACTCCAAACTGATTCAATTTGCAAGTGCAAGATTTCTTGATGAAAATTTGAAGACTTCAGAAGTTAATGAAAAAGTTAACAATGTGATGGTACAATTGATTATAAAAATATTGGGCAAATTCCTCATACATTCCAACATTGTCATAGAATCAGTGGCATGGAGAATCAATGTTCCGATCTTCATCCTTTTCTTCATTGTGGGAAGACAAATCATCATTTTGATAAATGTAAAAAGAGGAAGAAATATAAAAATAAAATAGTTCATTATTGCTAAATAAATTCTTGGTGATGGAATCAACAAGTCAAAAAGTTGCACAAGTCTTACCATCTAGTTTAGACATAGGTAAAGACACATTTGCATGGAAAAATCACAAAATAAAAGAGCTTTCAAACAATTATTATAGATGAATATTTTGGGCATGATTATGGCCCAATTCTACATGTATTTTAAATTGAAACATGAGTCAAGAGAATGGGACTCTCTACATCTCAAGAGAGGGGAGTACATTGATCACTTGAAAATGGTTAGTGGTCAGCAAAACCACCACATTAATCAAGTCAAAACGGTTAGTGGTCAACCGAAAAAACCACCATATACAATGATGACACATTGAAGAACAAAAGAATCCAAAAGCTAAAGCTTGGATCGCTTAAAAAATATTCTCACCTTGCACCTGACAAGGGGGAATATCAATGATGATATTCGGTGTTCAAATTTTGAAGTCCTATCAATCAAAATTAAATCAAAATTTGTAAATTCCATCATGGCAACTGGTCTCCTCAATAATATATCTACAATTAAATCAATCTCACAAAATCAACATATTTGGTAAGATCTAGGATGAAATCTAGAATGCTTTCATTACTATTAAATTATTCATTGGGATGTTGTTCGATGCCTAATTGTGTCTAAATTCAGAGATGCTTCGGTGATCCTATTTGTTCACTAATAATTGAATGGTGATCCTACTTGTTCACCGAATAACAAAAGATGCCAATTTCTTCTAGCCAAATTACCCGGAAAATGATTAAGTAATCAGGAAATGTTCAGACATGACAGTTTTTCACTTCTAGAAATTCTACTCTCTTTCCAAGTTCATTTTAGATGAACCATTTAACATCTAGATTTGGTTGTTTTTCAAGCATATCTTCATAAAAAATTTGTTTAGAAGTTTCAGAATGAAGATTAAAATGATACTAGTCTATGCAATAGTTCATGTTGTCTTATTGGTATAATTATTTAGACTTGTGATTGAGGGGGGAATGCGAGACTATGATGTCCCTAGACAATCACAAAGTTTGAGATCACCTTCTTATGAATTTCCATCCTTATTTATTGATGAGGTGTTTTTATTATACATTGATGAGTTGTTAGTCAGATATACATATAGAGGTGGTTGGTTACATATAATATATATTGATATAATGAGATGAATACATGTGTTGAATATGGCTTAAATTTTTTTCTACCAAGTTCTTGTCTCTTGTATTGTGCTTTCTCTATTTCTTAACAATAGGGACAATTTTGGAAATTTGTAATATTTTGGTTTTGGGAAGTTATTATTATGTGAGAATATATTTATAATGAGAGCTAAAGAAAAATGTTCAATTATGTAGCTATACAAGTTATAATGAGATTTTAAGATCAATGTTGATTCACGATAGAAAAAAAGTTTCAATATATCATGGTTAGTATGATGACAGGGGTATTTATAGTGGTAGTGGCCGTCCTAATAACATATTTTATTATTATTTGTTGGGTGGACATGGTTACAACTCTTGTTGGGGGTGTGTGTATGTGTGAACAATTAATCTATATATGCCATGAATGGTGACTTGAAAATGTTTCTACAACTATAACATCCCATATCTCAATATCTTTTTTAATATTCCCACCTGGGGTGTTTCCCTATATTTTTGTTTCTAAAAGATGGAAGAAATTTTTATTACTCTTAGATATTGAAAAAGACAAAAACGGGGGACTCATATTCTAATTGATGGACAAGTACACTTACCCTTATCCATATGTTACTCACACTACCAAGAGAAGAAAAGTAAAATATACAAATGTGAACCTAAAGCCTTGAAAGTCGACCTTACAATCCCCTGCTTAACTAGTGTTAGTTAAGAGTTGACTTGTCTCGATAATAACTCAAGCTCTTTAAATACCTACTCCAAGAAATAATTATGGAATATGAACACATTCTACAACTATATGCATCCATATATATAAATTTATTTATGATCTGTATTCTTACCCAATTATCCTATCATATAGATACTTGTGTGATTAGTTGAGGAAGTGATCTATCAAAATGTTATTGAGCCATGTCTTTGATAAGTATGCCAAGTGTGAACTATGGATTTATACTATGTTAATGTGTATTTTGATTCAATAATTTGATGAATTAAGCTATTGTTTGTTATTAGGTAAGACGAAGATGGGAAGAAAGTGTACTAAATTTGATGCTAATGTTTTCTTAGTTAAAGAGCCTAGAATTATGTGTGAGAGTGTAAAGATTCTTATTTTTTTGTATGACACCACAATAAATGATAGTATAGAGCAAGAGTGAAAGCACAAAAATATAGAATTATAATATCACAAATAACTTGTAAAAAAATAATTCAAAGAGGAAACCAATCTATAGGAAATGTGTCCTAGGATTTCATTAATTTCACTTCAAGGGGGCAACCTCCCAATACAAATTTTAATGAGAATTCTACAATGATCCCCAAATTATGTTCGCCCTCCTATTTATAAGGCATAATATGTAAGCTATATTTTTTCCAACTTAACAAAAAGAAGAAATGTCCAAATGGGAGCTACTAGACAACTATTCTAGAGTTATGAGTGCCACATGTTAGTTACTTCAACCTAAACATAATAATTAAAAAGATAACATGGATAGTAGTTAGGGTCTAACATTTACATAACAACCACACCACTTTTAGAGTTCATAATAAATCTTACTCCAAGTGATGTCAATATCATTAATCCACATTCCTCTCAATAATTATAGAACAATATCACAAACATGGAGATCTCATTTTGGAATTCAAATTAAATATCATCATAATCATTAAAATATTAAGACTATTTCCAAACACTAACATTTTTTTGGGTTACTTAGCCATCAAACCCTTAAAAAAATGCATTTTATGCAACATGAAACAATCACGCAACTGAACACAAGTAGTGTATAGTGGAAAACTGTCCCAAGGCATAATATCCTCTATGAATGTCAAAATTTATTTCCTTCAAATTCAAGAGTACAAACTTCATGACATACAACCCTTTACATTTATCATCATGGCTCCTAGCCATTACAAAATATCCCTCTCATAGACATGGAATTTTCTAGTACAAAAATTAGATTTCTCTCTCTCTCTCTCTCTCTCTCTCTCTCTCT
>SNQJ01S0002316.1:229738-252391 GCA_010110895.2 Picea sitchensis | reverse complement strand
TAGCCAGAGAATTGGGGAGTTGGAGCTTCCCTCAGGTTGTAGCCTGAGAAACTAGGGGGTTGGGGCCTCCTTCCAGTTGCAGCTGGAAAACAAAGGAAGTTGGTGCTTCCAATGAATGTAATTCTTCAAGACATATAAGAAAAATCATTTTGTGGTTTTCTCCCAATTTGGGTTTCCACATAAAACACTAGTGTACTGTGTATGTGTCTATTTGTTCATTTTTTCATTGCTTATTTACTCTGTAGTTATTAGATGATAATGCTTCATTGATATAACACTTGGATTATATGGTTAAAAAGGATTAAATTTCTCTATTACTGATTCACCCCCCCTCTCAGTAATCCAACAATTGGTATCAGAGAAGGTTCCTTCAGAAATCAGTTTAACCACTGAAAGGTAGATCATGGAGAGTACCAACTCATATAAAAATGGAATACCATCGTTTGATGGACAAAAGTATGCTTTTTGGAGCATAAGGATGAGGACATATATACAGGCACAGGGATTTCAAGTTTGGTAATCAATTTTAGATGGATACACAACACCAACAGTTCCACCAACAAATGAAAAAGAAGTAAAACTCGGTGAGAATAATTCCAAAGCCACAAATGCACTTTTGAATGGTCTCAGTGATACAATATTCACCAAAGTTGCACACTATAAATCCGCTAAAGATATTTGGGACAAGATTCAAAATATTTATGAAGGAGATACAAAAGTCAAAGCAACAAAGCTTCAGACTTACAAAGGTCAGTTCAAACAACTAAAAATGAAGGAAGATGAAGATATCACAACCTACATCTTACAAGTCAATGAAACAGTGAACACAATGATAGGATTGGGAGAAGAAATTGAAGAATCTGTAATTTTTCAAAAGATACTAAGATATCTTCCTATGAGATTCAACCCTAAGATATCAACACTAGAAGAAAGATCGGATCTGGACTCAATAAGCATGGATGAATTGCATGGAATCTTCACAGCATATGAAATGAGATCTGAGTAGGAAAATCCAGATGTAAAAGAAGCAGCCTTCAAGGCATCCAAAATATTAAAGAAAAAAAAAGGGAAAAAGAAGAATATAGCAGCAGTAGTGACGCCTTGGAAGATGATGAAGAAGTGGCCAACTTCATCAAAAGTCTGAACAAGGGAACCAACGGTAGGTATAAAGGTAAGCTCCCTTTAATTTGTTTTAATTGTGATGGTATTGGTCATTTTTCTAACAAATTTCCTCATAATAAAAAGAGAAATGATGAAGGTTACTCAAAAGGAAAACACACATATAAAGGAAAAAGAACTACAAAGAAAGTTTTCAAGAAAATCTTATACACCAAAGAAGACATATCATCATCATATGAAGATGAAGTCAGTGACAATGAGACATGAAGAGTTCTATTCATGGCAGTAAAAGACTCTGACAAAGAAGACTCCGAAGAAGAATATGAAGAAGCTGAAAAAGAATGTGAAGAAGTCAAAGAAGAAATTGAAGAGTCATAAGTTGACTATTGAGAAGAATTAATGTGTTCCATAGAAGTTATCAGAAGAGAAAAGAAGAAAAACAAGAATCTAGACAAGAGAAAGGACACTCGAGAACTAGAACAAATGATCACAAAATTGAAGGTTCAAATAGAAGAAGATAAAAGCATTGAAGAAGCACTCAAAGAACAACTAGAAGAAAAGGACAAGATCATTGGAAACTTGGAAGCAGAGGTTGTCACACTAAGAAAGGATATTCAAAAGAAAAATATGCAGAATAGCTCAAAAGTTCTGGATGACATTATCAGCAGTCAAAAATCTCATCTTGACAAGTCTGGACTTGGATACAATCAGACAGAAAAGGGATCAAGCTCCAAAACAACAGAGCAAGAAACAAATCCAAAGAGCTATGCAGAAACAATCAAAGAGGATATGAAGATATACAAGGAAGATTACAGGGACACTCCTCCACCAAGAAGATTCAGATTTCAGAATCAACAACAGACAGATAGGCCTCAAGAAGAAGAAGGATTCATAAGAGCACCTCCTTTTAGAAGATACTCAACTCCCAGGTATCAAACTATATTTTTTGGTTTATGTTATGCATGTAATAATTTTGGACATAAAGCTGTGAATGGCAGAGCTAACAACAGGAACAATAACAAATTTGAGAGTTATACACAAAGAGATTATTCAAGGAGACCTAGTGACACACAAAGAACAAGTTACAACAGGTTTGAATCTTTGAGCACTGAAGTGGAATGTTACAAATGTAGCAATTTTGGACACATGGCCAAGGATTGCAGAATGACAATCCCTCCTAAAGAAACTCAACAGAATAAAAACAGTCACAGACAAGAACCTTAGAAAATGACATGGATAAGAAAGCAAGATCAATATAACAATGAAGAATGCATAGTCTCTCTACAAGCTAAGCAGAAGAAAAACGGTTGGTATGTTGATAATGGATGTTAAAAACACATGACAGGTGATAAAGACAAATTTCTTACATTACGAAAAGAAAAAAATGGATCAGTCTCCTTCGGAATGATAATTCATCCAAAATCATTGGAGAAGGCACAGTCCGAATTGGGAACAAGAATGAAAAGGAAAAAAATGTTCTACTGGTAGAAGATATGAAACATAATCTTCTAAGTGTGAGTCAAATGTGTGACCAAGGTGATAAACTTACTTTCGATTCAGAAAAGTGTGAGATAAGAAAAGAAGGTTCAGGGAAATTGGTCGATACAGCTGCAAGAACTTCAAACAACATATATGTGTTATGTGAAATTGGAAATGAAAAGTGTTGTCTAGGAAAGAAAGATGAAAGTTGGTTATGGCATAGAAGAATGGATCACATGCATTTTGATAACCTTGTTAAAGTCAGCAAAAGAGAAGCAGTGAGAGAAATACCCCAGATCATGAAACCAACCAACATTTTATGCAAGCATTGTCAACAAGGAAAGAAAACAAAGACTAGGTTCAAATCAAAGGAATATTCAACAACAAGACCACAAGAAATTGTGCACACTGATCTAGTTGGACCAACTACAACAAAGGGTTAAAAGGTGAAAAATACTTTATGTTATTAGTTGATGATTATACAAGATTGACTGCAGTTTGCTTTCTCAAGAAGAAGTCAGAAGCTTTTGAAAACTTCAAGATCTACAAGGAAATGGTTGAAAATGAGATGGATTCAAGATTCAAATGTTTGAGATATGATAATGGAGGAGATTTCACTTCAAAGGAATTTATGGACTACTGTAGCAGTGATGGAATAAAAAGACAATTCTCCATTGCTAGGACACCTCAACATAATGGAGTTGTTGAAAGAAAGAACAGGAAAATACAAGAAATGGCTAGAGCAATGCTAATGGATTCCAAATTGAAAGATATATTTTGGACACAGGCAGTGCATACAACAATTCACATTCAAAATAGAGTAATGCTCAGAAACAACATTGATAAAACTCCCTACGAGCTATGGAAAGGAAGACCAACAAATTTGAAGCACTTCAGAGTTTTTGGAAGAAAATGCTACATCAAAAGAGAAGATGGCAGAATGGGAAAGTTTGACTCTCGTGTGGACAAAGGAATACTTGTTGGTTACTCAAGTACAAGGAAATCATACAAGTGTTACAATATAAGATTGAACAAAGTTGTGGAAAGCATCAATGTAACAATTGATGAAACAGGCAGACCATAATCAAAGGAAGAAGAAAACAAATCAATGGAACAACTTTTTGAAGAAGAAGATGAAAAAGAAGTGGAAGAGGAAGATGAAGATGAAGAGAATTCAACAGAAGCAAAAGAGAAAGTTCAGAAAGTATCTCCAAAGACATCTAGAAACGAGTACAGAAGAATCATCCTTCAGATCAAATTATTGGAAACAAAGATGTAGGAGTTGAGACTAGAAGAAAAATTCATTCACCAGAACAAACACACCTAGCACTCTTATCTACAATTGAATCAAACTGTTTTGAAGAAGCCAGCAAGGATGAATTTTGGAATAAGGCCATGGATGAAGAATTGGATCAAATAGAGAAAAATGACACTTGAGAATTGGTTCCAAGACCAAAGAATAAGAATGTGATCGGCACAAAATGGGTTTTCAGGAATAAATTGAATGAAGATGGACAGGTTACATGGAACAAAGCTATATTGGTATGTAAAGGATATGCATAGATTGAAGGAATCGGCTTTGAAGAGACATTTTCCCCAGTTGCCATAATGGAAGCAATCCATTTACTTTTAGCTTATGCATGCTCCAAAAATGTTAAAGTATATCAAATGGACGTAAAATCAACTTTTCTGAATGGTGAACTTGAAGAAGAAGTCTACATTGAACAACCAGAAGGATTTCAATTGTCTGAGAATACAAACTATGTATGTAAATTAAAGAAGGCCTTGTATGGTCTAAAATAGGCTCCTAGAACATGCTACTCTAGACTGGATAAGTATCTGTAGCAGACAGGGTTCAGAAAAGGAAGTGCAGACAATAACTTCTACATCAAGGTAAGTCAAGGTAATATCTTATTAATTGAAGTTTATGTTGATGATATTATTTTTGGTAGTGATGATGACAGGGTAAGCCAGAAATTTGCAAAAGACATGCAGAATGAATTTGAAATGTCGTTACTTGGAGAACTATCCTTATTTCCGGGACATCAGATACGTCAAAGCAACCAAGGAATTTTTATATCTCAAACTAGGTATATCAGAGAAATCCTAAAGAGGTTCGGAATGGAAGATTGCAAACCAATTATCACTCCCATGCAAACCAGTTGTAAGTTGAGCAAAGATGATGATTCAAAGTCTACAGATCAGAGGCAATACAGGTCAATGATTGGCAACCTACTATATGTGACAACATCCATACCAGATGTAATGCAAGCAGTTGGACATGTGGCACGATTTCAAGCAACACCAAAGTAATCACATGTATTAGCAGTAAAGAGGATTTTCAGATATCTCAAAGGAACAAAAGAGTTTGGAGTATGGTATCCAAAAGGAAAATATCTATCACTTATTGCCTACACAGATGCAGACTGGGCAGGTTGTATTGATGATCGATGAAGCACCAGTGGAGCAACGTTCTACTTAGGTGAGTGTTTGGTATCATGGCTAAGCAAGAAACAATCATCAGTATATATATCTACATCTGAGGCAGAGTATATTGCAACAACAACATGTTGTACATAGGTTCTTTGGATGAAACAAACTTTGACAGATATACAGGTTGAGTATGATGATCCCATTCCAATATATTGTGATAATACAAGTGTCATCCGTATCTCAAAAAACCCGGTGATGCACTCCAAGACGAAGCACATTCCAATCAGGTATCACTTTCTACGGGAACAAGTTGCAGAAAAGAACATCAGAGTTGAGTATGTGGGCATAAAAGAACAAGTGGCAAACATGTTTACAAAACCACTTCCACGGGAAGCCTTTGAATATCTTCGCCAAAGACTTGGATTTATTTCTACTCCAAAATGAATGCTTTTTGAATGCTTATCTTATATGTCTTATATGTACATGAGGAAGCACCAGAAGAGGACAGTTCAGTCAGGGGGAGTAGCCTTGGATGGAAAGATACCTTTTCCATTGATGACAAAGGGGGATAGATTTATCAGATGCAAAGGACAGATGCATGGTTTCAGGGAGAGAAGATTTATCAGATGCAGAGGACAGAGGAAAATTTATCAGATACAGAGGGCAGAGGCATGGGTCTAGGGGGAGCATGAATGATATGATTTTAGTATTGCATCAGAGATTTTCCATCAATGCCAAAGGGGGAGATTGTTGATTAAGGTTGGTTGTCATTGATGTCAACCCTTGAATAAAGCCCCGCAGCACAAAGGTTTGGGTAATGGACCCAATATTGTTTGATGTAAAGATGACTCATTATTGTCTTGTCATGGTTGACAAGAAGTAAATATGGATGAACTCAAAAGTGGTCTCGTTATGGCGAAATCCCTCACGGGAAGACGCTTTGCGGAGTAAGAGAACCCATGATTAATTGTGGAATAATGAGATGAAGGATAATGAATTTGTCAGGTAAACTATCCTATATGTATATTTATTTTCATTCCATTTCCGGTGGTATGTGGAACGTCACATAACTCCTCACGTTTAGAGAGTTATGGCCATGAGAAGTTGGAGACCCCAGGTTTGGGTAATGTACCCAAGTTTGTTTCATGGATAACGGTATGAGTTATGATATATTTTCAGATAATACTATTCTATATGGATAGTACATGTCATTCCATTTATGGTGGTATGTGGAATGTCACATAAATCCTCATGGTTTGAGAGTTATGGCCTTACGAAGTTGGAGGACCCTCATATGTCATCTAGAAGACCCAAAAGGTCAAAGTAGTCAAAGTGGTTTAAGAGATTTTATAAGGTAAATAGTAAATTGAAGTAATGAGTGTATTATAATTCAAAGTGAATACAAAATAAATTATTGCAATAATAAATTTAATGGAAAAATTAGAAGTGGGTTAACCCTAAAATAAGGAAAGTGGGACCAAGTGACCTAGAAGATGTTTTTAAGGAAGCTACTTGGAGAGTATAAATAAGAGGCAAGGTTCTATGATTTTAATCACACTTGAGCATATTGAATATATATAGGTGTCTGAGGTAACCAAGGATATCGAAGCCAAAATTCTGAGGGAAGGTGAAGAAAAGAAGGCCGAAATGCAAGGAAGGATAAATTCTTTTGATGGTGCTTTCTAAGGTATGTTATTTACAGGTTATCTCACCATTTTCGCTATAAATATTTTTCTATAATGATTCAGACTGTGAAATTTCTATTCCATTGAGAAAACATATCCAAGTATTTTTGGTAAAAATTTTAGCTTGTGGGTCATTGTATTTTTGGAGTTACACTCCGTGGAAAATAGGGTTTGTGGCTAGTTCTGAAACTAGTAAAAAACAACTGTTTCGGGTAAAAATGTCATAACTTCTTCATAAAAGATCCAAATTCAGTGAAACAAATTTTTTTGGTTAGGGTAAAATCTTTAGTATTCTTTGTCACAGTTTCAAATAATTTCAAAAAATATTTCGTGCGGGGCACGCTCTACAAGGTCGCTCTCTAGAATAAGCCATAATTCAGCAAGGTATGTCATTTTTGATATAAATCCTTTTCTGAGAGGTTCCAAGTAGTGACACCAAGAGGAATTTCATAAAACACACTGAAGAAAATTCTGTATCAATTTCAGATCTTTATACATTACAGGTACAAAGTTATGATTACTTCAAGTTAGTGTTGTTGACTAATCCAAAACTAGGCATGTGAGACTAAAGAAAGGTTTGATGAAAATGCTAGTCTCTTGTTGTTTAAGTTAAGGAAGGTTTGTAGGAATTTGATCATATACAACAGGTCTATTACAGAGCTACAAATCAGATTTGGATGATGAAATTGATGAGGTTTTTTGGTTGAGGTATATGTTGAGTACATGGTTGAGACAAGTAGGTGATGAGTTGGCACATACATGAGGTGTATAGTTGATGATGTTGGTACATATTGATGAGTCATAGTTGATGAGTAGTTGACACATTATTGGTACATACTTGGTACATGGTTGGATGCACTTGTTTATGGTACAATTTGATTGAATGTTATTTGGTACAGGTTGGTGCATGGTTGATGCACTTGTTTATGGTACAGGTTGATTACATGTTGATGCATGGTTCAGATTTATTGGTACAGGTTTACAATGGTATATATCATAGTGGAAGGTTGACAGTGGTTCCATCATTCTACTTCTACTTCAGGGTGGCATGACAGGGCAAGGATAGGTGGTTGTATCCACCTTCCGGTTGTAGCCGGAGAACATAGGGGGTTGTAGCCTCCTTCTGGTTGTAGCCAGAGAACATAGGGGGTTGTAGCCTGAGAAACTAGGGGGTTGGAGCCTCCTTCCAGTTGCAGCTGGAAAACAAAGGAAGTTAGTGCTTCCAATGAATGTAATTCTTCAAGACATATAAGAAAAAACATTCCATGGTTTTCTCCCAATTTGGGTTTCCACGTAAAACACTGGTGTACTGTGTATGTGTATGTTTGTTCATTTGTTCATTGCTTATTTACTCTGCAGTTATTGGATGATAATTCTTCATTGAGATAACACTTGGATTATATGGTTAAAAAGGATTAAATTGCTCTATTACTGATTCACCCCCCCTCTCAGTAATCTAACACGATGTTCCCATATAATGATGCAACTAGATGGTGTCTCACACAACTTGATAAAAATACATCTACCATAATAAGCAAGTCACAGATTCGAATAACATATTTGAGGCCAGAGGAAATAATACTTCAATATCATCTACTAGCACCTATGGTTTCCTCGGATGAGCCATTTTTGAAGAAGTTCAGGAAAGATAACAAATATTTCGAAGAATTGATGGAGGATTGGTGGTGTGATGAAGAAACAAAATTCAAGAAAGGATGATGATCAATCCCTTCTCAGGAACTGAAGAAAACCTACATAATGTTGAATACTATGATATGTCGATTGTATGGTGGATAGATAAGAAATCACTTCCAGATGGAGTGGTTTCTAATGGCATACACAGTAGTGAAGACGAGCCAAAGAGTCAACTGGGAAAACATACTGAAATTCAACATTTTCCAGAAAGTTAAGGAAGCCTTAGATATGTAAAATTCTAGCTTCTTCATGTCTGCACACCTCATAGATGCAATATGCTCTGCTATACATTTTCCTACTTTTGGATGGAACTGGGACCCCAACCAAGAACTTGTACATGCCTATTGTTCAAAATTATGGGATTCCAATTATAAGAGATACATATATGAAATCTGTGATTATTTTATGTCTCCCCTACACACCATAATTTTTGGGTATACTCCATATATAATATCATAGGATTCCCTAACAACCCTGAAGAATATTGGATATTGGTATATGGCAAAGTAATATACTTATGTTAGGCTCTATGGGAGCTCTAAGGCCCCACATTTCCTACCCAAATATGTTCCCGATTGGTTTTTGGCCTGAGGGATAGCTTACTAAACAATAGAAACATGTATAACCTTGTTCCTATCAAGAATAGTAAGAAATTATGGCCCACATTCCCTCTAAATATAAGGATATATGCATTATCCAATGGTCCTCATGCTAGGAACAAAGCTGAAGCCTTCTAGGAGATATGCTTATGTACAGGGGAACCTAGAGGGCATGACCCAAAATATTTATCAATCAATCATGCCAAAGTTGTTGGAATAACTCACCCTATAATTCATGAAGTGAACTATGTGGAGGAGATATTCAAAGGGGTTTTATTCTTTGAATAAGTACTACACATGTTTCCATATGTGCCAACTAAAGAGAAGCTTCTAATGGAAGAAGAAGAAAAAAGGAAGATAACTAAGGAACAATTCTTATTGCTTCTAGATAAGGACAAAAAAAACGAGAAGAAAAAGAACAAGAAGAAAAGAGAAAAGTGGAGGAAAGATATAAAAAAGCCTAGGAATAGGAAGAGGGATACCAAAGAAAGGAACTAGAGATAGAATAAGAGAAGAAAAAGAGCCAAGACCAAGGCAAAGGGAAAACAAATATGAAGACAAGAAGAAACCCAAATTGGATGAGAAGAAGAAGAGAGATGAATCATTAAACAAAAATGTTGAAGAGAGGAAGAGAAAGGATGAAAGAGAGGCAAAGGCACTGCAAGATGCAGAGCAAATGAAGAAAGAAAAATAGGAAGAGGAGAAACAAAAGTTGGATGTAGAAGAAGAGAAAATGAAAAAGAAAGAACAAGAAGAACAACAAAAGGTTGCTAAGGCCAAGGCAAAGAGGAAGGATGATGAAGAAGAAGGAAGAGAAAAACAAAAGAAACAAGATGAAGCCACAAATTGTTCAGCAAGACCAAGCATGGGTATAATTAACATATCGGCTGAAGAGTGTACCCCTTTGATGGAAATACCATATAATTTCTCTTTTTCTTCTTAGGTGCTAGAATTGGACCAGGTTGTAGTAGTAGTGGGTGAATATTACTACAACAACATGACCAAAGGAATAGATAAAATATATAACAAAAGGAAGAGGGGAGAGACAGATCTATGCCAAGCATATTCCAAAAGATCCATTGAATGGAAAGTGGGCCTAGACCCAAAAGAAAATGCTATACAAACTACTTATGCTCTTATTTCATTTGCAGAAGTAAATGCAATATATGTGTATGAACTAGCTACTTCCTTGGACACCTCACGAACTAGGGTGGTTGAACTGGAATAAGTATTGAGGACACAAAAAGATAAAATTACTATTGATTTTAGATAGGAAGCCAGTACAAAAGAAACATTTCACAAGGAATAAATGGAAAAGGTTTTGCAAACACAAAAAGATGAAATAAATGAAAATTTTAATAAGAAGGTCCACATAGCTGAAGGATTTCACAAAGAAGAAATAGAGGCTCCTAAAGTGACACATTCTCAAGAATTTGAGCAACTAAAATCCAACCACACATAGGAATTGACCAACCTACAAACAAAATGTATGGAATCCAACAAGTTCATAAAACAACTGGAAAATAAAATTTTGGGACTGGAACAAGATAAAGAAAAAAATTGAAAAGGCCTTAGAAGAAAATCAGACAGGAACTCTCATCCTAGAAACTATAAAGGTAGAAGCCAAAGTTGTAAATGAAGAATTCAAGTCAGTGCATAAGAAATGTTTATGTGTACTAAATGATATCCAAAGAAACATAGATGATCAAATAAAGTTACATGCCCAAATGGATGAGATGAGAGACAAATATCAGAAGGCTTGGGATGGCTTTGAAAGAATCGTGGATTGGAAAAGTGTATACCAAAATATACCAAGATCCTTACCACTCTACACTTCCAGGCAAAAGATAAAAGACCAGGTCTTGTTTGATACTTGAGAACCTCTCTTAGAAGACATCAAAAACATTCAAAAGATAGTGACCAATTACTACAAAATATTATGGAATGCATCTAATGAGTTATTGGAAGAATTTGGTATGGATATTATGCCAAACATTGATGATGCAACCCCTGGTGAAGTAAGAATAGTAGAATTTGAAGACAAAAGGGATTCCAACCAGGGAGTTATTGAGCATATTATAGAGGTTACAAAAGGGATATTAAATGGCCATTTGAGGAAGCTAATGGAGATGATCATGTTGGCAAATACTTCATCAAGAAGACCAAGCAGGGTTTGAAGCTAGAAGTGAAAAATAATATATGTGATGGTGAGCTATACCTAGAGAAAATACAACTAAGCAAGCTAGAAAAAATCTTGAAAGATTATGCATTATGGAAAGAATATCGGGATATAATAGAGCTACAAAGACTCTCATAATTATTCCATTTTGTAACTGATACTTCTCTTTTTAATTATTCTCACTTATGTGAAGTCCGAATAGGGAAAGTGAAACGATGATTCACAACTTTCATCTAACATGACGAAAATTACTGTATGTAAACAATCCCTCTTGTTTTATAAAAGAGGGCTCTAGGAAAGAGAAAGGGATTTTGGTCTGTTGTATATCAAAACAATACTTTTATTGTTCTATGAATACAGTAAGAGACATCTTGGAGATTCATGATTCCGATATGTATGCTTAATATTTTTATTTGTGCATATGTCTATTATGTGGATATTATTGAACATAGTTGTACAAATTATTTCTTCACTCTATTCTTGATATTGATGTTTTTATGAATTTCCTTATGAGCATAGAAACAATGTCATTCGTATAATATGCAATTAATTGTTGTCATATCTTTATCATTGTTATATTTATTAATTACTTGCATATATGTATTTATTCATTTGTTGGTAATATCATATCTCATCGTGCTCATATTCTATTAGTTTTCTCTTGATCATGATAGGTTAGATTAATATAGAATGCACTTAGAATAGTTTTATATATCATTAGTTAGATATTTAGTTTATATTTTAATTCATCCGAGAACATTATGTTCTCATATTCATATTAGAAAATATTTTAGAGTGGAAACCAGGCCCACATATTGGTCAAAAATTCCATACCAAATGGGAGTAGGTATAATTGGGACCTACCATTGGGTGTTCTCCCTTACCTGCTTGACAGGCCATTTGGACCCGTCAACACCTTGCTACCCCAAAGTAAAAATATATGTTGTTGCTCCGGGGAAATAACAAGAGAAGAATGGGAGTTTCTATGCGGGGAAACCTATGTGGGAAATATATAAGTGGTGGATGCACGTAGGATATGGCTTTGAACATTTGATACCTACACATAGCTTAGAATTTTCTAGGAGGATTTCTTTCTAGCCTCAAGGAAGCTCAGAGCGAAGCGAAGGTCAAGGATTTTCAAAGCCTTGTCCTACACAAAGCTTGCCTCTTATTTTTTCATTTCCCAACATTATTCTCACATGTTTGACTTGTATTCACTATAATGTATACCCAACATATTTTAATTAACTAGGATCATATTCTTCATTTTACATAAGGTTTCATCATGTGGTCTATTGGGAAACATATTTGCATAAGTTTTGAACATTAAACTATCAATTCAGGAGTGCATAAAATTGTGAGTTGCAAACACAGTGTTTGCAGGATTGGAGCCTATTATAAAACCTATACTAACTCATGAGCTAATGAAATGTGAAACAACTAAGAATTAACTTTATTTGAACTATTACAATGTGAACTAAAATTCTAAACTACGAAAATAACAGAATGGAACTATTCTTATTCAATCTAGGTTGCCACAACTTACAAAGGTAGAAATTCTTGTTGTGAGATATCACTCCTTGAATGGATCACACAACAATTGTAACGTCCCCCAGCCCATATGAGTGACATTACAGAGTGGAATACTCTTAAAAAACAAAAAATTTGCTAACTAAATAATTCATTTACAACTAGTTGATTTCCTGTATCTTACAACTACAAATTAAAACAGATTTAGCTACTGTCTAGAACCACAAAATAGAACCATCTACAACATGATAATAATCAAAATGAAATGCAGCTAAAAAACTCATTACAACAACATATAAATCACTTCCAAATACATAGAGTTAATGCACAACAATTAAAGACATAATTTAACACAACAACAAGATAAAACACTTATCTTTTCACAACAGTTGTGCAACCAACTGCTTGGGATGGACGTTCCACCCAACCATAGACTGGTTGTTCCAAATCTCAATATCCAGTCATCCCCGAGCTAAGGCTAGAAATCCAAAAGAGAGGGTGGTCTCACACAGTCCACTGACATCTCATAAACTCTCAATCCAATTGATATTCTCTTATAGCTATCCTGATTTTCCACCAGCTCTCTTCCTCTTGACCTGTCCAAACCAAGGAATGTATGCTTTCATAGATCCCAGTCCCTTGGGCATACCATTGGTTTATTAGGGCCTATATAGCACATGAAGCTAAGAATATCTTAGCTGCGAACTCAAGAGAAATTGTTGCTAGGAAAAACTATAAAAAAACCTACAACAAACACTTATTGTTTCAGTGCAACTCACACAAGAGTTCACTCTTCAGTCTTGATAATATGGATCTTTATATTTCCAGCTCCAATTCTCTCCAATTATGTTCCAAATTTCTCTAGAATATTACCTCCATGGCTGCATCAACTTCTAGCTTTGTTTCTTGCTCCCCTCTTCCTCTCATGCACAAAAATTGACTAACTAAAAATTGTTGTCCCCAACCCATACGGATTTCCTCTCTTTGGATTTCCTTTCTTGACTCACACTCTTCTCCAAGATGCTTTTACTCAAACCCCATGTTCCCAATAACTTTGGGATGTTACCACTCACACCCACACTCTTACATGTATTCAATAATTGGCTTTGGGAACACTCAATCCAAAATGGGAAGGTTCATATACAAATAGCAAATTTAGGAAAATGGGTTAAATCAGTATACATGGGTAAATTCCCCCTTAGACCTCTCTTGGCCATTATCCTAGACACTCCCCCCTCTTGTGGATTAATTTATCCCCCATCTCTTGTCTGTGTCTTCTTATCAATTGGAATCACATTTTATTATTAAAACATTGAAATACAATTCACATATTACATCGCTTGGCTGTAGCCACATATTATATCTACATAAGCATTAATTAAAATGTGGATTATAGTGGGGATGTTATATTACCCCGCCCCTACAACTGTGCATGGTCCTTTGTGCACTCTATGATGATATACACATATGAAAATTTACATCACAATACTTAGAAAGCAAAAAAAAAGCAATTTAACAACTCCAGCAACAACTCCAACAAAAATCTCACGTTCCTCTCAACTTGCCGACCCAAGGAAGGCATCATTCATTTTTTAGGGATAACCCAAGGGATGTACCATCTATTTATTAATGCTAACCCAAGGAATGAGCCATTATTTTATAAAGGTCCCCAATGCAGTTGGCGAGGACTCTGAGATGTGGTTTCATAATTTTAGCTGCTCAAAATGGAGTCTTGCATTATGTTTCTTCAAAACTATAAAAAAATTGTGGGTATTTTCTTCATGCTCCCATGTATCATCTTCAGGACCATAGCAGTTCCATTGAACCTTCACCAACCCTATGTCTTTGTTCCTGAGCACTTTGACTTTTCGGTCCAGGATGCGTACTGGTTCCACCCTGAAATCCCCTTCGTGCTCCACCTGGATCACATTCCAATCAATTACATGGTTAGGACGAGGCACATATTTATTTAAAAATGACACATGAAATACATTATGCACTCTCATGGATGCAGGCAAATCTAACATGTATGCAATTGGCCCTATCTTTTCTAATATTTCAAAAGGCCTACAATTTCTTGCTGCCAACTTCGACGAATTTCCTAATCTTAGAGAGATTCTCTTTTCCTTTACTTTCAAAAAAACATGTTCTCCCACTTTAAAATATCTGAAAACTTTGTTCCTGTCTGCATAACTTTTCTGCCTATCCTGGGAAGCCTTCAAATTCTGCTTTATCTTCTCCATCTGATCTTTCATTTCTTTTGACAATTCTGGCCCAACAGCTGCTCTGTCTGTTGGATTATCCAAACTCACTGGCGTGTTACATTTTCTACCATACAATGCCTCAAATGGATTCATTTTCAATGAGGTCTGATACCCATTGTTGTAGGCAAATTCAACTAGGTGAATATAATCTCCCCACTTTGATGGATGATCCATCACATACATTGTAAGCATGTCCTCAATTGTCCTGTTAGTCCTCTATGTTTTCCCATCTGACTCTGGATGATATGTTGTACTAAGATTTAAATTTGTCCCAAATCCCTTGAACAAACCCTTCCAAAAATTGGAAGTAAAATTTGGATCTTTGTCTGAAATTATTTCCTTAGGCACTCCCTGTAGCCTAACAACTTCTCTCAATATAAATTTATGCAATATTTGTTTCTTTGTGTGTAGTCTTTACTGGAATGAAATGTGTTGCTTTAGTCAACTTATCCACCACCACCATGATGGAATCATGATGCTTTAGTGTTCTAGGCAGATTAGTAATAAAATCAACTGTAACTACTTCCCACTTCCATTCTGAAATGGGAAATGGTTGTAGAAAACATGTCAGGTGTCTATGTTATGTCTTTAACTTTTGGCATTCTAGACATCTGGCTATGTAATTAGCCACTTATTTATTCATTCCGGGCCAAAAATATTGGCTTGTTACTACTGCAATTGTTTTCTGATATCTTGGGTTCTTGACGTATGGCACATTGTGCATCTCCTTAAACAATGCATTTTTTAGCTCCCCATAATTCGACACATACACCTTACCTTTGTACATGAGAATTCCATCTTCTTTCAACTCATAATAATTAAATTTATGCTAAAAATTACCTTGTTGTAATGTCTCTTTTATTTTTAAATAATCCTGATCTGAATTTGCTGTTGCAACAATTTTGTCTTTTAGATTTGTCCTATAAATGATAACGGATTCCATATGCACTTCATGAGCTCTCCTGCTGAGTACATCAACCACTTTATTTTCCTTTCCCTTTATATGCTTAATTTCGAAGTCATATTCACTCAGAAATTCCAACCATCTAGTTTTTCTATCATTTAGTGTTGGTTGTCCAAACAAATGCTTCATACCACAATGGTCTGCCCTTAGCTTGAATTTCTTACCCATAAGGTAATGCCTCCACATTTTCAATGCATGTACAATCATTACTAACTCTAAGTCACGTGTAACGTAATTCCTCTCATGCTCTTTTAATTTTTTGGACTCATAGCATACCACATGGTCCCTTTTACTAAGAACTCCACCTAGTCCTTCCTTGCATGCATCGGTGTACACAACAAATTCTTCGCTTGGATCTGCAATCTTCAATATTGGTGCACTTGTCAATATTCCCTTCAGCTATTGAAAACTATTTTCACACTTGGAAGTCCATTCAAACTTTGCTCCCTTCTTTTGCAAAGAAGTGATTGGGCTTGCAATCTTTGATAACCCTTTTATGAATCTTCGATAATAACCGACAAGACCCATGAATGATCTAATATCTGTCACATTCTTTGGAACTGGCCATCCTCTAATGGCCTATATCTTCTCAGGATCAACTTCTATATTTGTTGTTGATATTATATGCCACAAGTAGTGAATATTATTTTGATAAAAGATGCACTTACTTAGCTTAGCATATAATCCATGCTCTCTTAAAACTTGTAAGACCATTCTCAAATGTTTCTCATGTTCCTCTTCTGATTTAGAGTAGACGAGGATATCATCTAGGAACACAATAAAAAACTTGTCCAAGTATTCCCTGAACACTCCATTCATCAGACACATAAAAATTGTTGGGGCATTTGATATCCCAAATGGCACTACCGTGAATTCATAATTCCCATATCTTGTACTAAATGTTGTCTCGTTGGTGTCTTCTTCTTTTATCCTTACTTGATGATAACCTGATCTCAAGTCAATCTTGGAAAATATTCTTTCACCTTTCAGCTGATCAAACAAATCATGAATTCTGGGCAAAGGATACTTATTCTTTATGGTAATCTTATTAAGTTTCCTGAAATCAATACACAACCTTAAGGTAATTCCATCCTTCTTCTTCACAAAAATAACCAGGGCTCCCCAATGTGACACACTTGGGAGTATATACCCCTTTTTTAACAAATATTCCAGTTGCATCTGTAACTCCTTCAATTATGGTGTACTCATTATGTATGGTGTCTTAGAGATTGGGGAAACTCATGGCACTAAATCAATGTCTCTCTTGGGTGGAAATCCTAGAATTTATCTAAAAACATCTTCAAAATTCCTCAAGACCGGATGGTATTCAATGTTTTCCACTTTATCTTTGGATGCCTCCTCCATATGGGCCGCAAACATCTAACATCCCTTCTTGAAGCTCTTATTCAACTGCATGGCTGAAATCTCTCTAACAACTACAACTCTTGGAATGTCTTGAATCTTACCTTGCTGTCCTTCCTAATGAAGACATGTGATTGTCTTGTTGTAATAGTCTAGGACAACATGATGTTTCTCCAACCAATCCATGAAAATTAGACAGTCATATGAACCCAATAGTATGATGTTTATATCTACCTTTATGTTGATTCCATGCATATCTATTCGACAATCTCTAATGAAATAATTGATATTTCTCTTAGCCCTTGTGGCTAACTAGACTAACCAAGATTTCTTATGCTTACTTCTTTGCAAGTGAAATATATCAACAATGTTAGCATTTATGTAACTATGGCTACCTCTAGGATTAATTAAAATTTCCATGGGTTGGTTATCAATCTTACCTTCCACTTCGATCATGGGGGATTAATACTCTTCCTCCTTGTTGTCCAAGGCTGCATAAATCCTTGGCATGCTTCCTCCCACACCTTTCACTGTTTTGGCCTCCTGAATGTTGTGGGCAATCTTCATTCTTTCTCCTTTATGAGGGCAGTCCCTATATAAGTGATTCCCCTTAGATCCCCAACATTGAACATGTTGTTTCCTTTGCCTTTTTCCAAACGAATCTGCATTATTTTTCTCATTTTGGTTTGCTCAACCTTGTTGATTTTCTTGGAAGTTATTTCTGAAAAAGGGTGGCTTAAAACCTTTCTACCTTTTATCCTTTCCCCCCTTCATCTTGTCATTCCAATCCTTTTGGGAAATTGTCCTTATTTTTC
Source organism: Picea sitchensis (assembly GCA_010110895.2). Classification (NCBI taxonomy): domain Eukaryota; kingdom Viridiplantae; phylum Streptophyta; class Pinopsida; order Pinales; family Pinaceae; genus Picea; species Picea sitchensis. Next base: position 234,267 of record SNQJ01S0002316.1, on the reverse strand, counting down.
TTTGCTCATAAAGGTACCTTGCTATCCTTATGGTTTCCTCCAAGGTCTTGGTGTTATTTTATTGGATCTTGTCACTATAGAAGGAGGGTAACCCACTTAGAAATATTTGGATTTTAACCTTATCATCCTTACATTAAGATTTCTGTGGGAAGGATCTTTTGGAGGATTCAGAGGAACCACAATTTTGTTTATCAGAGGTCGACGTTTCAAGTCCATATCAGGACCCATCATCAGGACATCTAAGCCCGGGCTCTTGAGCAGAGATATATAGTAAACCTACGGGAGGATTCTAAAGTATTGAAGTCAACTTCTAAAAACCTATAATTTTGATTTAAAAGGATTAGGGTTTTCTATTGTATTATTAATTAATTGTAAAATTTAATCAAATTATTAATTAATTGTAATTTGTTTTTATTAATTTTAATATGTCATTTATAAAGTTTTATTAATGTTAGTTTTAGAGTGAATTTCTTAGACTTTTATAAAAGTGTTTAGGGTAAAATTGATTATTTTAAAGTAATGGTTTTTAAATGTTTTGAAGTGATGGTTGTTAATGATATCAAATGTGTTTGATTATTAGTTTTATTTAATTGTATTAAGGTAATAGTTTAATGTTGTAATGATTAGAATAAATACTAATTTTGTTTTTAGTTATTATTTTATTTTTTATTTTCAATTATTTTATTTGTTAGAGCAATATTAATTATAGGATTAAGGTTTTTAAGGGAAAAAGAAGGTGTTATTACTATTGAACATAGGTTTTAGGTTATTCAAATTGAAATTGAAAAGTGTTTTTAGTTAATATAGAGGGACCTAGGTTTAAGGTTTGAAGAGTAAATTACCTGGTACATCTGTCTTGGATCAGAGGAATCCAATTATCTCTGATTTCTAGGTCATTATCTATGTTCAAGTTGTTAGGGTGTTTAAGGATCTCAATAGCTTCTTTGATTCTTCGTTTGAAGAAGTGATCTTCCTTGGCTAAAATTTTTGTGTCTTCTAGGCGTATGTGGTGTTTGGAAGAAAAGGAGTGTTCGGCTAAAGCTGAGGTGCGCGTACGTTCATTATTTATATTTTCTCCATGTTCTTTGATTCTGATATGAAAGGAGCGACCTGTTTCTCCTATGTAGCATTATCCACAGGAGAATTCAATTTTGTAAACGCCTTTTCATTTCCTATGGTCGGGTTCATCTTTGACGGATTTCATTTTTTTGTTTGATGGTTTCTGAGGGTTTAAAGGAGGTCTTAATCCTTGATGAAGTCAACATACTTCAAAAATTCAAATAATCGCTTCTCATGTTCCTCCATTGTCATGGTTCCCAACTTGAGTTCAAAGAACTCTTTCATATTTCTCTCATAGTAATGCTCGAACAAATATTTCTCTTGGAAATGTCCTTTGAACTGCCTCCATGAGATCCTCTTCTCATCGAGGTTCTTGGCTCGATTAAGTTGATCCCACCACATGGATGCCTTCCCTTCAAAGTGGTATGTGGAAATTATACCTTCTAATCGAGATGGGTAATCATGCAGTTGGAAATATTTCTTCATTTCCAACAACCAAGCCTCTTTCTCTTCTCCTTTCTTGTGTTCACCATTGAAAGTAAGTGGTTTTATTTTCCCGAGTTCACCTTGCAAGATGTCTACCTCAAGCCTTCTTCTTTTCCTCCAAACATGATACAAACTTGGGATGCTCCCTAGACATGAGCTTGCATGAGTTCTTCTAGTGGAATTCCTTGGAGAGTGATGGTGTCTTCTCATGCTTCTTGACTACCTATCATTTCCATGATCATCCCTTTTGCTATGGGATCTATATGCGGATACTTGTCTGGCACTAACTTCTTGCTTGGTTCCATAATATTTGTTAACTTTCTTATGAAACATGTTTAAGATCTGAAGTATCTCTTCCTGAGCCTTCATAATCCTTTCATTATCATCCCTATAGCTCTGTACTTCCCTATGCATACTTCTCATAGTGGCAGGATATTGCCTATATCTTCTTCCATTTGAATTTGTCTTAGAATTTCCCATGCTAATATGTAGACCTCTGATCTCTTCCTCACGGTTGTAATATCCTTAAGCATCTTCCATGAATCAAATCCTCATATAAGAACTAAAGTTTTCTTTTTGTACCTCTAATCCTGCAAGAAATGTGCATGTAATACTTACTGTTAGAAATATGCATATTATCAAACATTTCATTAATTGGAATACATGTTGTTTCCTCATCAATATATGAAGGATGCATTTCATCGTTCACACTATGATTCCCTAGATGCATTCCTCTATGGGATATCTTCCCAACGACTGAAAATTTTCCCAAAATCGATATTTGAATTGAAAGTTATATCCCACATAAGTTTTTTTCGGAGCGTCTTTGGCGAATGGCCATCCCCTTTTCCACATGGAATCCACGTAGTTTCACTTCTCTTACTCCATCTAACATGGAATGGTTGTGACCTGGGTCATCATCCCTTGACAATGACGTGGCTTCATTTTGTAGGAAATATCTCCCGGTCTTCACGAGTACCGACCCTTCAGCTCTTTCGATATTTTTGTATAGGTCTACAACATCTCCTGAGCCCCTAAGTCTCGGATTCTCCTCTCACTCCAAAACCTATGGTGGGGATCGATCCACCCTTATATACAACAGTTAATATTTTTCTGCACCTAACATAAGGTTTATACTTGGCAAGGGTCCTACACTAAATTCACACTCCTCGAGCATTTTCATCAATTTTCACGACTTAATCAATCATCTAGATCTATAGTCCGCGTGTTCCAACATGACTACTTGTTAACTCCTTCCTCATTATATGTGTAGATCCTATACTGATATGCAGCTGAGATATCCGACAGTCTTGATCAAAGTGCATGACCTCTTGATAATTAACACCCTTACAACTTCAAATGCACTTTCACTCTCCTCTGTTGATATATGTCCTTGATGGACGGTTCGATCTCCACTTCCCACAACTCCGATGAATCTCGTTCACCTCCAAGCCTTGATGATCGATGACTAAGGTTCCTCCATGCTTAAAACATAGCTTAAACTTGACAAGGGCGAGGGGTCCCACACTTAACTCACGACTGTTATAGCAAGATTTTCCTCACCCTATGCAATATTGCACAGAAGGACTTTTTCCATTTCCCCATGCTGACTTATCATCCCTGGTTGAAAATCCCAAAACTAAAAATACATATTTTTCCACATGTATGCAGCTTGCCTACTATACAACATGCATATACGCAGGCTGCACATCTACAACCCACGTACATCGAGATTTGTGCCAAAAAATGAAAATTAATGCCGGGTTTCCATGTCACGATAGGATATCTATGATCCTTGGCCTTCCATATAATGGAAACGTTCCGACTCGAACCTTCAGTTCCATTTTGAAGGCTATAAATGGGCCAATTCCGAGCTATGGAAAGAGGAGAAAGAATTCAACTTTGAGAGCAAAGTTACTCTGGAGAAATTATTTACTTCATATTGAGTCTACATCCCTTTGTCCTTTAAGTCTGAACACAGTGTTCAACCCCCAAGCTCTTCCTTATTGATTGAGAACCTCATTGTTTCTCTTTTATGAGCTTGCCTTTGGTGGAGGATTGAAGTGGTGGAGGCCCAACTGGAAGGAACTTAGGTTTTCGGTTCCAAATCGTGCTGACACAGAAGTCTGTAACATTTTCACTTCTGCTGATCATACATTAATATAAATACTATTTCTTGTCCAATTGATATCTTGAAAATATTTGAATTATTATTCCATCGGCATATTTTTCATGTTTATTAATGGATTATGTTATTGAATTTGCTAACATCATTTATTATCACCATATGCTTGCTTTGCTTGGTTGTTGAGGACTAGTTGCAGGTATATTGCTTTGGGTCAAGTGCTCAACGGTGGAATTCATTGAACGTCTGGATGAGGTAGGAATTTTATCTTGTCTACCTAGCATATTTGTTTACATAACATACTTAAGAAGAGAGTTGATTTCTACAATCATTTCCGTCTATTGTGGTTTACCCTAGCCATAGAGCGATTTTCCTCGTAACAGAATTGGTGACCATATTGGGGATTGAATCTTCTTTCTTAGGGTTTGGAGTACTTTTCTTGTTAGACTGCTCTCTTTCCTATTCTGTTTCTTCTAATATCATTGCTTGACAGCCTCTGTTTACTCTGGGTCTGAGTTTTCAACCTTCTCCCTTGCATATCCTTGTTTTTTGAAACATATATGTGGTTTTTGGCTTGACAGTTGCGTACATATGCGGTTTGTCCCTCTACAAGCTGCATACATACACTTTGTTTTCCTAAACAGTCACATACATCAGCCTTCCTTGATTTTTTGCTTGGTCTGGTGGTTGTTGGGTGGAATTTGATGTTTTCTAAGTTGTTAAGAACCAAACATCAATATAGCATAGAAAAACCTCAAGAAAAGTACTCAACGCCTTGAAAAAGAGATAATTTCAGATAATAAGCCTCTTCAAGGGGGCAACCTCCTTTTACCCCACTTAAATGTTCAAGTACAAGATG
>SNQJ01S0002316.1:186558-226474 GCA_010110895.2 Picea sitchensis | reverse complement strand
TACTTCCATGATCTCCCCTTTTAAACCATCCATCTTAGTATCCAACATAGCTTCCATTGAATCCATCTTCTTTTGTAGTTCATTTATGTCCCTACGCATTTCTTCACCTTCATCAAGAGTCCAAGTAGGATTTTCTTGAGGCCTATTTGGTGTAGATGTTCCCTTTTTGGGTGGCATGTTGGCCAAGTATCACTTTTGAACCTTGATTTTGAGGTGGTTTTGCTAGACAATATTTCTTCTGTTGTATCTCCCAAGTTTCGGCCCTTCTAGGTATGAAACTTTATTTTATGTATTTCTATGATATTTCTTCTCTGCAATTCCACAGGTCTGATCAAAATTGGATGTGCCAAGTGGAATTTGCGGTAACTTTCTCACAACTTGCCGATTTTTGGCCTTTCCAGGAGATCTCACTTGTATAGTTTTCCCCGCACAAAATAATTGATATAAAATTCTGAAACTTGCACCAGAGATACTATAGACTGTTCACAATCCAATGAAACCAGTCCCATGCAATTTGGATACTCGAGGAAGAAGTTGTGATTGTTTTACTTGGAACACCTTCTTGAGACTAGTCAATAGGACTAGTCAGATACCCTATCTTACATAGGGTGTATCTACAAATTTAAGATGACCCAGAAGCTAAAAGTTTTACCACATATACCTTACTAATGTATGTAAATATCCTCTAGAGTTCAGGGTCTGAAACATTACAGAAATGTTTTTATAGTGAAAATTCCGCAAAGAATAAGTTTAGGATGATTCCAGAACCCTATCTTGTACAGCCTGTATCTATGAAAGTATATGGCCTCAGGAGATAAATTTTGAACCCAACGTACCTTGATCTGTCTATTAAATATCTTCCAAGCCGTTCCTTTTGAAACGTTGTAGAAAAAAATTTATGGTGAAAATGCCAAGGTGTCTCAGATGTAGTAGCGAAACCCCAAGACCTTGAGATATGATACCATATGTTAAGAACCAAATATCAATATAGCATAGAAAAACCTCAGAAAAACTACTCAAAAGCTTGAAAAAGAGATAATTTCAGATAATAAGCCTCTTCGAGGGGGAAACCTCCTTTTACCCCACTTAAATTTTCAAGTACAAGATGATTCAAAATGAAAATGTCTCCTTGGTATCTATAGGAGACTAGGAGGTATAATTACAACTAATGGCCTAAAGACGACATAAATAATATAAAATTACTAATATAATATACCCCAATTAAGGGGTGATGAGCCAATATTAGGGCTTAACATATTCTATGGTCATCGTCATATCATTCGTCTTCTGTACTCATTGTTTTCCTCATGAAGGGAAAATCGTGACGATCGACCAATTATCCTTTGCATATGCTAGTCCCAATGCATCTGTTGGACCGTCTATCCCCGTGATCGACGATTCTCAGTCAACAACTGAGAATATCGGTGTCAGAATGCATTCATCCCTTATGGGCACTTTTGAATTCATGGCACTGATTAATGATGTTTACGCCATGTTCAGTAGGCTCATGTCGCCAGAGAGGTATGTTCCTTTCCACACTTCTTATTTTAAGGATCCTTGGATCCTACTTTCCTTGACTGCGTCTTGTGAGGGTCAGCCACATACTAGAATTATATCACCAACCTCTGTTAGTCACGTTGGATATGGGTCGACAACCTTTGCTAGTCATGTTAAAGACCAGAAACCAACCGCTGCAAGTCATGCTGGGGGCACAAGTCTAGTCATCGCTAATCACACTGCACATGCATCACCAACCTCTACTAGTTATGTTAGGGATTCATCACCAACCTCTGCCAGTCATGTTGGGGATTTTCTACTAGCCTCTGCAAGTGATGTTGGGAGAATGTCACCAACCACTGCAATTCATGCTAGGGGAATTCATATGATTGATAAGACTAGATGTGTAATACGTAAGCCCAAGTTCCTTTGTAATATTTGCAAAGGAGATCACCTTACTCATTTTTACCCTGCTATTGATGTGGTACAAGAAGTGTGGTCCTTTCCTGGGGGACCTTCGGGTTCTAAGTCATCTTTGGATTCCCAACCTTCTTTGGTTGATACAATAGTCATTTCAATGCAATATTCAGCTGACACCTGTCTTCCTTTAGGGGTTGATGCATCTCTTGATCTTGTTGTCTCACATCCTATTCAACCAACGGTTGAAGAAGTGGTCATGTCGATACAATATTCAACTGATCCCACTCTTCTCTTCGAGAGTGAAAAGCCTAAGGAAGTGACATTGCCGATTCAATATTCGGTCAATCCCACTCTTCTTTTGGAGGGTGATGCCTCCTTCGACCATGTCCTTAGCATTTCTAGTTATGTACCTTCTTCACTAGGGAGCATTCCACTCTCTTTGACTATGCTCCCTCCAAGTCCTAGGGTGGTTTCCTTTGATTAGAATGATCTTGTAGAGCCTCGAATTCCTTCTTCTACACCCTTCCATATAAGTGACATTCTTTGATATATTGTAGATAAGGTAACCTCTGTAAGTATTTTATCCTCCTCGACTTGGAAAGATTTGGGTTTTCCCAATCTTGTGTCATCTCTTTGTAAGTTGCTGACCTTTTATAGAAGTCTTGCACGGGAGCCTTGGCCTCCCCCATTACATCCTGCTTAGAACAACATCCATGAGTATGATTTAAGATATTTTCTGACTCGTCTAAAAAATGAAAATATTGCCGAGTGATTTGTCCCTTTCACAATCGTTAAATTGGACTTGAAAGGTTGTGAGTCTTAGTTAAGCTCTTTTCCGACTCGTTTTCATAAAGCGAAAATATTTCCGAGTGAATTGGTCTCTTTCACACTCATAAATTGGATTTGAAAGGACATCTATTTGGTACAAGTTTATCCCCTTTTCACACCAACTAGACTAAAGATCATGAAAAAGGACATTTTTTGGCGTTAAGTTGTGATTTCATCTCATGGATTTGCTTGCTGTATTGAGCCTATATCTGGTTCTTGCTTTGCGTTATAAATTGTTTGCCTCAACATTTTTTGCATCCTCAACCAAGCAGAGCCTCGTTTATATCCTTCACAATTTGACACCCTATACCCAGGAGGGAACATTCCCCCGAGTGTCCATATACCGCATGCATATCCTTGCATTGAGCATAGGTATGTTCCACTGCTGGAACTCGTTTTTCTTACTTGTGACACTCATTTCCTCCTCTGTATCATAGCATAGCATTTTTGCATATGAAAAAGAAAAAAGATGGGCGGGAAGGGAGTATTATCTTATATTGGCAGCAATCGTGTCGCCTTTAAACATAGCACAAAGTTATTGATTTCATTTGTCATCATAATTTTTGGATTAGCATGGCCTTAAAAAGCTCATCTTGTTACCGAGTCTTCTCTACCGACTGGTTACTCTTCTAGCCCCTATAGATAATTTCATTGATGCCCCCCTGCATCTCATGATTCCATCATTGAGTCTATGCTACCGGAGTCTTCCATATGTCTCATGCTCTTGTTCAAAGGAAGTCTATCAAACTATGTCGACCACATATAAGAAATATTGACTTTTCATATCGGCCATACCCTCAGTTTGTCTGGGAATCACATGATACTATAGTCCTATCATGCACCCTACTCCTACTTTCATCATTTGTAGGCAACCTTGAACCCAACAATCGACACTTCATCATTAGTCATTGACTAGGTGGTTTTCATTGTGTTCAATGAGAAGACATCTATTCACACATTAGGATTCATGCAGTGTCTTGGATTCCATTAGCCTTATTGGTGGTTTCCTCACCTTTGTTAGTAGTTTTCATCATTGGCTGCTATTCAGAGGGTCTTTTTCATGTACCGCTTGCACTTGGAACACGTGAAAGACACACGGGTTAATTGGTTCGTGAACATGTTCTTCGTCCAATTTCCACCAAATCATGAAGCTCATGCTTTGTACCTCATTCTGACTGATGAGAGATGCCTTAATGCCCTCCTTTAATCGACTTCAACTCATCTATTCTGGAAATGGGACCTAGAGTCTTATGAGTATCTTGAGGCTTGATTAGTGGCAGGTTCTATCGCCATCGATAGTTGGGAATACATAAATGTCTCCTGATTGATGGATTCTTCAGGTGTTCGACACTAACTCCTTTATTCACACTTGTAAGAATGTACTTGATGCCTTGATACCTACTTTCACTATCGATAGGTTGTCTTGCATTTGTTAATGGTATACCCAATGGTCGGTAATCAAACGATGTCTCATTTTGTTTGACCTCAACTCCTTTATTCACATGATGTAGAATTGCACTCTTGGCAGATTGTGTAGAATACTTGAAGACATTAGTATGTGGCCACATCTTTCTTGAGTTGTTTCTTTTTTTTCATTGGAACATTTCCTATATGACTTCAGTGATCATGGGAGATCAAATTGCACTCCATTGTATACAAATATCTTTATATTGGTTTTGAGAATGGTTCTACTAGGCCTTGTTCATGACTGTGACAACCATTGGCATGTAACCGCATTTGTATTTTCCTATTCATGGCCACAGGAAGTTGTTTGGTATATTTTCACATGGATCTACAGTGTAATTCTATTGGTATCCATGTATGCAAATTCAGTACAGAATGTAATGAGAAAATAGTTCTTCCAGTTGGTTCCCCATCACTCCACTTCTAGGTTGTTTATAATGTATTTCGGCCATCAAAGATACTCCTATGGCCTCAAACATTAGGGGACATCTACTATAGCAATATGTTCCTCACCCTATGCAATATTTCACAAAAGACCTTTATCCATTTCCCCATGCAGACTTATCATCCGTGTTTGTAAATCCCAAAGATAAAACTACACATTTTTCCACATGTCCGCATCTTGCCTACTATACAACATGTGTATATGCAGGCTGCACCACTACAACCTCTGTACAATGGGATTTGTGCCAAAAAATGAAAATTAATGTTGGGCTTCCATGTCATGATAGGATATCTATGATCCTTGGCCTTCCATATACTGGAAACGTTCTGAATCGACCCTTCAGTTCCATTTTGAAGGCTATAAATGGACCAATTCCGAGCTATGTAAAGAGGATTAAAAGTTCAAATTTGAGAGAAAAGTTACTCTAGAGCAATTATTTACTTCATATTGAGTCTACATCCCTTTTTCCTTTAAGTCTGAACACAGAGTTTATCCCCCAATCTCTTCCATTATTTATTGAGAACCTCATTGTTTCTCTTTTATGAGCTTGCCTTTGGTGGAGGATTGAAGTGGTGGAGGCCCAACTGGAAGGAGCTTGGTTTCTCAGTTCTGAATCGTGCCAACACAAAAGTCTGTAACATTTTCATTTCTGTTGATTATATATGAATAGAAATACTCTTTTCCTGTCCAATTGATATCTTGAAAATATTTGAATTATTATTCCATGGGTGTATTTTTCATGTTTATTAATGGATTATGCTATTGAATTTTCTAACATCATTTATTATCACCATATGATTTCTTTGCTTGGTTGTTGAGGACTCGTTGCAGGTATATTTCTTTGGGTCAAGTGCTCAATGGTGGAATTCATCGAACATGTGTACGAGGTAGGCCTTTTATCTTGTCTCACTAGCATATTTGTTTACATAGCATACTTGAGAAGAGAGTTGATTTCTGCAGTCATTTCCATCTGTTGTGGTTTACCATAGCCAAAAAGAGATTTTTCCAAAGCCACAATGCCACATGGAAATGCCTAGATGTGACACATCATCATGGCATACGTTCCCTATCCAATCGAGGTTGGACACCACACATCGGGATTTCGACGCTTAACACACCATCCTATATCCTGAAATATCCCGAAATCCCATATTTTTGAGGTCCCAAAGTTCTAGAACTCCCGCCACGTACTCTGACCTCTGATTCTTCAACGCTTAACACATCTACCCATATATTCTAATCTCTCAGAGTCCCAGAGTCCCATAGTTCCGAAATTATGAAATTCCAAAGTTCCTCACCACATACTCTGGACCTCAGCTTTCGGCGCTTCGACATTTGGCATGTGCACTAACATGTCAAATCTCTCAGAGTTATGAAGTTCTGAAGTTACATAATTCCTCGCCATGTATTCTGGCCTTCAACCTGTGAGTTATTCTTACCCTTTGTACCTTACATTTATCGGAGTAAGACTTCACTGAAGTGTTTATGCTATCCTTCCACTAGTAGATCGAATGGTTGAGAAAAGATACCAACGAACCCTAAGATCAATGAATCCCATTACTCCTGAATTCCTTCTCTCTATCTGACAGTTAATAATACTTCTTACTCTATCCTTACACTATACCCAATCTAAAAATTGAGAGAGATCTCAGAGGGTCCCTATATCAACGACTCGTGTTGGTTCGCGATTTCGACATTTGGGGATTTCAACTGTTCCAAACTCTTTTTCTCTTGGAGTGGGTCAACACCGAATGACCGTAACTTGCATATGATGGTTAGGAAGGGTCCCAAAGGATCCTTATATATACGACTCACATTACTTCACAACTTCGCATCCCTTACAGGTATTAACCCATTTAAGTGCCAGAGGTTTACTTGCTGAATAGGTCATTAAGCAAGGATGATTGCTTGCTGTCGATTGAAGGTACCGCTTACCCTATCCTTCCACTATACTTGATATAAAAACCAAGAAGGGTCTCGAAGGATCCTTAGATATATGCCCCACGTCACTTCGTGACTTCAACATTTAGGTATTTTGGTCATTTAACACCTTTTTACTCCCAGAGTGGGTTAACGCCGATTTTGACTATAGCGTATATCCAATGGTCAGGAAGGATTTTGAAAATCCTTATATCTATGGCCCATGTTACTCCATAACTAAAAATTTGGTCAAGGTTTAACAATAAGGCATATTCCACGATAGCAGATAAGAAACCACTAGTTGTTAGTCAAACTCTCTAGTAACCATGTCAGCAGGTTGCCTTCGACAGGATTAGGGTGTTGTGAAGTTCTAACATCCCGGAGTCTCGAACCTCCAAAGTCTTGAAGCTTGGAAGGATTAAATCCCTTTCACAACTCCCAATTTAATCCTAGTCATCAATCCCATCAACCTTTCAAATGGTCGAATCCTTAAAAATTTTTAAATTTATCATGATGAATCTCGATCGTTAATCATGAGATAAAACACGATCTCATAAGTTGATTCTCCAAACTACCTGTAACTCTACAAGAAGCCATTAAAACTTGAATTTGGACCATTCCTAGTCGAATTTCACCGCTCTAGTCCATGAACCCTCTCAAACTTCCTAAAGTAATCAAAACTCGAATTTCACTCACGGAAATTTGGGGATTTCTCTCTAAAATCCCGTTTTTCCCCCAAATCGGTCACAACAAAAAATTACAATAACGAATTTCAAGAATTCACACCCATCTTGGCCCATACAAGCCCAGTGTTTGAAAAAAATCTCTAATACGATAATGTCACATCCCCCATCCCATATGAGTGACATTACACTGCATAATACTCTTAAAACATTAATTTTTTGCTAACTAAATAATTCATTTACAGCTAGTTGATTTCTTGTAGCTTACAACTACGAATTAAAACAAATTTAGCTACTCTCCACAACCACAAATTAAAGCATATATGACATGCTAATAATCAACATTAAATGCAAATAAACAAATCATTACAACAACATATAAATCACTTCCAAATACACAGATTTCATGCACAACAATTAAAGACATTATTTAAGACAACAACAAGATAAAACACTTATCTTTTCACAACAGTTGTGCAACCAACTTTTTGGGACGGTTGTTCCACCCAACCATAGACTGACTATTCCAAATATCAATAGTCAGTCGACCCTGAGCCGAGGATAGCAATCCACAAGAGAGGGTGGTCTCTCATAGTCCACTCACATCTCATAAAATCTCAATCCAACTGATATTCTCCTACAACTATCCCAATTTTCCACCAGCTCTCTTCCTCTTGACTTGTCCAACCCAAGGAATGTACCCCTTCATTGATCTCAGTCCCTCAGGCATCCCATTCGTTTATCAGAGCCTCTCTAGTATAGGAATCTAGGAATCTCTCAACTGGGAACTCAAGGGAAATTTCTGCTAGGAAAAAATATCAACAAACCAACAAAAAACTCTTGTTGTTTCAATGAAACTCAAACATGAGTTCACTCTTCAGGCATGGAAACCTGAATCTTCAGTTTTCCAACTCCAAATCACTCCAATTATGCTCCAAATTTCTCTAGAATACGCCCTCCATGGCTTCATCAGCTTCCATCTCTGTTTCTTGCTCCCCTCTTCCTCTCATGCACAACACTTAACTAATTGAAAATTGTTGTCCCCAACCCATATGATTTTTCTCTCTTTGTATTTCCTTTCTTGACTCTCACTCTTCCCAAATATTCTTGTACTCAACCCCCATGCACCCAATAACTTTGGGATGTGACCACTCACACCCACCCTCTTACATGTATTCAATGATTGGATTTGGGAACACTCAATCAGAAATTGGAAGGTTCATATACAAATAGAAAATTTAGGAAAATCAGTTAAATCAATATACATGGGTAAATTACCCCTTGGACCTCTCTTGGCCATTATCCTAGACACTCTCCCTTCTTTTGGATTAATTCATCCCCCATCTCTTGTCCATGTCCTCGTAGCAACTGGCATCACATTTTATTTTTAAAACATTGAAATACAATTCTCATATTACATCGCTTGTCCATAGCCACACATTATATCTACATAAGCATTAATTAAACTGGGGATTATAGTGGAGATGTTATAAAAATATTCTCTTCACTTGTGGAGATTGATGATTGGGAAAGAATATTCTTCCAATCTAAAGTTATCATAGTTTCATTGGTAGAAAATCAGTTTACAAGATTGTATTGCCTCAACAATTGATGTCTCTTGCAATAGTACACTACTGACTTATGAAGGTTGATTATTGGAAAGGATTTTTAACACAGATTGATTAATTAAAGAAAGTTAAAACTGTAAATAAAACTATAAATAAAACTAAAATGAAGTCTGATTCTAAATCTAATGAATAGAAAATTGTTCTATAATAAATGGAGTAAGAATATTTACCGAATAGAAAGTTGCAAAAAATAAGAGGAATGCACAAATATTTACAAATGTAACATGAACTAGAGCAAGGGGGGCATCTAGGCTTGACACATGTACACTATGACAACTACAAAATAGAGAAAATCAAATCACTTATATTGATAATAAAAATTGTTGCAGTCTTCAGTTCATATTTTTCTGTATATAATCTAGTCCTCTCCCATAGTATCATCCTAGAATATTTATACAAATCATAATTCAAACACTAAGCTATAATTCCTCTCATAAAGTAATTACTCAACAACCTAGCTTCTAAATATATCTAAGTCGCTCCATTTGGCATCCAATTGACTCGATCATTGGAGAAAATGGTCGCAATAGAAAATATGGGGGAATCCCCTTTGAAGAATCTCTTGTATCTCCCTCATATGCAATTTTTGAGGAATCCACATGCAAGTCACCTAATTGGGCACATTTTGCACAAACCCATGTTGAATAGTCTCTTGATTCATCCTCATTGATATGTAATTTATGTGTAAAGATCGTTGCCTAGCTGTCTATCTTTGTTGGCACCAAATTGAATGGAGCATTGACCGAACCCTTCTTTTTAAGCTTGCTTGGATCCAAGGGGAAGCTAAGAATCTCATGAAGACCAAAATCAAAACCCATATTTGCAATTTTTCTGAAAATTTCTACAACCAAGTTAACGAATGAAGAATTACTAGAATTGATTTATTCCTGAAAATGATGATAAAAACGATTTTTCAACATTTAAATTTGCTAAATAACAAATATTAAAAAAATCAATGAAAATACCTTTTTATGGGATCATTTATCTTTATTGGGGAAAAACTCAGTCAAAATGCAAGTGAGGAAAAATGGAAGTGGATATGGCTGAAATGAAGAAGGTTTATGTGGATTTTTAATGACAAAATTGAGGCCCAACATCTCCCCCACGCCCGAGGGTTACAATGTCCTCATGCCAATAAATTAAGCAACTAATAACTTTGGAAGATTTGAAAAAACTGCACAACCCAACTATCTCAACAATACCTGGCAACAACATGTGATCGAAATAGAGAACTCTTGAACCATGAATTGGTCTTGCTGAGATAAAAAAATATCCTTAGGAATTGATTTACTAGATAACTAAATATGAAAACCTAAGATGGAATCCAAAGGGACCATCTAGTCCTTGAGTAGAGCACAATGAGAACTACATGAAAACCATGAAAGAGAACTTGTCTTCAAAATCTGCTTTGGTTCTCACCATATGCAATTCCATACATATTCCATACATTATCCTTGTTATCTTCAATATTGGAAACATGCGTGATAATTCATAACCATCATCATCCTCTTTCAAAAAATCATGCAACACATTTTCTCCAATGTTTAAATAAGTTCCTCTTTCCCTCTTTGAAATCATCCTGAACTCCATTCTAGCCTTGAGGCTATGTGAATTCAGCCCTAGATCTAACCTACCATCCTCTTTACTATCTTTCCTCCTCCAAACCAGCTCATATATGTAATTTCTTCTGGTTATAAATTCAAAGGCAGAGGAAGGCAAAAACATGAATTCTCCTTCAAATTAAAGATTTGGACTCTGTTACCATGTATAATAAATGAAATGAATGTTTCGTTGATTTTAAATGCATCTTTGGTAGCATAAAATTCTTGTGATGAGAGTATGTGTTTCCAACTTTTTGAAAACAATACTTAAAAATGTATCATGTTGAATGAAAGGAACATGCAACAAGAATAATTGTACCAAATCATTTGGCAAGCCTGGAATGAGAATACCATTTGTATCATACTCAAAGGATTCAAAGTCATTTCACTTGACACTTGGTTGCAATAATTTTCTGAGCGCCCACTAATATATTGGTCTAGCAGGATGGGAGGGAGCATCATTTGGATCATTGAGAATAACACCATTGACAATAGAAATTTCAAAAGACAATCCCACTAGTCACAACATCTCTAAAAATTCCAAACTGAAAACGGATATTGAGAATTCAATGTTAGAGAAATTTTCCAAATGGTAAGAGAAAAAACTTCCATCAACAGTTTCCAGAAGAGATTTAAATTACCTTTGGTCATGATGGCATCTTCATCAAAAAGTAATTTGCAAATATGAATTGTAGACTAGCAGATCTCTATCCTATCTTTTGGTTGATGACCATCTTTACACAAGAAAAATCAACTCTCTGTATCTTTTCTTAATTCTATGTAATTTTCATCTTGGAATAAATTTGAAAGAAAAATAAATTAACCACCGTTCAAAAAATGGGTTGACAAAAAACCTTTGGGCAATCTAAAAAAAATTAGAGTTGTTTTCTTCACAAAATCTGGATACTTCCCAAATTGCCAAAATACACAAAAATACACGTCTCAAACTCGTTTTAAGGACAATTTGAGTGTTGCAGAAGGGAGACAGTGTATTTCATCATTTCCCATCATGCCACAATTCCAGATTTTCATTTTCATGAGAAAAAAGATATTGATCAGATTTTCAAATTTTACCTTCCTCTTACACAATGACAAAGGTTTGGAATCAGCCTTAACATCATGCTTGCAAAACCTTCCTTGTTCATTTTCTAAGAATTTTGCTGGCGATTAACTCAAATTTCTATATGGGACACAAAACCCATGCCCTAATTTTTCTTGATTTGGCCTCAACTGCTTAAAAATAACATACCAAAGTGAAGTAGATTTGACAATTTTAAAAATTTTGTGTTGGCTTTTAGTTCAACTTTATCTCCATGAAAAATCAGTTTGAGTTTAATGGGATATGATAGGAGAAACAATTCTATTAACACAATCACCCTAGCTTCTGTAACCAATCCTTACAAAAACTAGATGTCTAAACACAAAGTAGGAATTTTACTACTACAGGAAACGAAATAAGGAACCAATCTAATGGATGAGATTATAAATATTTTTTTGTTATTTAGAACATAAATTCATTTACAAACTTATTACATCTTAGACAAAACCTGAATTATTATCTCCTCTCTTTTTGACCCTTTTGCTGTATTTTGAAATTTTTGTTTCTTCCTGTGTGAATTTAAGTCAAATTTTCCTAAACTCCCTGAGTCAAACCCCCTGCACTATTTTCTTTCCCCATTTATCTTTTCGTCTCTTGGTAGTTGGACTCTTTAGACCATTCAACTTCCCTAACCATTTTTTGTTTTTCCTCTGGGTAGTTACATAGTCCACCTTCCCAAAATCGTTTTCCAAATGTTGAGTTGACGATATTTAAACGACTGTGGCAACTTAAACGATTCATTTTCCCACACTTATTTGGCCTACCACTTGTCATGAGCATCTTATGTTGGAAATACCAAGACAACTGAGAGGGGGGGGGGGGGGGGGGGNCAGTTGTTACCGTGCTTAAACAATTTTATGCCTATTAAAATTTTATTAACCTTCTTCAAGTGATCATCAAGATTATGCAACTCTTGAACAAAAGAAATAATAAACATCAATCACACACATGATATACACATAGACATATATTCATGATGAAATCCATAAAGGGAGAAAAACCCTCTTCTTGGAATGATAGGCAGTCTTTTAAGTTCTGTACATCATCTTTCTTTGAGCACCAAGTCAAAATGAGGCTACAACCTCTTCTTTAGCAAGCTACAACTTGTCGAGAGCAACAACTCTCTGGTTTCTCTAGCATCCACTAGAAGGAAGCATCAACTCCCTGAGTGTTCCAACACTAACTGGATGGAAGCACCAACTTCAAGTCACACATGCACCAACCTGTATAACAGAGAACAACGGTTCTCCCTTGCGCCACCCTACCACTCTGGTTTTTCTGGCTGCAACTAGATGGAAGCTACAACTCCCTGTGTTCAAGAACCCACTTGAAACTTTGAGGATAATAGTCCTCCCTAGCACCACCCTACCACCCTGTTTTCTAAAACTCTTCTTGAATAATACTTTACAATAATACATACATTTCAACGTTTACCAGTTCTTCTATGTTCTGCAATTCTAGTCTGGTTCTATCTATTCATGCTTGGATCCACTTGTTGTTTCTTTCCATATGCTCTTCCTCTGTTCTTCTCATACACTTAGGTTCTCGTACAGTTTGTTGTTTTCACCATTTCTACTTTGTCCAGCTTGTGTTCTTCATCTCTGCGTCTCTCACACTCTGTTCATTCTCTCTACTTGATTACATACAGTTCAACTTGTTTTACTGATAAACCAAAAACTTCCTCTATCTCGGTGTTGTGGTGGGAAATCCCCCTATGGACTAGCATTTAGGGTTATATTATGCATGTAGATAAGAATGAAAGAATCCTACTTTCTACCGTCGTCCCAGACCTAATCCCCATTTATTTTAAGAAAATACATGGTTAAACGAACATACCTTGTTCCAGACATTCGATGTTGATCCTTCTTCATGCTTGATTGCTTGCTAGTAACTATCCTCCCAAGTCTGACCTATGTACAAAACAAGTAACAAAATCTACATGCATTTGTTCTACAGATTAATGGGTTAGAGATTCAAACATATATACACTAAACTGTGAAGAACTCATATAGTGGGATAGGAAAAGCATTTCTTTATTATTAACTTTAATGAATCAACTTATAATGTCGAGACCGGCCACCGCTTCGCAAACCTGATCTCGGGCTCCTCTTCAAATGTCCTCCAACTTCTTTGCTCTATATGTCTCTTTGCACAAGGATAGCTAAAGGTTTGGGACAATGGAAATGTGCAATTGGGTAGAGTTTCTTTACTATTATTCTCCTCCTCCAAATGGGACCCCTAAACCTTCTTTTATAGGCTAGAAGAAGCTAAGTATTTGGACGAACTCTCGGCCATGCATGGCTGGGAGTTTCAGTTAACTCACCCAAAGTTGTGTGTTCCATCGACAACTTTCCTTTTTTCGTGATTTTGTAGGTACGTGCGGGTTGTTTCAGGTCATCTAGCATGTACACATGTGCAATAATGGAGTAGGGCACGTGGGCCCTTATAAAAGAGGTTTTTTAAAGAATTGTTCAGCAGTGTTTTGGGAAAGAAGGAATCTGAGATGGTCTGATGCCAGGTAAGAATGTCTGGTGCAAATTAGGGTTATAAAAGATGCCCCCTAATGTGTGAGGTCAGAATAGCATATGATGGCCGAAATACATTACCAATCTTTACTAATGTGCTGAATAAGTGAGCCCAGGGACCAGGAACCGGGAGGCGTCGTCTGCAAAATAAAAAATGTCTCACCAAGGCGGGCATACCCATGCTCGGGATAAAATAGAATCATGGCTACCAATCAAATACACTGTAGATCCATGTCAAATAACTATATAAAGTTTAGCCACGAACAATACACAACGGAGCTACATCTCAAAATCAAAAAGATATACATATAGAGTATCCATCTTCTAGAAGCTGATACGGCCTAATGGCTGGAGATGAGATCTTCAGAGATCGAGCAACAACTTCAAAAAATATTCAAAACTCGAGTAGGAGTGTAATATGAGTGTACAACTTTACTACCCAGAGGTCTTCGACGACTCGTCAGTCATGGACTAGATAATCTTGATGATCAGACTGAAGGCTTCATTGATTCTGAACAAGGACTTGATTGGACATTCAGGATGGCCGGGTATGAGGGCAAGAGAGAAACTGCAGAGGGGCTGACTCAGGCTTGGTGACAAACTTCCCTTGGACAACAACATGACAAATGATGAGACTCAGGCAACATGGCATTAACATAAGTTTATGAGACAGGAGGCAACGCAAACTCTCCATATGTTTGGAAGAATAACCAAATGGAGGAGGACACAGCTCTATGTAGCGAGAAAAGATTCCTAAGGTCATAGTAAATCCCAGGGTTTGATGAACAAACATACAGATGTGATTTATCCAAGGGCCACTCATTATGCTGCCAATAAAGAAAATACTTTTCCCTTCCTCTCTTTGGGGTATATTTGATTTTTTTTATCTTTTTCAATAATTTTGGAAAAAAGAATAAAAGAATGTTACATTACTAAGGAGAATCGAGTTTCGTTAACATATGAGTTCCAAGTGCACGAAACATAGGGATGCTCAGGATAAAGGGACATATGGAAGAAAAAGACACTCGGGAAAAATCCTCCAGAGGCCAAAGGTGTCAAGACATAGAGGCAAAGTGCTTATAGGGCTTGCGTATGAGGCATGCTTCAGATGGTTCAGTTGAGAGAAACATGGAGCCGACCTTAGGCCAAAGACGCGGTTATGAAAATGTGATTAATAAAACACATAATGGTCACATCCTTCGATGTAAGTTTAACGAGCCCAGAGAAGGTAAGCTCGGTGGTTTTTCATATTTAGAGAGTCTGAAAAATGAAAGAATGTAAAAGGGAATCCATTGGGAATTGCAACACCCCGAGGTAGTCTAGTTGGTTGAAAAAGGGGTAAACTAGCACCGACAGGACGTCCTATTCAAAACCATTTTAGCGAGTGTAAAAAGGACAAGATCCCTTTCGACATTTCATTTTAAAGGAGTCTGAAAAAGCTTAACTATGGACTCTGTCGGGAATGTTCTTATGGACCGGTTTAGCAGTATGAAAGGAAGCAAGATTAAAAGCTTAACTATGGACTCTGTCAGGAATGTTCTTCTGGACCAGTTTAACGAGTGTGAAAGAATAAGGTCACTCGATGATCTTTTCAATTTTAGGGAGTCTGAAAAGAGCTTAACTATGGACTCCGAGGGGGTTCCTTTTTCATAAGTTTAGTCCCTCAGGCCCGAAAAAGGGGAAAAATTATACCTGAGGGTACTCTTCTAGAAAATTGAAGTTCCATAAAGTATACCTTTGTTCATACAGTTGACCATCCAGACCAAAAAAGGGGTAAAATACCGCTGGACAGACGTGACTTCAAATTTCAGTTTAACGAGCGTGAAAGGCCACAACATCACTCGACAATCTTTTCATGTTTAGAGGGTCTGAAAAGGGATTAAAAGAAGACTCGTTATATTTTTTGGGAGTCCCGAGGGTGAGGTCAAGAGTGAAAAGGAATCATGCAAATGAGGCTCAAACAACAAGGACTCCTGATCCTACAGTGATTAGAGACAAAATGGATACCATAATGCAACCAGGATCTATCTAGGGCATCCATGTTTCAGTAAGATCTACCACCAAGTCGCGACACTTCTAAAGCAGATATGATGGTTCTATGTTGCAACCTGATGGGATCGATCCTATGGCAAAGGAAAAAGACAATGAGATACAAAAGTCAGGGTAGAAACCTAACCTACATGCTCAAGTTGATCCTTAGTTTTTTTTTTTTTTTTTTCATGGATTGTAAAAAATTACCCAAAACTCCAAAAAACTATCTCGATACCTGATCATATCCCTCCCATGCAACTCCTGAATCACTCTAAATGGTTTTTGGTTTAAAGAAAATGATAAGGGAGGCCAAAAAAATGACAAAAAGAGGCCAAAAAGTCTATTAATAGAAGCTGACAGCTCATTATCACCATTGTTGATTTGGAAATTGACTCTGGAGCCAAAAGACCCCCTTTGATAAAAGTGGTGATTCTGGGAGCTATAGTGGACGAAACGAACTTCTGTCTGGACCAAGTAAGTACAAACTCTCCTATCTTGCATTTTAAGTCTTTCTTTTTGCTTTAGGTTTCATTTTTTGGGGGGGCGTCGACCTTTAAAAGGTCAGCCCTAGGTCCACGCAGGTTGTCTCAGGATATGTCGCATGTACATTAAGGCAGAGTAAACCCTGCACGCATGTACACGCGACTGTCAGTATTACAACCCACGTGGACCCCCTTTTTGAATGAAAAAAACTTAAAAAACAAGGGTTAACCCTCCTGAACCTTGGTGTTTTGCAGGATGTATGTCCACTGGAGAGAAAGAGAGCATGAATAGGTTAGTGAGTTGGTCGGGGAAGACCGCAATGTTGTGGCTACGTTGATGCAATGTGGGTTACTCAAGTTCTTCTTATGTCCTTTTATGCAGGCACAACCTAGGATACTAAATGCCTTGGTTGACTACTGGCATCCGGATGTAGAGGCGTTCATGTTAGAGGGGCAGTCACTAGTGCCCACGATTGAGGACATTTATTTTTTGACTGGCCTCTCCCAAAGAGGGGAACCAGTCAACTTTCAGACTTTTCCTTTGGGGCCGCATAACATAGCGAAATTGACAGGTCTTTACTATGAGGCTGATACAGAGCGCTCAAGCTCACAGGTGTCCATAAGCAAGATTATTGACTTATCGCTACAAGCGATAGTGTTTCTTATTGGGCGAATCACTGGTTATGCGGCTCTACATCAGGCTTCTTATGCATAGATGAACTATGCAGTCCAATGCTTAAATGCACAAATATTTGATTGGAGTACCACATTGCTTGAGTGTATGAAGAGGCAGTTGATAGATTTCCATTTGCGTACATGGAGGAACTTTGGGTTCGAGACCGTTCTATGCTCATTTTTCTTTGAGAGAGTTCCGAGTTTTAGTCCTCGAGTAGTGGTACGAGGACATCAGGCCTCTCTTCCTGCTATGTGTAGATGGGCAGTATTGTTGCCACGATAGGGTGGTGGAAGGACTAATGAGTCCTTCGATGATGATTTCTTCACTTGGCTATCATGATAGATCCCAGTTATTGAGGATTACCCTTATGTAGGGATTTATTTTTTGAGGGATCCTGAGATATCAGTACCTTCTGATGAGGAGAAAGGAGAGATGGGTAAGTCTCCATCATTGTTTTTTTTTTTTTTTTGTTAAATATATGTAATTTTTATGTTGTTTTTGTTATATATATATCATTTTTTTGTTATACCAGAGTATTTGATGGATATGTGTTCATTGTGTGCAGATGTGGGACTAGTGTGACCTGCTGACTATGCGAGGAACAAGCGTCATCCTCGGCCAGGGGCTGTACCTACCACCGCAGGGGGACCAACAGTAGCAGGAGATCTTCCAGCCGGGGAGGCTGAGAGGGTATTGAGACGAGTCGAGCGGAACTTTACTGCGCTCACTCGCACGGTCCCTATGGCAGAGATTGAGGACCTACCACCATCTATGCAACCTCATGTAGTGGGGGCACCATGGACGTGGGTCCGGTTGTTTCAGCATTTAGCCAACGTTCTGGATTAGTATAACAGGGCTCACAGGCCCTGACCTTAGTTAGACATTTCACGTGCCACGAGCACTACTTGTATATATTGTTTGAGAGCATAAGCCCCATGACTCATTATTGGTCATATTTTTGAGGCGCTTGCGTCCATCTGTGTACTCTGGTTACTTTATGATATTATGTATGGATTTTTATGTCTTTTGTGTCTTATGGATCATGTGTGAAAAAAATGTATTTACATGTTTATGTGAATGTTCTTTCATATGTGTGCAAGATGAAAATCTAAAATTTGATTAGATAGAGTATCTGTAACTTGGTTTAATCTCCTAGGAACATGAAAATATGTAATATAATCAAATTTTAGTTCTAAGAGACGTACCCTAAGGAATCGTCGGTGTAAAGTCGGATCATGAACCCGGTATACTCTGTTTAACTGAGACACAACGAACTGAGCATCAAGATATACCTAGAGATGAGATATACCAAATGACAAAGCGTCACGAAGCAACTCAATAACTGCACTATAGTTGGCAACATTGTTTGTGGTGTCACCTAAGCATATACCTCTGGAAGATAATAACTGGCCTTGAGGTGTAAAGATTACCTAAGCTGTGGAGGAAAGACTCCGAGTGTGCCGGCTAGCACCGTCTGCATACCCAATGAACACCTCAGAATCACTTGACATATGCCACAGTGATGAAAGATAACATCAATGACACGTCCATAACACTAAAAGAAACTAGAAAGTAATAGTACAAAGACTATACATATGTTACAAAAAGTTACCCATGGTGACCTGCCTATGAGTAATACTTCTTGAGGTAGAGCCCATTTCTAGGCTCCGCCAAAGCATTCCCTTCAAAGTCAACCAGACGATAAGTGCCCTTTTTTAAAACCTCTTTTATGATGAAAGGTCTGAACCACATGGGTTTGAATTTTCCTACCCACAAGGGGTCCTTATCTTGGTCATAGACCAGGACAAGGTCGCCTTCAGAGAAAATCCGAGGATGAAAAAACCTATCATACTGACACTTGAATTTATGTTTGTGAGCCTCGTTGGCCAGGGCTGCATCACAACACTGCTCATTGAGCTGCTCAAGGTATACTGATCGATCTTCAAGTGGAAAAGTGTCTGGCAATAGTTGTACTGCCAACTTTAGGGACAGGATCTGACATTCGATAGGAAAGACTGTATCCAACCTGTATACGAGTTGAAAAGGTGAGAAACCAGTTGCAATATTAACAGACATTTGGTAGGCCCATAATGCCGATTATAACATCAAATGGCAATTTGACTTGGCTGAGTTGATTGTTCGCTATAGGATGGTCTTAAGAGATTTGTTTATAGCTTCTACCTGACCATTTGCTTGGGGGTAGTAGGGTGATGAATGTTCTTGCCGTAACCCAAGATTTGATGTTAACTCAGTCATCATCTGGTTCTGAAAGTGACTTCCATGGTCAGTGACAATCTCCCTCGGGACGTCGAACCTTGCTATTATCTGATTGAATAAAAAGAGGGTTGCAGTCTCTCCATCATCTTTAAATGTTGGCATAGCTTCAACCCACTTTGTGAAGTAGTCTATAGCTACGATGATATAGCGATGCCCCCTTGCTGAAGGAGGGTTGCATGTAGTGTAATCAATCCCCCACTTGGTGAAGGGACCAACTGTGATGACAGGAAACATGGGAGTGGGATGTTCCCTCATCTTCCAAGAGAAGATTTGGCATGGGTGGCACTTCTTGACCGGTTCGATACAATATTTGATAAGTGTCAGCTAGAAGTAACCTGACCGTAGAATCTTTTGGGTTGTTGCCAACCCAGACAAATGACCACCATAGGCTCCGGTATGGCAATCGTTAAGCATGATAACTGCTTCTTCGTGAGTGAAACATCGGTGCAAGATGTAGTCTACACCTCTCCGATAGAATGTATCATCGAGTATGAGATAATTCTTAGCCTGATGGCATATACGTCGACGCTCATCACGAGAAGAAGAGGTGGGGCACTCCAAAGTCTGGAGATAGATAAGTACATCTCCATACCAGGGATCCGAAGAGGTGATAAAAAACATATCTCCTCTGATAGGCAACTCTTCGGGCACAAGATCACCTGACTCAACTGGAAGTTCTGAAATAAGTTCTGCGAAGACCAGTGATTTTTTGGATTTTGCTGAAATGAAATCTAAGTCAAACTCCTAGAGGATGACTATCCATCTACTGATATTTCCGCCTATTACCCATTGTGTCAACATGTACTGAAATGGATTCACGATAGCAATGACGGTGGTCTTGCGAAATAGAACAAAATGACAGAACTGTTGAACAACATGGGCTGTTGCCAACGCAAGTTTTTCGATATAAGAATAATTGAGTTCCAGTCCTACGAGGCCTCAGCTCAGGTAATAGATGACATATTCTGAGAACAATTCATCTTCCTGAACTAAGACCATGCCAATGGTTGACTCTGTTGTAGCCAAATATAATAAGAAATCCTTGTTATAGTTCGGTGGCCGGAGCAGAGGGGAAGTTGTGAGTGCATGTTTCAATGCGGTGAAAGAGTGTTGAGCGGCATCGTCCCAATAAAAAGGAATGTCTTTCTTAAGTTAGCGCATAAATCCCTTGGTGATCTCGACAGAGTTAGCGATGAAGCATCTTAAAAAATTCGCCTTGCCCTGTAGACTCTGAAGTTGAAGGATTGTGCGTGGGGGGGGAAACTGAATTATTGCCTCAACCTTGAGAGGATCGACCATGATCCCTGTTGTTGAAACTATGAAACCTAAAAAATGTCCTAATGTTACGCAAAAGCTGCACTTGTTTGGATTCAAGCGAATCTGGAAGTAGCGACAACGCTCAAAGATAAGTCTGAGGTGTGTGGGATGATCCGTTCTCTTGCGAGATCGAGATGCTAAATCATCTAAATAGGCCTCAACTATATGCTTGAGGTCATGGGAAGAAAAAGACATGGCCCACTGAAAGGTGGCTCCAACATTTTTTATACCAAAAGGCATCTTACGATACACGAATGTACCCCATGGACAGATGAATGTTGTTTTGTGCTGGTCTTTGGGTTTGATTTGTATTTGGTTATATCCCAAAAAACCATCCATGAAAGAGACGGCCTCGCAACCCGCACATTCATCAATTATCTGGTCGATGAATGGTGTGGGAATATTATCTTTGGGACATGCCTTGTTCAAATCACGGAAGTCTGTACATACACAAATTATGCCTTGTTTTTTATTGACCGACACAGGGTTTAACACCCATTGGGTCAAATGGATAGGATAGATAAAACCGACTTTTAGCAGTTTCTCAACCTCAACCTTAATGGCTGCTTCTTTCTTGGGGTTAAATGGACGAAGATTATGCCAAATAGGATTGGCATCTCGATACGTTGTGATTTCATGTTCAATTATTTTTTGATACGTTGTGGAATTATTTAAAAAGATCTGTGTAGATTTGAATCTCTCTGGGGGAGCATTCATCTCTGACAAAAACATTCTCCACGATGCCAGGGTTTCGGAAGATATTGATTGGTAAGGTTTCAGCGATAGTTTCCATATTACCCTCAGCATAAACCTCATGTGTAGCTAAGGGATTAATAAGACAAGACCTATCTCCCGTCATAGTCAAGGTGAATTCTCCGGATTTGATTCTGCTTAACTCTGGGAGGAAGTATGATCTGTGATGAAGATCTTCCCAGGGTTTGTCCAGACCAATCATTGCTTCAATTATAGCTTCATCAGAGGGAAAGTCTAAGTCTAATGAATCGGTGTCAGCGAGAGAACCCTGAGCCCAAATAGGCTCTAGAAGTGGATCGAACTCTTGTGCAGTAGTTGGATCTGTATTGGTTGAAGTTTACTGGACTAAAGAGTACGCTACTTCAACTGCGGACAAGGGCATGGACATGCCTGGGTGCCCTGTCCCATCCATCATGGCCGATGGGGAATGAAGTATCCACAGATCGTTGAAGTAAGTCGTGCGGAATGACCAAACTTGAAAAATCTCAACCTTATGGTGACCTGATATAAACTTGATATCACTTTAAGGGGGCGGGTAATCGAAGGTACCCATCAAATATGGGCACAAACCAACCCCTACATTGACCATGCCTGGTTGAGGATTATCAATAATCGGGACCATGGATGCCCTCAATGAAGGGTCAGGTCTGGAGAAGGACAATTGATCAATGGTCACAATCCGACCCTCGTGTGGAAACAACAAGACCCGGAAAACTGTAACAACCATATCTTGCATGGCATAAGTCCAAATCCTCCCTAACAAGAGGTTATAGTCGAGGGGCGCATCGAATACCTCTACCTCGATAGACATAGTCTTCCCTCCTAATTGCACGGGGAAAGAGGGAATGATACCATGTGGCCGGAACAAATGACCGTCGAAAGTATTAAGAAGAGTAGGTGACGGAGACAAAACGGGCTAGCCAACAACCTTCCAACATGCCAACAACATAACGCATGTCGAGGCGCCCTCATCAACCACCGTGCGGAAGATATTCTGAGTAAAATTTTTCATGGGATAAGCCACTACTATCTGAAACGCTACATGGTAAGGCAGATGAGGTTTTATGTCGGTTGTATTCAGCATGATTGTACCCAGATTACAAGTCTTGGTAGATCCTAAAGTTGTTAATAAGGCTTTCCTCTAGGAAGGGCAGCTTTGGAGGACCTCCAAAGCAGACATCACACAAGGTGTTTGTGATAAATCTTCCACCACAGAATAGTTCTGGGCGACCCTTGCGTTTGGGTTGTGAGAATCTTTTTTGAACGTGCCTTTTGGGATGCGTGTCATTGTTTCACCCAAAATATTCTCAATTCGTAGAGGAAGAGATGAGAGTTCAACTTCTTTTCCCTTCTCGGAAGTGCTTGGTTGACTATAGTCATGCACTCTAGTCAATATAAAAGCATCACCCTTCACCATATATACATTCGCAGATGTGGGGTTGTTTGAAGATGGAGAGGGTCCTTGGCTACCCCCTTCTATGCTTGCAGAGGCTTGGGTTAGATTTTTCCCATGTTGATATGGATTGGTTAACACAACAGGTTGTTGCTGCATCACAAAATTTTGGGCTTCTGCAAGCCGAGGACATAGATTGGTCGGGTGGTCTTCCCCGCACAAGTTGCATGGATACCTCGCCTTCCGTTTCTCAGTGTTGTCCCCGCCAGCATTATCGATAGGTTTTTATCCCCCCTACCCTTCCTTCATTGTTTTTTCTTTCCTTCAGGCTGTTGGGGGGGCCTTTGGATTAGTCGATTGCACTGTGTGTACATCCGACATTTTGGTAGGGGGAGCAGCCAAAGTTGTAGTTTGGCTAACCGTTGTGTGTTGTATAGACAACTACTGCAACTGCTTCATCAATTGCTCAATGAGCTTTGTTTGTGCTGAACCAACAATACCATCGGCATGTGGTCCAGCTCTCTGACTGGTTTTATCAAGTATTGAGTGTGGCGCATCTTGCAAGATATCGTATAATAAACCGGACTGAGAATAGATTATCTCAAGTTGTTGAGCTCTCATGATGGCGTCTTCTTCGAAAAATACTCCCGACATCGCGATGTCTTTGGATAAATGTGGGACCAAAGAATTAAGGAACCACTCGAGAAGGAATGGTGGTGGGACTAGTACCTTAATTAAACTCTTTCAGCGTCTCCATTCTCGGATGTGATCAGAGATATGGTCCATTTTTGTTTGTGAGAAATTGGCCAGCAATTTGGTGCCAGCGTCGTATCTCATAGGTAACTGGAAATGGTTTAGGAAATCCATCGCCAATTCGTCGAAGGAAGAGTATCTTGAGCGATCGAGATCAATGTACCATTTCGTGGCACTCCCAATGAGAGTACGTTGAAACAATCACAACTGTACGGAGTCATCTTTCAACGAATTAGATGAGCACCAAAGACATAAGGTATTCACATGATCTCCTAGATCTTCGTTAGGCTTGGCCTCGAACTTTGGGATGTCTAAAGGAAACTTTGTCGGCATAGGAGGCCAATGCGGATAGTGACAAATAGGGGCATTCAACAACCGTGTCAAGTCTAGCAAATGCAAGGTGGCCAGGAAAGGAATTTTGGGTTGTTGGTGATAACCTGGGAAAAAGGGGCCTAGAGTTTGGCTGGCACCAAGTTGCCAAGAAAAGTTTGGCTGCTGGCCTGGGTTCTGGTAAAAACCATGGACATGGCTAGCATATGGATTTTGCGTGTGAGGAGACATCATCGACTAATTTCCAAAATAGGACATAGATGGTTGGGCATGCATTACATTCGAAGGACTTTGGGAAGGGTTGCCCCATGTCGATCCCGTGGGGATAGGCATAGTACTTTGTCTGGGGTTCCATTGATTGTGAAAAGAATTACCCCAGATCGACATTCCTGACGAGGGAATGAATCCCTGCCAAGAATTCAAAGGCCCTGATGCAGAAGAAGTTCCTGGGTGTGCCCCCTGTACAGGAATAGTACCCTGCATAGGAATAGGTTGTCCAAAACCGATATTTCCTCCAGTTGGGAAAGTAGAAGACGAGAAGGCGTTGTTACCAAATGCACTGAACAAATAAAACGATGTCAAACCTACCGACATATTATGCGAAGGTGATCCTTGACTCCCAACTCCAAATAAACTATGGTGTGCAGGTGGCCCGACGGATGGCTAGTGTGTGCCACCAAGCGAAGGGGACGAAGGAGGTATATGACCTCCTCCATAAGGGAAAGCGTTAAAGAGAGTGGAAGTGCCACCAATGTGGACTTGTAGAGGATCATTAGAGATCCCTACCCCCAGACCGAAAATCGATGAAGTGGAGTAGGAAAGTACAGGACTTGTACCTGAACTAGGCATCCCGTATGAGAACAGAGGGCCTGTCGCACTTGGTGTGAAAGGGGTTGTGGCCACCACCAGAGATGGGATCAGACCACTGTGAGATGTAGAGGCGATTAAGACCATGGTGGCTCGGACCAGTGACGATGGGTTAGGAGGTGGAAACTCTCCTATGGTGACAACCGTAGTGGGAATTGGAGAATTCCCAGAAGGAGTAATAACATTTGTTTCGATTGCTGTGTGCGACACTGTCTGACACTCGTAAGGATGAACCGATACAATGGTGGGTACCTAAAGATCAGTGGTGGAGGTTTCAACTAGACCAAAAGATTTCTCTCCAAGGTCTAAAATGGTCGATTCCTCTGGATGTTGGTTGGGCACAATTTCTTGTGACCTGGTCGCTTCAAAAGACCCTTGTTGGTCTATCTTTCGCCTTAGTGGTGGCAGGGGTGGCTCCAGTGTAACTAGCGGAAGGCCAAGAAGCCTTTGTGACCAGTGGAGCTCATGATCCTCCACTATGTGAGAATATCAAAGACACTCTAGGGCATTCTAGTCATTCAAAAACAACACACACTAAAAAATTCCCTATAAGATAAGACAGGCAAACACTAAATTAATTGGAAGAACAGTTACAACAACCAACACTAGAGAAACTTCCTAGTGAAAGTGCAACTCGAACACGGAAGTACCATCCGGGTATACTCTGGAAAGAGTGGCCCAATGTTTGTTCTAGGTACCGTGGTATACCATCACACTCACCTGTGTATGTCCCTAAAAAAGATAGGCAACTAGGTTTCCAGTGCGCGAATAGTCACCAGGTGGGTACAGTCGAAAGTTGGGTAGACTACAATGAGCAGGGTATCAATCCCAAAACCTATCAAGGGTATCGAGAACAAGTGGTCCAGAAGACAAATGAGGACCTTGAATGGATCTGAGACCCATGAAGCTTCGTGTCAAATGTAATTGATGAAATCCCAAGACAAGCCCTCTATATGTGTTCTCCACTACGATTGGTCCAGCTTTGGAGGGGTTATCTCCGCTACCTTTCTGCACGCAACCTCGTGTTTATCCCCTGTGTTAGAGGGGGGTCCCAGATAAATTTCATGATATTGGACTTGGACACTCCCTAACTCAGACTCCAATGTTTGATTTTAATGGCCCTGAAGAGTTTCCTCTCCAACCTAATCCAAGGCCCTAATCCTGAACTAGTTGGTTAACCCTACAAACATAAAAGTCTAATGAATTTTAGATTTAGTGTTAATTTTATGGCTTGTCTTATGTCAAAGGGTATGAAAGTGAAACTAGTGATGTTTGAAAGACGAAAGTAAAAATGAATAGAAAGATGTAAACAAAAACCTTCACTTATCGCAAATTTTCAACAACTTTTCAAATTTTTAAAATTTTTTCTAAGATCTTTTGAATAGCAAACTTAAAGCAGGATTTCACTCGACTACGAGCTACTTAGGATCTAAGTAAACTATCAAGAGCTTATGAAAGAAAATACTTTTCCCTGGTTACTAATGCAAGACAACACTTTTCAACCAAACAAACAAAGGAATGAAAGATTTTTTTATTTTTTATTTGAATGCTCACAAAGAAAAAAGGAAAAATATCAACAAGTCAAAAACCAAGAAAAAATTCTAGCCTAATCGTAGATCACAAAGAATCACTTCAAGAAATCACACATTAGCAACTTAAAAAGGACTCTCACACTTGTCTAAAAACCCTAAAGAAAAATTTGATAAAAACTTTTAAATGAAAAAAGAAAGCTATGGCTAAGATCAACCCTAAGCTACTGACTGCTAGGACAAAGATTCGAAAAACCTGAGAGGTATAACTCTTGTCAAGGGAAAGGATGACTGCCTCACCCTCAACAAAAACTATCCTTCACAAGCACATTGCTGGAAATTCAACAGTAAGCGTGTGCACGCGAGTTGTGTAGAGCTAGAGGGTGTGTACACACGTGTTGGCTTTATATAGGCTGCGTGTATCTCTAAAACTTTGAAACAAATAAAAACAGACAATCCAAACTAGGAAGAGACCACTGATACTGAGAACTAGGATCTCTTAAAGGCTTAGACACTTTCTTTAACAGAAAAAAGAAAACAATGTAAGGAAAAATTCGTAAAAAAAACCAATATGAGAAGAACCCTAAGCTATAGACTGCAAACAACCAAGACTAGAAAGAGTTCCAGAAAACCCATGAGAATGAATGATTCTGACAGGGAAGAGGATGATTGCCTCAAAAATTTTCTGGAATCATACACGCTACTGTTACTTCTTCAGCTAGTGTTTACACGCGGTCTGTAAGAAAGTAGGGCGCGGGTACACGCGTGCAAACCTTATGCAGGTTGCGTGTACCTCTGTGGGTCTCGAAAAAAATACAATCAAGCAAAGAAATAGAGATAGCTGGTATGGAAGACCAGAATCTCTGTTAGCTCAGACTTTGCAGAAACTTCAAAAAACAGGAAAGAAAACCAGTCTTTTAAAAATACCCAAAAATATTCCCAGGAACCCTAGAGACCTCCCTAGTATGGTCGCCAATTCTGTTGTGGTGGGAAATCCCCCTACGGACTAGCATTTAGGGTTATATTATGCATGCAGATAAGACCAAAAGAATCCTACTTTCTACCATCGTCCCAGACCTAATCCCCATTTCTTTTAAGCAAACACATGGTTAAACGAACATACCTTGTTCCAGACATTCAATGTCGATCCTTCTTCATGCTTGATCGCTTGCTAGTAGCTATCCTCCCAAGACTGACCTGTGTACAAAACAAGCAACAAAATCTACATGCATTTGTTCTACAGATTAATGGGTTAGAGATTCAAACATATATTCACTAAACTATGAAGAACTCATATAGTGGGACGGGAAAATCATTTCTTTATTATTAACTTGAATGAATCAACTTACAATGTCGAGACCGGCCATCGCTCCGCGAACCTGATACTGGGATCCTCTTCAAATGTGCTCCAACTTCTTTTCTCTGTATCTCTCTTTGCACAAGGATGGCTAAAGGGTTGGGACAATGGGAATTTGAAATTGGGTAGAGTTTCTTTACTATTATTCTCCTCCTCCAAATGGGACCCCTAACCCTTCTTTTATAGGCTAGAAGAAGCTAGGTATTTGGATGAACCCTCGGCCATGCATGGCCGAGAGTTTCAGTTAACTCACCCAAAGCTGTGTGTTATGTCAGAAAATTTCCTTTTTTCGTGATTTTTTAGGTACACGCGGGTTGTTTCAGGTCATCTAGCATGTACTCATGTGCAATAATGGAGTAGGGCGCGTGGTCCCTTATAAAAGAGGTTTTTTAAAGAGTTGTTCAACTGTTTTTTTGGCAAATAAGGAATATGAGATGGCCTGATGCCAGGTAAGCATGTATGGTGAAGATTAGGGTTATAACACTCGACATATTTCTTTTATTCATTCTCTCATCATCTGTTACACTCTACATCTCCAATGCTCAATGTCGAGAATCTCACAACGCTCAAGAGCCATGATTCATCTGCTCAGGAAAAATGATTCAGTTAGTGTAACTGAATCGTAACTGATCAATAAATCATGAGATGACCCAACAACCCTTCGATCAGATTCAATTTGATCCACGTCATTGGATTATAGTCTGAGGTGGAGCCTGGCAGCATTATCTCCTTCCCCTATCCTCCATTGATGTGACCATGGGTGATACTATCATGTGACCATGCGATTGCAGGTGTAGCCAAAGGTGGTTTGAGGGAAACTCACTTTTCACCCACAATTCACTATGAGCCTCCACATGTCCTTTCTCCAAAACCGTAGTTTCGATTGCGGCCCACACACAAAAAATTAAGACACGAGCATGTTTTGGTCCCACAATGCGATGGAACCATCGATCTCACTATATTGACTGTGCTCCTGAACTGACGGTTCAGATCTATCCACTCAAGTTTGTGGATCACATCTACCCTTCCTAAATCAATGAATGAGATTTACTTCATGATCTAGGCTCTGGGAGTTTCAAATCTCAGACCTTGATTTTCCCATATGCCAAACTTCTGAAGTTGACAATCCATTGACACGTGTCCCTCTCGGATCAATGATCCTCGTTCACTTCAAGAATTTGACCTTTCAACCAGATCGGATGGTTTATTTTACAGAAACAAATAAATGGGCAGATTTGATCCTTACACTCATCCTTTCATTGTTCATTCTAACGTCTATGACTTAATAAAACATTGAGATGGACGACTATCGAAAATTCGCCCTTTGGAACTTTGGGATTTCAAATTTTCAAACTTACACTATCCTTCCACTGTACTATGATCAATGGTTGAGAATACACCCGAAGTGATCTTTCAAATCGAACGACTTGTGTCCTTGCTGACGTGGTATGCCACACGCCCTTGTTGATGTGGTCTGCCACACATCCTTGCTGATGTGGTATTCTGCCATAATTTGCTGACGTAGATCTCCCTAATCTAACGGTCATCGTATTTTCTCTAGATTCGATGGTCCTTATTCATTTCAGATTTCTGGCTCTCCAGGCTTCGGGTTTTTCAAATCTCAAACTAAAAAATATGAAGTGAGATTTTTATGGAGCTTAACCTCCTCACATATTTATACCCGAACTAAATGTTGTTCGCCGATCATGATCTTGGATCAATGGCTCGATATGTCAGCAATGCATCTCTTCTATATTATCTTGTCCTTCCACTTAGAATGATCCAATGACTAACGAAAAATCACATAAATGAGATATCAAATCTTTTACGTCGCTTATCCTATCCTTCCACTTTAAAATTATTTGACGGCTGATGGGAATCCATGTTTGATATGATGGGTGAAAGGTATTCAGATAATCAAATTCTCAACCCTTTAGCCCCGCTTATCCTATCGTTCCACTCAAAGTGATCCGACGGTTGTGAAGATTCTTGAAGAGGATCAATGATCAAGGATGGTTGCAGAACCACAACTTGAGAGTGATTTAACTTGTCACGAAAACTCCGCCCATTGGTGAGTCAACCACAATCTTCGATCTTTGAGCCTATAAGATCTAATGGTTGTGACTAATTACGGGATTGGAACTAGTGCGATATTTAATTCTCCTTCCGATCTCTGAAATCTATCCCTGTCATTGATCTGGCGATTGCGCATCCGACGGTCACAACTCAATCTGACTTAATTTGATTTCTTGTTGGATCAACCATAGTTGTCTATATCCATGTCTATGAGATCTAATGATCTAGACCAATTGCGGGATTGGAACTAGCGAGATGTTTAATTATTCTTTAGCTCCCCGCAATTCAT
Source organism: Picea sitchensis (assembly GCA_010110895.2). NCBI lineage: Eukaryota > Viridiplantae > Streptophyta > Pinopsida > Pinales > Pinaceae > Picea > Picea sitchensis. The sequence continues at coordinate 196,234 of SNQJ01S0002316.1, read as the reverse complement.
ACATGTCGTTGATCTGGCTTGCAGATCTGACGATCACTATCCTCCAACGGTCCTCAACCCCATGGTAACTCATATGACCGACGTCCATTATATGAGATGATCAACACCATCAATTTCTTGACCGGATGTCTATTGAGGCTTCTCACCCCAAGCTTACTCTTTTCCTTTCGAGCTTTAATCCTTGCATACCATTCGCTCCTCCTCATGAGCTTACATTTTTTTATTCCGAGATTTTATCTCTGCTTATTGTTCGCTCCTTCTCTTGAGCTTATGCTTTTCCTCTTTTCCATCGTCGTTGATGTTCTTTCCATCAATGACAAGCACACTCTTCATGTAAAATATGCCAACAATCTCCCCCTTTGGCATTGATGGAAATCCTGAAAGGCTGCTTATATCTCCAACTGTAGCATCCATACCACTCCTTTTCTCCCCCCCTTGACATCAATTTCAAAGAAAACATGCTCCCCCTGAGCTGTTGCAATACTTTTCAGAGGTATCAAATATTCAACCAACACATGATCCCCTTGACATGATGGAATCTCTTAGGTGAGAGAAGGGATGACACCCAGCTTCTGACGAAGATATTCAAATGGTGTCTTGGCTAGGGGTTTAGTAAATATGTCTACAATTTGTTATGTGGAAGGAATATAATTCAGTTGAACAACTCTATTTGTAACCTGTTCTTTGAGAAAATGATACTTTATTGGTATATGCTTAGTATTTGAATGGAGAACAGGATTCTTCGAGACACTAATGGCACTGGTGTTATCACAGTGAAGTGGAATGGGATCAGTATAAGTTACCTTCACATCTGCAAGAGTTTGTATCATCCATAAGATCTGAGTGCAACAAGTAGCAACAACAATGTATGTTGCCTCTATAGTTGATAATGAGATATATCCCTTCTTCTTACTAAGCCATGCTTCTAATGAATCACCCAAGAAGAATGCACCTCCACTGGTGCTTTTTAGCTCATCCAATTTTTTTCCCAATCAACATATGAATATGCAGTTAATTGAAAATTCTGATTTCTAGGATAATAGAGACCATAAGTCATTGTACCCTTCAAATATTTGAATATCCTTTTGACAGCTGCTAAATGACTTTGTTTAGGAGTAGACTAATAACGACCTACCATTCCAACAACTTGCATTATATCAGGACGTGATGTTGTGATGTACATAAGACTGCCTATCATTGATCGTTATGTTCTTTGATCAACATCAGGTGAAATATCATCTTTACTGAGCCTGCAACCAACCACCATAGGTGTGCTCAGAGGTGTAGAATATTCCATCTAAAACTTCTTTAACATCTCTTTCAAATACTTTTCTTGAGAGATAAATATCCCTGCAGAACTCTGGTTGATTCATAAACCAAGAAAATATGACAGTGCTCCTATCATGGACATATCAAACTCAGTTTGCATTGAATTAGCAAACCACTGAACTGAAGGATCATTATTGCATCCAAAAATAATGTCATCTACATAAACCAAAACAACTAATAAATCATCACTTTCATACTTAATATATAGATTACTGTCAACATAACCTTTCTTGAACCCTTTGTCCTATACAAATTTGTCCAATCTATAATACCAGGCTCGTGGTGCCTGTTTCAGTCCATATAATGCCTTTTTCAACTTACAGACATAGTCAGGATTATCTATCAGTGAAAATCCTTTAGGTTTCTCCATGTATACTTCTTCTTCTAGGTCTCCATTAAGAAAAGCTGACTTAACATCCATATGATTTACTTTAAATTTCTTATGACATGCATAGGTAAGAAACATTCTGATGGATTCCAATCTTTCCACAGGTGCAAAGTTTTCATCAAAATATTTTCCTTCAACTTGTGCATACCCCTTATAGACCAATTCGGTTTTATTCTTAACAATTTGTCCTTGTTCATTCATTTTATTCTTAAACACCCATTTGGAGCCAATTACATTCTTATATGTAGGTCTAGGAACAAGCTCCCAAGTATTGTTCTTCTCAATCTGATCTAGTTCCTCATTCATTGATTTTAACCAATTTACATCTTCACTGGATTCATTAAAGTTCTTGGGTTACACCATGTATATGAAGGCTATATGTTATTTCTTGGTGTCTTTGATTATCCTTCTCCTAGTTTGTACACCTTTGTCTTTCTCACCAATTATCTGACTTGCAGGATGATTCTTTTGAGTAATTTTGGAGGAAGGATTTGATGTTTTCTGCTGATTTGAGTCTGCCTGAGTGTTTGTATCTTCATCTAAATCAGATTCTTCTTTTTTTGATTCTTGTACCTTTTCATCTTCAACTTCAACTATATCCTTTGTTGTTGATTCAACACTCTTTACATCTTGTACCAAGATCTCTTCATCAACTTTTATGTCAATGCAATCAACCAATTTATGTAGCCTCTTATTATAACATCTGTATCCATTGCTATTTGTAGCATACCCTAATAAGATACCTTCATCATCCTTGTCATCATATTTGCCAAGATTTTCATCATTATTCTTGATATAACACTTACTCCCCAAAACTTTAAAATGCTTGATTGAAGCAGGTCTTCCAAACCATAGTTCATAAGGAGTCTTGTCACTTTGTGGCCTAAGATGAGCTTTGTTAAGAATATGTACTACTATATGAATTGCTTCTACCCAATATGTCTAAGGAATATTCCTTTCATTAATCATTGATCTTTCCATCTGCTGAATTGATCTATTTTGTCTCTCAACTACTCCATTTTGATATGGAGTCCCTAGAATAGTATACTCTCTTTTGATCCCATGTTTATCACAAAACTCTTTGAAGTCCCTTGAACTAAACTCTCCTCCTCTATCAGACCTTATTGCCTTCAGTCTTTTTCCTGTTTGATTCTCAGTCAGAGACTTAAACACTTTGAAATTTTCAAATGCTTCATATTTTTCTTTCAGAAAGGAAACCCATGTAAGTCTAGAATAATCATCAATAATCAACATGAAGTAATTTTCTTTTCTTGTTCCTTCCTTCCTTGATGGTCCACATAAATCCATATGTACTAATTGAAGTAGTTTCTCTGTTGATGCAAAGTTTTTAGATTTAAACTGTGTTCGGGTAAGATTTCCTATTTGGCAAGGTTTACATACAAAATCATATGGCTTTGATATCTTTGGAAGATCTTTTACTGCCCTACTATTTCTAAGTTTGACTAGATGATCAAAATTTAGGTGTCTAAGTCTCCTATGCCATAACCAACTTTCATCATACTTGATTAAGTGACATTCTTCGTTTTCTTCTTTCAAAACATAGACATTGTTTTATGTCCTTATGCCTTTAGCCACCACTTGTCCTCAGTTTATAGACTTTATATTACAATCTTTGGAAGTAAACACCACTTCACATCCTTTGTCACACATTTGAATTACACTGAGAAAATTATGTTTCAACCCATCTACAAGCATAACATACTGGGCTTTTCCTTTTCCATTACTCAAACTCACCATCCCTTTACCCTTGATTTTACCTGGTTCATCATTTCCAAAGGTCACATTTCCTGTTTTGCTTTTTCTTATAGACATAAACTTATCCTTGTCTCCATTCATGTGCTTGGAAAATCCATTGTCTATATACTAGGGGTTCTTTTGTTTTTGAGCTAAAAGTAATAGACCACATTTTTCACTATATTTCTTTTTCCATGTGCTGGAATTTCTAGCTAAGGGTTTTATCCTTGGATCTTCTTTGTAATTCTTCAGATGGCATTTTGCAGCTTGGTGGCCAAAGTTATGACAGTTATAGCATTTGAGCTCATTGTTCAATAGGTGAAAGTGATTGGTGCAACTTTGTCTACTCATTGGTTGTTTAGTTATATGTTGCAAAGATTGTTTATTTCTTGATCTCCTCAGTTGCATGTCTCTAAAATTAATTTGACAATTTGCAATATTATGACCAAAATTAGAGCAGTAAAAATAGTAACCATGGAAGAAATTTTGGTACCTGAAGGATGGCCTTATTCTTGACATTTGTAGCTCCATCTTTTAATATCTTTGTTTTTTATCAGGGATCATCTTGTTTTTATTAGCTTTTGGTGGTAGAGTACTCACATGGTCTGATTATCTGCTGACTCGAAGCTTGATCATCTTTACTATCTCTTTGCTTTCTGTCTATTTGTTGCTTGAACCACTTACATATCCTAAACTAGTCTTTAACAAGGGAGAACTTTGTTTGCTCAAAATGTCGTTTAGTTCTGCTGAGGCTTTAATGCTTGGAATATTTTGGAGATACAATGCTTTAAACTTCTCCATCTCTTTTCTGGTTTTTACTATCTCTTCTTCCAAGGCTTCACATATTGCCTTATTATATGATAACTGTTGTTTCAGAGTGTCCTCTATTTTCTTTGCCTCTTATAACTCCACTTTTAGCAGGGCAAAGTCTTCATCAGGTTTTTTACCATTCTTTTCAAATTGCATCAACAATTGTTTTAGTTTTCTCTTCTTAAGTCTGAGTCTGTCAATCTCTTCTAAAGCACTGATTAGTTCGCCTTCCATATCAACCAAAACTTCTTCATCATTAACATCACTTCCTATTATTTTATTCTCATAATCCTCTTTGGCCATAAGCACAAAGTCATTAACCTTATCTTCACAGGAAGAGTCACTATCTGTGTCTTCTGAAGCGTCATCATTGTTTACACGTAAACTTTTCTTTTTACCAAATCTCTTGGATTTGTACTTCTCTTCACCTTCAGAGTTTTGTTTCTTCTTATTGTGTGGACACTTAGATGAAAAGTGACCTATCTTTCCACAGTTAAAATATTTGAAGGGAATCTTGCCTTGGTATTTTCCTGATCCTTTCTTTAGTCTTCTCACAAATTTGGCTTCAATTTCATCAAGCTTAGAATCCTCATTCTTATCTGATTTAAATGATGGTTCTCTAGAGGTGGGTTTATCCTTACTAATCCTCATTTCATAAGAAGTTAGAGTTCCTAGAAGTTGATCAATAGACAAAGTCTTAAGATAATTCAGTTATTCTATTGCAGAAACTTTTGGATTAAATCTATTTGGTAGAGATCTTAAAATCTTCAGAACTAAAAAAACGTCTTCAATATTCTCACCAAGAGACTTCATGGCATTCACAATATCCTCAACTCTTAATAAAAATTTATTAACTGTTCCATCCTCATTAATTTTTAGTTTTTTAAACTGTAATTTGTAGGTTTGAAGCTTGACATCCTTTACCTTCTCATTACCTTCATAACTGGTAATGAGTTTGTCCCACATTTCTTTGGCAAATTCTAAGTGCAAAACTTTTACAAATTTTGCTTCTACAAGCCCACTCAGAATATCATTCATAGCCTTAGTGTTGAAGCTGAATTCTATCTTGTCATCCTTATTAGCTAGTACAAGTGGCTTTACATAACTAGTGTCTACCACATCCCAGATATCTGCACCTAAAGCCATTATGTAGGTTCTCATCCTAACTTTTCAGAAGGCAAAGTTTGTTCCACTGAATAGGGGGATTTATTGGTTGAAGTTCCTTCATGAATTGTCATGTTTAATCTAACTGATATGCCTTTAAATAAAAGTAACCCACTCTGATACCAATTGTTGGAAATACTAAGACAACTAAGAGGGGGGGTGAATCAGTTGTTACTATGCTTAAACAATTTTATTCCTATTAAAATGTTATTAACCTTCTTCAAGTGATCATCAAGATTATGAAAGTCATGAACAACAAAAATAATAAAAATCAATCACACACATGATATACAAAGAGACAGATATTCATGAGGAAACCCATAAAGGGAGAAAACCTCTTCTTCTTGGAATGATAGGCAGTATTTTAAGTTTTTTACATCATATTTCTTTGAGCACCAACTCAAAATGAGGCTACAACCTATTCTTTACCAAGCTACAACTTGTCGAGCGCACCAAATCTCTAGTTTCTCTAGCACCCACTAGAAGGAAGCACCAACTCCCTGAGTGTTCCAGCACCAACTGGATGGAAGCACTGAATTCCAGTCACATAGGCACCAACCTGTATAACAGAGAAAAATGGTTTTCCCTTGAACCACCCTACCACCCTGGTTTTTCTGGCTGCAACCAGATGGAAGCTACAAATCCCTGTGTTCAAGCACCCACTTGAAAGTTTGAGGACAACAGTCCTCCCTAGAACCACCCTACCACCCTGTTTTCTAAATCTTTGCTTGAATAATACTTTACAATAATACATACATTTCAACGTTTACTAGTTCTTATCTACTCTGCAATTTTGATCTGGTTCTGTCTGTTCATGCTTGGCTCCACTTGTTGTTTCTTTCCATCTGTTCTTCCTCTGTTCTTCTCATACTCTTAGGTTCTCGTACAGTCTATTGTTTTCACCATTTATGCTCTATCCATCTTTTGTTCTTCATCTCTGCATCTCTCACACTCTGTTAATTCTCTCTACTTGATTACATACAGTTCAACTTGTTTTACCGAGAAGCAACAACCTTCCTCTGTCTAAGCGTATTTATTTTATTCATGCTCTCATCATCTGTTACACTCTACATCTCCTATGCTCAATGTCAAGAATCTTAGAATGGTCAAGAGCCATGATTCCAACGCTCAGGAACAATGATTCAACTTCTCAGGAACAATGATTCAGTTAGTGTAACTGAATCGTAACTGATCAAGAAATGACGAGATGAAACAACAACCCTTCGATCAGATTCAATTTGATCTACATTGTAGGATTATAGTTTGAGGTGGAGCCTGGCAGCATTAGCTCCTTCCCCTATCTTCTGCGGATGTGATCACGGGAGATGCTATCATGTGACCATGTGATTTCATGTGCGGCCAAAGGTGGTTTGAGGGAAAACTACTTTTTGTCCCGCAATTCAGTACAAGCCTCCACGCATCCTTTCTCCAAAATCGTGGTTTCGATTGTGGCCCGCTCATGAAAAAATTAAAACATGTGCATGTTCTGTCCCTGCAATGCGATGGGACCATCGATCTCATGATCTTGATGGTGCTCCTGAACTGGTGATTTAGATCTGTCCATTCAAGTCTATGGATTAGATCTACCCTTCCTAAATCAACGACTGAAATTTACTTCGTGATCCGAGCTCTCGGAGTTTCAAATCTCAGACCTCGCTTTTCCCATACACCAAACTTCTGGAGTTGAAAATCCATTGATGCGTGTCCCTCTTGGATCAACGATCCTCGTTCACTTTGGGAATTTGACCTTTCAACCAGATCAGACGGTTTATTTCACGGAAACAAATCAATGGTCAGATTTGATCCTTATGTACTCATTCTTTCATTGTTCAATCCGACGGCTAGGACTTAATCAAACATTGAGATGGACGGTTGTCGAAACTTCGCCCTTCAGAACTTTGGGATTTCAACTTTTCAAATTTACACTATCCTTCCACTGTACTATGATCAACGATTGAGAATACACCTGAAGTGATCTTTCAGATCGGACGACTCGTGTCCTTGCTGACATGGTCTACCACACGTCCTTCCTGACGTGATCTGCTGACATGGTATGCCACACGTCCTTACTGCTGTAATCTACTGATGTAGATCTCACTGATCTAATGGTCATCATATGTTCTCCAGATCTGATGGTCCTTATTCATTTCAGATTTTCGACTCTCCAGGCTTCGGGTTTTTCAAATCTCAAACTGAAAAATCTGAAGTGAGATTTTTTCGGAGCTTAACCTCCTCGCATATTTATACCCAAATTAAATGTTGTTCATCGATCATTATCTTGGATCGATGGATCGATCTATCTACAATGCAACTCTTCTAGATTATCCTGTCCTTCCACTTAGAATGATCCAACGGTTGACGAAAATTCGCATAAATGAGATCGCAGATATTTTACCTCACTTATCCTATCCTTCCACTTTAAAATGATCCAACGAATGACGGGAATTCAGGTTTGATCCAACGGCTGATGGGAATTCAGGTTTGATCCAATGACTGATGGGTATTTGGATAATCAAATTCTCAACCCTTTAGCTCTGCTTGTCCTATCCTTCCACTTAAAGTGATCCAACGGTTGTGAAAATTCCTGAAGAGGATCAACAATCAAGGATGGTTGCGGAACCACAACTTGCGAGTGATTTAACTCATCACCAAAACTCCACAATTTGAAGTTGTGCGTCACTGGTGAGTCAAACACAATATTCGATCTTCGAGGCTATAAGATCTGATGGTCCTGACTAATTGCGGGATTAGAACTAGCACGATATTTAATTCTCCTTCCGATCTCTACAATCTATCCGTGTCGTTGATCTAGCGATTGCGCATCCGACGGTCACAACTCAATCCGAATTAATCTGATTGGTTGTTGGATCAACCACAGTTATCGATATCTGATTCTATGAGATCCAAAGATCTAGACCAATTATGGGATTGGAACTAGAGAGATGTTTAATTCTTATTTCACTCCCCACAATTCATCCCTACTGTTGATATGGCTTGCAGATCCGATGGTCACAATCCTCCAACGGTCCTCAAGCCCACAATCACTCATATGACCAACGCCCATTATATGAGATGATCACCGCAGTAAATTTGTTGATCAGACGGTTGTTGAGGTTTCTCACCCTGAGCTTACGCTTTTCCTTTTGATCTTTGATCTCTACATACTGTTCGCTCCTCCTCCTAAGCTTACATTTTTTATTCTGAGCTTTGATATTTGCTTACTGTTCACTCCTCCTCCTGAGCTTATGCTTTTCCTATTTTCCATCGTCGTTGTTGTTCTTTCCATCAATGACAAGCACACTCTTCCTGTAAAATATGCCAACATCTTACAATACACGTGGAGTTAAAAATGCATAATATGTAGCCTCTAAATATGTTACAACATGTTACAACATTGTTTTGCAACAATTGTTATAGAATATGTTGCAACAATTGTCACAACATACTAATTAAGGGAATTTTGAGGTAAAAAAAGGGCCTCAAAACAAAAAATGTTCCACCAAAATCCACTTTATAAGAACCAATCACAATTCAGAAGATGACATCATCCCCTGAGGATGACTTGGCATTGTTTGAGTTAAAGATGGTGAGTTCTCACATTCTAAATGATGGATGGAAACCATAGTTAACTATGTAGTGATTTAAGAAAAGTACTCAAAGTACTTTACTTTTGACTAAATTACCCATGTCCATTCATTCATTAAACACTTTATATTTGAAATTAAAAAATATATATAAAACATTATGTTTTACTTGAAATACGTGTTGGATTAGTTTACTTTAGGAGTAGGTTAAAATTTTAAGAGTACATTAATTGGTTGGAGTTATATATATATATATATATATATATATATATATATATATATATATATTAAGAGTAGGTTGGTTATTTGGGGTTATTGTTAGAAAAACAGGACCGCAGAGCAATAAAATAAAACAAATGCGGAAACAAAACACAAAATATACACAATATAATAGAGACACAGATTTACGTGGTTCACCCAGTGTGGGATACGTCCACCAGAGAAATTTTCAGGTCCTTCCTTTATTATTATCCAACAAATGAAGGGATACAACCTACAACAAAACCCGTTGTAACTTCCTCATCTTTCTCTCACAGTCTCCTCTCTCAGAATACAATACTCGCCATAATGCATAGCTGCAATACATTTCCCTCATAACAGAGGGTTTCCTTCTAGGGAAAAAAACCCTAACATAATTTCTACCGTT
>SNQJ01S0002316.1:174785-186548 GCA_010110895.2 Picea sitchensis | reverse complement strand
ATCATTAACACCGTATCCAATAAAGGTACACTTCTTGGATTTAGACTCAAGCTTTGTTCTATTTTCTTTATCAATATGGACAAATGCTTCACAACCAAAAGTTTTCAAAAAAGAATAGTTTACCTTTTTTCCTATCCATTCCTACTCTAAAATTATACCATCCAAAGAGCTTGAAGGTCCTCTGTTTATTAAGTAAAAAACATTATCTACAACATCTACCTAGAACTGTAAGGGCAAACCGACAAGCAATCTCATACTCCTTGCATGCTCCATGGTTGTCCTATTCATCCTTTCTGAAACACCATTTTCTTGTGGTGTTCTTGGAACTGTCTTCTCTCTACGAATCCCATGGTATGAACAATAATCATCAAAGTCCTTGCTGCAATATTCACCTCCATTATCTAATCTGAGACACTTCAAACTTTTTCATGTCTCATTCTCAACTAAAGCTTTCCATTTCTTAAAAGTATCAAAAACATCATATTTTTATCGAATGCAATAAACCCAAGTTTTTCTAGTTGCGTCATCAATACAAGTAACATAATAACAAGAGACACCAAGAGATGATACTTGAGCTGGTCCCCATACATCTGTATGCACAATCTCTAACCTTTCATTCTTCTTTACTTTTCTGACTCTGAGAAATATGACTCTCTTTTGTTTTCCATAAACACAATGCACACAGAAGTCCAAATCAATTTGTTTAAGATCTGGCAGCAAATTTCTTTTGTGAAGTATCTTCATACCCTTCTCACTCATGTGTCCCAACCTATGATGCCACAGTGTTGTATACACTCCTGTAGAAGATAAAGAGATAGAAGAGTCAATATTACCAGTACATAAATACAATGTACCTACATTCTCTCCTTTTGCTATCGCCAATGATCCTTTGATGACCTTCCACGCCTTATCTGTAAATATGGATACACAACCTTCACTTGCCAACTGCCCTGTTGAAATTAGATTTTTCCTTAAATCTGGAACATGTCTTACCTCTTTCAACAACCATTGGTTTCCATTGCGTTGCTTTATTTTTACCTTTCCCATTCCAACAATTTTGCATGGTGCATCATCACCCAAATGAACCTTTCCAAAATCACCTTGAACATAATATAGAAAATGTTTCCTATGGGGTGTGGCATGAAATGAAGCCCCTGAATCTACTACCCAAGACTCAGAAATATTATCTATAGAAATAATCAAAGCATCTTGTAACACATCACCTGTTACATTTGCTTCCTGATTCCTCTCCTGTTGTCCATCTCTTTGTTTCTTTGGAGCTCTGCAATCTTTCTTCAGATGTCTTTTCTTCCCATAATTCCAACACTCTATATTTCCAAATTTGGATTTGGATCTTCCCTTCCTAGAATTCCCACGGTTCCCTGAGCCCTTTCCTCTATCCTTTTGTCTTCCCTTGTTCTCCATGTTCAACACATTACCTGATGTCTCGCCTGTGATTTTTCGTTGCATTTACTCACTAAGGATAACACCAACAACATCATCAAATTTTAAAGTATTTGAACTAGAGATAGAGTTACTTACAGCCATGACCAAACCATTCCAACTTTCTGGCAATGAGCACAAGATTAGAAGAGCCCTAACCTCATCATCAAAGTCCACTTTTACAGAACTTACTTGATTAGTAACCGTATTAAATTCATTTAAATGATCTGCAACAAACCCACCTTCTGACCTCTTCATATTAAATAATCTCTTCATTAGAAATACCTTATTAGACACCGAGGGTTTTTCATATGGTTTATCCAATGCATCCATCAGATCCTTCGTTGTATTTTCTTTCGAAATATTGAAAGCCACCAACACTGCCAAGCTCAGCCGTATCGTTCCTAGAGCCTTTCTGTCAAGAATATCCCATTCTTCGTACTTAGTGGCCATCAACTTCTTTTCTACTCCGCCCAATGGTAGGAATAGATCCTTCTGATATAAATAATCTTCCATCTGCATCTTCCATAACTGGTAGTTTTGGTCGTTAAATTTCTCGACCCTAAACTTTCCATCTTCCGACATTGCTCCCACTCGAACCAGGAACCCTGTTTTCTTGTGAGTTACCTTTCGCTCTGATACCAGTTATTAGAAAAACAGGACCGCAGAGCAATAAAATAAAACAAATGTAGAAACAAAACACAGAAGATACACAATATAATAGAGACACAAATTTACGTGGTTCACCCAGTGTGGGCTACGTCCACTAGAGAAATTGCCAAGTCCTTCCTTTATTATTATCCAACAAATGAAGGGATACAACCTACAACAAAACCCATTGTAACTTCATCTTCTTTCTCTCACAGTCTCCTCTCTCAGAATGAAATACTTTCCATAATGCATAGCTGCAATACATTTCCCTCATAACAGAGGGTTTCCTTCTAGGGAAAAAAACCCTAACATAATTTCTACCATTAGATCTGCGACCTTATAATGAATGGTCCAGATTTACAATGAAATTACAATATACATTTACAAGGCAATTTTTCCTTCGGGGGCTTCACCCCAGAAAGCGAGCCAGCGCGGAGACAAGGGACAGCTAGGCAAGCGCCAACACAAATTTTGAAATCACCTTGAAGTTGATGCGCGAACATAAATGTGGAAATTTAATGAAGTGCACTTGTATAATGTAAACGTACCTTGAGCGATTCACTCTCGTCCTTAGTAGGTAGAAGGCATTTAAAGTAGTTAATGCAAGTAGGTAGAATTCAATTCTAGATTAGACAGTTTTAGAGTGCAAGAGGGAAACGGGATATAGACACCCTCATTGTGTATTGTAACATTATTGGAGCAAGAGCATGCAGAGAGCCGTGTAAGAACACCCATGTACAGATATTTGGATTAATAGAAAGAGGTTGATTCAAATTCATGGTTTTGTGTTTGTTCTCTGTGTATTGATGCTGAATGATATGCTCATGAATGTTTTCTTCCTATTATGCATTTGCTTTATATGTTGTGTATATGATTTCATGTTTGAGTTTGAAGTCGAAAAGGAAGTACGAATGAGTTTCAATTGTTTCTCTACCTGAGCCAGAGTTCTTGCAAGGAGTACAGTTGAAGTGTCCGCAAGGAGTGCGTTGACAAAGGGCTCAGATAGTTAAGCTTTTGTTCTCGTTCATTCAAAAGTGCAGTTAGGCATAGGAGTCGTGCAAGGAGTGCGCAGGCCGAGTGAAGCCTCAGGGTTGCGAACCTGAGTGAAGTGTTGAGAGACTTTTGTTGCAGGTGTACGCAGAGTCGAAGGAAATTCATCACTTGGACGTGTCTGAAGGTTGCCGCAAGGAGTGCGCGCAAGATTCTTCTCTAAGAATTGAAGTTGAAGACAGTTCAGAAGGATCTAAAATCTCCAAAAGGTTGTTGAAGGCAGGAAAAGAGGCCAAGTACCTTGAAGTTTTCAAGAGGTGTCATAAGTTTTCACCGCAGGAAGACGAGTTCCGCGGAGAGAAGCATCTTAGTTAGTGGCATAGATATTCTCAGAGCAAAGACGGACGGTCGGAACTCTGTGAGGAGAATTCACGAATTTCCATGAGCCGTTGGACCTCAGGAAGGAGAAAGGGAGATAATGCGAGTATTTCCTAAAGGTTCAAAGCTCAGGAAGGGCAGGACCGTAGATCCAAGCCACAAGGGCCGTTGGATTTACCTGGGGATTCCATATCGGGGTTTCATGGGTGGAAGTCCCGTAAACATTGTAACGGGAATCGCGAAATCACGAAACGCGATATCCCGACAGCTAAGTGGAATTGTGTAGGCCATGGAGAAGCCAGTCAGTGGACAGGTGGCACACTATTTCAGAGTTTCGTGGTGAAAATTCCCGAAACATTTTCATCAGGATTCACGATACCACGAAGTCCGAAGTCCCGACATGATCAGTGAAGCATTGAAAAGTCAAACTCGCATGTGAGTCAGAGTTTCGGCATATTGGGATTCGGGAGTCGGTGAGACGAGTTGTTTGACATTGCGAACGCCGAAATCGCGATAGGGAAAATACGAAAAGAAAAAAGAAAAAGGTCAGCGTTGACTGTTGTCAGGTTTCGGGGATTCAAGAGACCAACACTCGACCTATGGATTCGCGAAAGCGCGAATTCCGATCTCCTAAGTGCAAAAAGGGGATCCCACGAGGATTGTTGTGGGTGCAGATTTCCCGATATGGAAATAGAAGGGCGTTAGAGTTCTTCAGACCATGGTAAAGGAAAGATCCTATGCTGACGTGGACCTTCCGACCTGCGGGTTGAGGGCGTTGGCATCAGTTTGGTATCAGAGCACAGAAAGGTTCTTTGCTTTCTATAGCAGAGAAAGAAGTCACCATGCCACCAAGGAGAAGGGACATGCAAACACCCGATCCACCAGAGGATAGGGAAATGCCAAGAAGAAGAGGTAGGCAGATGACAGATCCAGTCATGGAGAGGTAGGCGTGATCTACGAGCTAGACTCGAAGACATGGAGACAACGCAAATACGCATAGTCAGTGCGGGGGATCTTAGTGATTCCGAGAGTGAAGTCGAGGTTGAACGAGAAGAAGAAGTTGCAATTGAAGATGCATCAAACGAATTTTTGATCAGAGCTATTGCAAGGATGGGTGCAAGAGAAAAGATGGACATTCCAGTTTATGAGGGAAACTTGGATGCAGAGGAGCTTCTAGACTGGATTAGAGCTCTAGACACATACTTCGATTATGAAGATGTCGAAGAAGACAAGAAAGTCAAGCATGTTGTCATGAGATTGAAGGGACATGCAACATTGTGGTGGGATGAACTACAAGATGACAGACGCTGCAAGGGAAAGCATAAGATCAAGATCTAGGATAGAATGATCGTGAAGATGAAGGCGAAATTCATCCCCAGAGATTACCAAATTACTCTGTTCAGGAGGATGCAGAACCTGAGACAAACGCTGATGATAGTAAAAGAATACACTGAGGAATTCTACAAACTGAACATCAGGGCAGGTCATCAGGAGAGTGATGATGAAAAAGTTGCTAGATACATGAATGGCCTGAGATATGACATCCAGGATGAGATGAGCATGGTAACCATCCGAACGGTGGAAGATTCTTATCAGATGGCTCTGAAAGCGGAAGAGAAGCTGAGTTGAAAGCAAAGTCAGAGAGGCTGAGGCTGAAGTCAACCCAGAGGCAAATCAGTTGCCCAGGATAAATATCAGAAGCCCAAGGAGGACTGGAAGAAACCTCAGACTTGAACCAAGATTGGTGGAACCTCACAGAGAGGACAACATACTTAGCAGAGAGGAGATTATGTTGATAATAACACCTTTCCTCGTACTAGAGGTAGAGGAAGAGGAAGAGGTGGAGTAATAACATGCTTCACATGTGGAAAGAATGGTCACAAGTCTTATGAGTGTCCAGATAAGAAGAAGGAAGGAGGAGAAACTCACATCGTCGAAGCACAGAGGCGGGATGTTGAGGCAGAAGACGCTGAAGGCAGAAGATCGCTAATGATGCGAAAAGTTCTTTTGACACCAGAGAAGGAGGTGGAGAGCTCAGTCCAAAGGACCAGACTTTTCAAGACTGCTTGCAAGACCAAGGATAGGGTGTGCAAGGTCATCGTGGATAGTGGTAGCACAGATAATCTTGTTTCTACGGAGATGGTAGAAAAGCTGGAGCTAGAGATGACTGATCATCCAAGCCCATATAGAGTTTCGTGGCTACAGAAAGGACATCAGGTAACTGTCACTAAACAATGTTTAGTTGAATTTAAGATAGGTGGATATAATGATAAGATCTTGTGTGATGTCATTCCTATGGATGTTTGTCATTTATTGCTGGGTAGACCATGGAAATATGACAGGAATGTGATTCATGATGGGAGAATGAACACATACACCCTAGAGAAGAATGGGAGGACACACATGTTGCTTCCAATCAAGGATAAGGAGGTGAAGCCGGAAGTAAGAAACACTGTACTTCTCATGAGTGGGAAGGAACTTCTTACAAAGGTTAAGAAGAAGGAGGATCCACAGTTCATTGTGGTCAGGAAACCAAAGATTGTTTTAACCAACACAAGGATAGATGATCTACTAGAAGAAGTTCAGGAACTGCTGGAAGAGTTCGCTGACATAGTAGTGGACGAACTACCTCGTTCATTGCCACCAATTAGAAGTGTGAGTCATCACATTAATCGCATACCAGGAGCCAGTTTGCCAAATAAAGCCACATACAGATTGATGCCGCAAGAGAATGAAGAAGTTAAGAGGCAAGTCCAGGACTTATTGGACAAAGGTTTGGTCAGGGAGAGCTTGAGTCCGTGTGTTGTTCCAATAGTACTCAGTCCAAAGAAAGACAGAGGCTGGAGGATGTGTATTGACTCGAGGGTGATCAACAAGATAACCATCAGGTACACATTTCCATTGCCAAGGATGGATGATCTGATGGATTGCTTGAGTGGAGCAAAGTATTTTTCAAAGATTGATTTGAAAAGTGGTTATCACCAGATCCGCATGAGAGAAGGTGATGAATGGAAGACAACATTCAAAACTAACGAAGGGTTGTATGAATGGATTTTTATGACGTTTGGCTTAACCAATGCGCCGAGTACCTTCATGAGGTTGATGAACGAAGTCCTGAGGGAGTTCATCGGAAAGTTTGTCATTGTGTATTTGGATGACATACTGGTTTTTCAGTAAAACAGTGGCAGAGCATCTGAAGCATTTGGCTACAGTGATGCAGAGATTACAGCAGGAGAAGTTGTTGATAAACATGAAGAAGTCCTCATTCATGAAGACAGAGCTCATTTATTTGGGGTTTGTTATTTTGGAAAATGAGTTGAGGATGGATCCAGATAAGGTGGACATAATCAAGAATTGGCCATCACCGAAGAGTATATTTGAGGTGAGAAGTTTTCACGGATTGGCTAGTTTCTACCGGAAGTTCATTAGGAATTTCAGTGGAATTAGTGCAGCAATGATGGATACAGTGAAGAAAAGACACAAGTCTTTTCACTGGACTGAAGAAGCTGAGAAGAGTTTCAATCTGTTGAAGAGGAAGATTATGGAACGACCAGTTTTGGTGTTGTCGGATTTTCGAAAGACATTTCAGGTGAAATGCGATGCAAGCAGATTTGCAATCGGGGCAGTCTTGAGTCAAGAAGACAGGCCGATAGCATACTTCAGCGAGAAGCTAAATGAAGTGAAAGTGAAGTACTCTACTTATGATAAGGAGTTTTATGCTATCATCCAGGCATTGAATAAATTGAGACATTACTTGATCTCGAAGGAATTTGTCATATACAGTGACAATCATGCACTGCAATTCGTGACTCAACAGGAGAAGTTGAACCAGAGACATGTCAAATGGGTGGAATACATGCATAATTTCACATTTTTGATTAAACATATTTCTGGTACTGCAAACAAAGTGGTTGATTCTTTGAGCAGGAAGTGTTTGTTGTTGCAGGAGTTCAAAGTCAAAATGTTGGGTTTTGATGATCTCAGGGACATGTACGCTGATGATCCAGATTTTAAAGAGGCGTATGAAATAGCTGAGAATCCAATTCTCAGGGATAGAAGCCAGTGGGTAGAGTACATGATCTAGGAAGGGTTACTGTTTAGAGGTAATCAACTGTGTATTCTGAAATGCTCCATGAGGGAGAAATTTCTAAAGGAGAAACACAGTGGAGGATTAGCAGGGCACTTTGGTCATGACAAGATGTTCGCAAAGCTGAATGAGTCATATTTTTGGCCGGGAATGTGAGAAGACATCAAGAGATTCATGGACAGATGCATAGTTTGCCAGCATTCAAAGGGAAGGAAACAGAATGCGGGGATTTATCAACCATTGCCCATACCAGAAAGGCCGTGGGATGCAATTAGCATGGATTTCATATTGGGGTTGCCAAGAACACAAAGAGGTGTTGACTCAATCTTTGTGGTGGTGGATAGGTTTTCCAAGATGGCACACTTCATTCCATGTCAAAAAACCAGTGATGCAACTCACATTGCAAATCTGTTTTTCAAAGAAGTCATTCGACTTCATGGATTGCCAAGGAGTATAGTTTCAGATCGAGACACCAAATTCATAGGGCATTTTTGGAGGACCTTATGGAAGAAGCTGGGAACTAACTTGTCATTTAGTTTGTCTTATCATCCTCAGACGGATGGACAGACAGAAGTGGTAAACAGAAGTCTAGGAGACTTACTAAGAAGCTTGGTGACAGAGCACCACAGCCAGTGGGACAATATATTACCACATGTAGAGTTTGCTTATAATGACTCAGTTAACAGAAGCATAGGGTAGAGTCCATTTCAGATTGTCTATGGCATGCAACCGAGGGAAATTTCTGAACTGAGGGATTCAGAACAGACTACGACTAGGAGTGCTAGTGCAGAAGAATTCGCCGAGGTGATGAAATAACTTCACATCCAGGTGAAGCAGCGACTGCTGAATTCAAGTCAGGAATATAAGCGCAGAGCAGATCAACATAGAAGACAACTTCAGTTTGAGGTTGGTGACTTGGTTTTGGCACATTTGCAGAAAGAAAGGTTCCCAAGAGGAACATATAATAAATTGAAGATGAAGAAAATCGGACCATGTAAGGTCTTGAAGAAATTTGGGGCAAATTCTTATGAGATTGAATTACCTGATGCGATCGAAATTTCTCCGATATTCAATATCTCATATTTGTACCTGTATAAAACTAAGGAAACAGGGACTGGAAATGAGCAGCCAATAATCCAGTGGTCAAGGCAGATGCCAGTTGTCGATAGGTTGCAGATGGAGTGCATACTGGACAAAAGAATCAGTAAAAAGACCAGGCAGAAAGAATACTTTGAGTATCTGGTCAAATGGAAGAACCATCCAGTTGAAGATGCTAGCTGGGAGAACGAAGCAGAGATACAGAACCATGGACAGACCATGTGTGATCTCATGGACAGGAGCCCATGAAGATTTTCAAGCCAGGGAGTATGATGCAAGATCATCGCCAACATCAAGCGAGCCAGCGCGGAGACAAGGGACAACTGGGCAAGCGCCAGCACAAATTTTGAAATCACCTTGAAGTTGATGCGCAAACATAAATGTGGTAATTTAATGAAGCACACTTGTATAATGTAAACAGACCTTGAGCGATTCGCTGTTGTCCTTAGTAGGTAGAAGGCATTTAAATTAGTTAATGCAAGTAGGTAGAATTCAATTCTAGATTAGACAGTTTTAGAGCGAAAGAGGGAAACAGGATATAGACACCCTCATTGTGTATTGTAACATTATTGGAGCAAGAGCATGCAGAGAGCTATGTAAGAACATCCATGTACAGATATTTGGATTAATAGAAAGAGGTTGATTCAAATTCATGGTTTTGTGTTTGTTCTCTGTGTATTGATGTTGAATGATATGCTCATGAATGTTTGCTTCCTGTGATGCATTTGCTTTATATGTTGTGTATATGATTTCATGTTTGAGTTTGAAGTCTGAAAGGAAGTAGGAATGAGTTTCAATTGTTTCTCTACCTGAGCCAGAGTTCCTGCAAGGAGTGCAGTTGAAGTGTCTGCAAGGAGTGCGTTGACAAAGGGCTCAGGTAGTTAAGATTTTGTTCTCGTTCATTCAAAAGTGCAGTTAGGCATAGGAGCCGTGCAAGGAGTGCGGAGGCCGAGTGAAGCCTCAGGGTTGCGAACCCGAGTGAAGTGTTGAGAGACTACTGCTGCAGGTGTACGCAGAGTCGAAGTAAATTCAGCGCTTGGAAGTGTCTGAAGGTTTCCGCAAGGAGTGCGCGCAAGAGTCTTCTCTAAGACTCGAAGTTGAAGACAGTTCAGAAGGATCTAAAATCTCCAAAAGGTCGTTGAAGGAAGGAAAAGAGGCCAAGTACCTTGAAGTTTTCAAGAGGTGTCGTAAGTTTGCACCACAGGAAGATGAGTTCCGCAGAGAGAAGCATCTTAGTTAGTGGCGCAGAGATTCTCAGAGAAAAGACGGACGGTCAGAACTCTCTGAGGAGAATTCGCGAATTTCCGTGAGCCGTTGGACCTTAGGAAGGAGCAGAGGAGATGCGACGAGTATTTCCTAAAGGTTCAAAGCTTAGGAAGGGCAGGACCGTAGATCCAAGCCAAAAGGGCCGTTGGATTTACCCGGGGATTCCATATCGGGGTTTCGTGGGTGGAAGTCCTGTACACATTGTAACGGGAATCGTGAAATCACAAAACGCGATATCCGGGCAGCTAAGTGGAATTGTGTAGGCCACGGAGAAGCCAGTCAGTGGACAGGTGGCACACTATTTTAGAGTTTCGTGGCGAAAAGTCCCGAAACATTTGCATCAGGATTCGCGATACCGCGAAGTCCGAAGTCCCGACAGGATCGGTGAAGAATTGAAAAGTCAAACTCACGCGTGAGTCGGAGTTTTGGTATATCGGGTTTCGGGAGTCGGTGAGATGAGTTGTTTGACATCGTGAACACCGAAATCGCGATAGGGAAAATCCTGAAAGAAAAAATAAAAAGGTCAGCATTGAATGTTGTCGGGTTTCGGGGATTCAAGAGACCAACACTCGACCTACGGATTCGCGAAAGCACGAATTCTGATCTCCTAAGTGCAAAAAGGGGATCCCACGAGGATTGTTGTGGGTGCAGATTTCCCGATATGGAAATAGAAGGGCGTTAGAGTTCTTCGGGTCGTGGTAAAGGAAAGATCCTGTGCTGACGTGGACCTTTCGACCTGCAGGTTGAGGGCGTCGGCATCATGAACACCCCAACCGGGGGGATAGGCCCCCTGGACCCCATAGAGGGGGTACCCCCCCCTGCACTCCCCCACGTGGAAGAGTGTACATACTTCTTGGGTGTAAAGTCTTCATGGGGTATAAACATGGCTGAAAGCAAGGACCTCTAAATCAGGAACATAATCAGGCTCCACAACCAACAGTTATATGATATATTATATATGATACAATATATTATACGTTTCCACATATGATATATTGTATGATATATTATAGCATACAATATATATATATATATAATAATAATAATAATAATAATAATAATAATAATAATCTATTTTTAAGGTCACGACCAAGCCAAAAACCAAATTGGTGTATGAGACCCCCTTGCTTGTGGGACAAGGAACCCCTCCGCCCAACGATTTGACTGGTAAAGTCTATGAGGGGTATACATACCCTACCCCTCTATGAATTTGAACTTTCGACCTCTTAAGAGGAAACACATGTTCTTAACCATTAGGCCCTCTCAGGTTGTATAAGATATATCATATATAATATATGATATATCATAAATGATATATTATATGATATATTATATATCATATGATATATCATATATAATATATGATACAATATATCATAAGTTTCCAAGTATGATATATTGTATCATATATCTTATGTGTTTTAAAACTATTTATTTTTTAAAATTTTAAATATAATTTTTTATATTATATATTTTTAAACATTTTGTTATATATTTTAATTTTTTTAAATAAATTATGTATTTGGTTTTATATAATAACTTAATTATATATTATTATATGGGTTTATATTTTAAATAATAATATATTATTATATAATTAATAATTTATGAGTTTATATTTATATGTTATTTCAAGTTATTGAAGGACAAAGGACACATGCATTAGTTGTTTAAGTACAATGACTTTTTTTTAAAACCTCATGTCCATTTATAGTCACATCCTTTCCTTTTAGTCACATCAATAGAATTTTTTTTATTAATTTTATTTCCAGAGAACTTTTCAATTTAACTCAACTATGGTTGCATGTATTGTAGTGCAAAAGGTGAGTTGCAAATATACCCCCCCCCCC
>SNQJ01S0002316.1:143960-174740 GCA_010110895.2 Picea sitchensis | reverse complement strand
AAAATGACAAACTCATAATATTTTATAATATCTCTTAGGAGGCCTTTTTTAGACCTCAAAATTCTCCTAATGACACTGTTGCAACAACTATTATAGCACAACATAAACATGTTACAACAATAGGAATTTGTCACTTGTTCCTTCCTATGATTTATTAGCTTAAACTTGAAATATTTTTGGGTTGATATGGATTGCTTGAGGCCAAAGATGCTCTTGCATCAGACATACTTGGTAAGAAAAACACGAGCCCCGACTCATGTGGATGCAACTGTATATCCAACAAAGGATGAATATCCTTGTAGACACTCTAAATCCTTTTCATAAACCCACGATGCATATTTAGAATCTGTGTTTTTCCAATTGACTAAATATTCAAAATACTCTTTATTTTGAGCCTTCTTGCAAATCATCTTCGCCAAAACTTGTTCCAATTCTTCGGTTGGTTTAACAAGTAGTTGTTTCTTCCATTTGGTCATAGTATCTTCTTCATCATTCTTTTCTCCCTCATGAAACTCACACAAGTTAGCCACATTGAATATTGGAGAAATTTCAAAATATTCCAGTAATTCTAACTTGTATGCATTATAAAAAATCTTTCTCAAAATTATACATGGCCCAATTTTCTTGTAGTTAATATTACTATACGTACCTATGGAAAATATTTCCTTCCTCAAGTGCACCATTACCATCTCTCCTTCTTCAAAATATTTTTTTCTTCTTCGCATATATTGTTGGATTACTAAGAGGAGGGGTGAACCAGTAATAGAGCAATTTAATCCTTTTTAACCATAAAATGAAAATGTTATATCAATGTAGCATTATCATCCAATAGTTGTAGAGTAAATAAAAAATGAAAAAATGAGCAATCATACACATACACAACACACCGATGTTTTTATGTGGAAATCCAAAGCGGAAGAAAACCACATAATGTTTTTTTCTTATATGTTTTTAAGAATTACATTCATTGGAAGAACCAACTTCCTTTTTTTCTAGCTGCAATTGGAAGGAGGCTCCAACCCCCTAGTTTCTCAGGCTACAAACTGAGGGAATATCTTTTAGGACCCAGAAATGTCCCTTTTTCACTATATCTTTTGCTCATTCAACCTTATCATTTCTATGCTAAATGCCTACTATAATGTTTGCTAAGACCCTTTTTCCCGAGGTATGAATCATTGATCTTGCTTTTGTATTCTTATTTACTTAACATGTTTGATTGGTAGTGTTTCTCATATTTTACCCATGAATGTTCAACTAATGATCAAAATGTGTAGAACAACCAAGTCTTGAATAAAGATCGTTGTTGTTACACCAACTGCTATAATTGTGCGTCAGTTCTGCATGTTGTTACATGACTACAACAACTGCACACCTTTCCTGGAAGCTGTTACACTTGTTGCAAAAGATGCCCACCAATCCTGGAAGATGTTACACCTGCTGCAACAGATGCCCACCGATCATGGAAGCTGGTATATCGTTCAAATCCGAATCCTGAAGATCGATCCTCAAGGTTGTTACACGTTTTGGCTCACGCTGGTGATCAAGATTATTTTTCCAGATTTTGTGAAGATGACAGATCTTTTGTATCATATGAACAACTTGAGAATCTCAGATTCTCAAGGCTATTCTGAGTCCATTTTAACTGAATGACTCTATCTTTAAATAACAAATATTTTGTAATCATTGGTATCGAAGATTAGCTATGGAACATAGAGTGAAGTGAAGCATATTGTATTTGAACATTTTTGCGATTTAATAAAGAATTGAATTGAGTTTATTTAACCTACTGTAGTCTTTTTCAAGTGGATGCAGTGAGAAGGAAAGGGCCCACCTTCCTCACAAACTCCCTTATGTTTTGAGTTTTAGATTAACTGCTTTGATTTGGATGATTTATATGTTTAACATTTCTAGAATACATTTGTTGTTACAGATCAGTTTCTTTCTATTAATGTGCATCAGTGTGTCTCATGAGAGTTAGAATCAATTGTTGAATACTACTGGATAATTTCTTTCCCTTTTATGCATTAGATTAAATCTCTATTTTAAAGAAAAAGAAAATAAAAGTGTGAATTCCTTTCTGCAATTAAGTAGACTTCCTTCTGGCAATTAGCACAGAAATTCTTTCTGCAAGAGTAAAATAGAAAATTAGAATAGATTAGATAATCCAGGATTCTTATACACTCATCAAATTAGATTTCAATTATGCAAGTGTGATTTCAATTATGCAAGTGTGATTTCAATTCTGCAACAGTAGATTAGAACTCCAGCTGTGTCAACAACTTGTGTTAGTGTTCAACTTTTTCAACTCTATTTCTTTCAGTACTGCAACTTGATTAGTGTTTTCTTTCATAATCTAGCATTGACTGTGCACAATTATCTTACAATAAAAAAAATTCCCTGGGTTTGACAATTCATATTGAACACCTTAATTATCTATTTATTTAGACAATTAAAGTGCCCAACATTTTGGCATTGTTGTCGACGATCAAACCCGGGTCACCCATGTGACAGGTGGGAATACTTACCAAAATGTTGGGCACTTTGGTGGAGGTGAATAGAAAAAAAAGGATTTTACTGTTAGGTCGACGTAGATTTCCGTTCCCCTCAACTAATGTGATTGGCTCTTGGTTTAACGAATTTAGGACAACCGACAAGTAAGAATTAAAGCTTTCTTTCATATATACATCACTTCAACATGTAGGATTAGTAACGTACCTCATAACTTACAGCACAAACCGATCTGTCGGAGTAACTGCACAATCCAACCGCCATTTGATACGTGTGGAATGGTTTTAATGATGAGAGTTGGCTCTAGAACGTGAGAAATGATGATATGACAGGTGGAGAATAGGTGGAGTCCTTTCTATGGTTGACCAACTGGAAATCTATAGATGTGGAGTCAAGTAATGATGAATCGGGATTTTCTGACAGAGAGAGTGGAAAAGATAGCAGTGGAAGTGACAAAACAACAGTGTTTCAACATGGAAAAGTGGCAAAAATGTGAAAAATGGGTAAAGCGATATTCAAAATAGCGAAAAGGAATAACAACGATAGGTGTATCAGCATGTATTTTTGGCCGGACTGGTGGAATTAGGTGTAGCAAACTGTAAATCAACCAAATTATCAGGAAAATGGTGGACAACATGTAAAGTGAAATGGAAAAATAGTCGGGAAAATGGTGTAACAGCATGTAAATCGGCCAATTTGTCAGAAAAGAGTGTAACGGCATGTAAAGTGACCATGGTGTAACAGCATGGAAATAAGTGTAACAACATGTAACCCGATTGAACACAGAATCCCTTAGTTTTTAAGAAGTTTTTCAAACTTCAAAAACCAATCCTTGGGCTCCTTTCACTATAATCTACCATGTTGTTCATCGATCTATATGGACACAAGTAACTGCTTGATACCCTTTGGCTGAATTTATTAGAAAAACATAAAAAATTTAAGCAAAAGCATAAAAATTCAAATTTGCAGAGTTTATTTATATACAAGGTTTTATTGAAAAGTGAAAATTTCTAAGGTTCAGAAAGGGAAGGAACAAGCTCCTTTCCCTTTTAAAAGTGATAATCTGTATCAAATGTACATATGGATTTAAATTTGGCTTTGGAAAGTGGACACTGATACAAGAGCAAGTGATGACCATTTTCAAGTAACTATGTATTGGATCCATCAATAGTGATTAACCTAACTGTCCCATTGGGAAAAACAATGTCTACCTCGTAAGGTCCTAGCCATATTGTACGCAGCTTACCCTGAAATTCTTTAAAGAAGGAATCATACAACAGAGACCAATATCCATTTTTGAATAACTTCTTTTTGATGAATTGGTCATGCCACTTGGTTCTTTGTTGTTGAATCACTGTGGTTTGATGAATACCATCCAAACGCTTCTCATCTAGCTCATTTAGTTGCTGCAGTCTGGCCTTCTGTGCTACAATCAAGTCTAGATTGACTGTTGATGCAGTTCTTAGGGTTTTGATCCTGAACTCAATGGGAAAAACAAGGCTCTTCCCATATACCAGTTCATAAGGAGAAAAACCAGTTGTGTTCCTCCAAATGGTTCGATAAGCCCATAGAGATTCATGCAATCTATCAAACCAATCCCTACGATATTCCCTCATTTTTTTAGTAAGAATAGCTTCTATTACTTTGTTTGTACTTTCCACCTGCCCATTACCTTGGGGATGATATGGAGAAGTTGTTCTATGCAAACCATGATATTTATTGAGTAGGGATTCAAACTTATGTGATGTGAAAGGTGGTCCCCCATCAGTTACTAATTCTCTGGGAAATCCAAACCTAACAAAGATATCTTCAAAAAAAAATTCTAAGACAACTTCTTCTGAGGCCCTGATGAGTGCTTCTGCCTCAACCCACTTGATCATGTAATCCTTGCAGACCAATATATAGAATTTCTGATTAGAAGGTGGGTTAATGGGCCTTACAAAATCTATGGCCGTCTCTCAAAAGGATTTAACACTACTTGAGGCTAGAGAGACATCTCATCCCAATGATTTGGCTAACCCATGCATTGGCAAGTGTCACGGGCTTGGACATACTTCCTTGGATCTTGAAATATTGTGGGCCAGAAATAGCCCATCCTCAAAATTTTATGCCCAGTCCTTTTATCAACAAAATGACCCCCACAAGGGCCATCATGGAAAGATTTAAGCAGATCATAAACTTCATCATCTCTCACACATATTATTATTTCTTGATCCATGCCTATGTAGAAAAGGTACCCCGCTATCCAACTATACCGAGCAATCTTCTGAATTATCTTCCTTCTTTCTCGGGGAGATAGATGTGGAGGTACCTTCCCTGCAACCAAATAATTAGCAATGTCTGCATACCAAGGTGAGTGAGAAGATACTGCAAACAAATGTTCATCTGGAAAGGTATCATCTACAAGTGAATTATCATCATTTATATTCAATCTTGAGAGAAAATCAGCAACCACATTTTCTTTTCCTGGTCTATCTACTATAGTGATGTCAAATTCTTGTAGTAATAGAAACCATCTTGTTACTCGGGCATTAGTAATAGGTTTATTCATCAAATATTTAATTGTTTAATGATCAGTATGAATAAAAGTAGAATAACCAGTGAGATAATGCCTGAATTTATTGATCGCATAAACTACTGCCAAGAATTCTCTTTCTGTAACTGTATAATTTAACTCAGTAGGAGACAAGTTCTTATCGATATAGTAGATAGCATAGGGATATTTGTCCTCCTGTTGCCCAAGCACTGCACCAATTGCAGTATCAGAGGCATATGAAGAAATATGAAATGGAAGAGCCCAATTGGGCCCTCTCAAAATGGGAGTTTTGGACAATTTTTGTTTCAGATCTGCAAAAGACAATTTGCACTTGTCAGTCCAACTAAAGTCAACATCTTTTGTTAATAGAAAAAATAAAGGAGAGGCAAGTTTGGATTTTTTTTTAATGAATCTCCTGTAATATCCAGCATGCCCTAAAAAGATTCTTACCTCCTTCTGAGTTGATGGAGTTGGAATGTCCAAAATTAACTGGATTTTGGCTGGGTCTACCTGAATTCCTACATAAGAAATGAAGTGTCCCAACACCACACCTTCGCTCATCATCATATGACACTTTTCTGTATTAAGAGAAAGATGAGATTGTGTGCATATTTTGAGTACTCTTTCTAGATTAGCTAAAGCTTCATCAAAATCAGTACCATAAAGTGTAAAGTCATCCATGAATATTTCCATACAGTCATTCACCATATCGGAGAAAATACGAATTACAGCTCTCTGGAAAGTGGTTAGTGCATTACACAATCGAAATGGGAGAAACTTGTAGGAAAATGTGTCCCAAGGGCTGGTAAAGGTGGTCTTATCTTGGTCCTATGGAGCAATGGTTATCTGGTTATAGCCAATAAATCCATCTAGGAAAGAAAACAACTTTTTCCCAGATAGGTTCTCTAGAACCTGATCTATGAATGGCAGAGGGAAATGATCCTTCTGCGTGGCCTTATTCATGGATCTATAGTCCACACACACTCTCCATTTACCATTTTTTTAGGCACAATAACTTCCAGTCTCCAGTTTTGACTATATTTTTGCCTATATCATGTCAAAAAGACCTCCATTTTCATATCTAGTATCATTTCCTTCTGGCCTTACCATGACACATTTGACATCCTTTTACAACTAAATGGGGCTATTCAAGGTACTCTTATGATTCAAGTTATTTTTAATGTATTTTTAATGTGGCATGAGTTAGGTACTGTTCCTTTGAAACAGAACTTACTAGTACCAGGTACTAGCTCGCACTTAGTGGAGATACCAAAGAAGCTGCCGAAGACTTGTATGACATGGCCAAAGTGGATTGACAGTTTGATTCATATGATAGATTGAGTCATAACTCAATATGCTGACTCAGGGCGAGATTGTAGAACCGATTTATTAGAATGCTTTATGATCCACACTTCTTGACACTGCGTGTCATGAAGTTGTGAAGTTCGTTTTCACTGACTGTGAGTCATTTTCGGATCTGAGATCCGTTTAGATTAATGCACCTTTGTTTAAAACTACTTTGGAGAGGATCTATATAAAAAGAGGATCTCTCTCAAGAAATGTTGGTTATGATATGCTATGTGATACGATTTTTGATAATACAAATCTGCTATGCGTTATGTTAATTGTTGTTAAATGATTTGAGTCGTTTTATAAATTATGGAGCGTGAAGTATGAATAGTTATTGCATGGAATGATCTGAATAGCTCTGGTTTTATTTTTGGCGATTGCACCTCTTGGTTGGGCCTGCCAACAGGTTCAAGTCGCTGCCTCTTTTCTATATTAGAGTTAGTTTATTTCAGTGTTTTAGAATTTGCATGTAGGTTAGTTTATTCAAGTTTGAGAATTACTTTGTTAGATTCTTGCTCAACCATTCTTTGGATTGTATCATGTCCAGTGTGATAATCTCATATACTGATGAATGTTGAATGCGATATTCACTACTGTAGAACTTAAAGAATGAACCAAATTTGCTCTGTTTCCAGTTTTCAATCTGAACATGATTTAAAGGGAATGTGAGTTTAGATTCACTCTGTCTTGATTAGGATAGTTATCTTACGCTGATTCTGTTAGGATAGTCAGCTCACAAACTGTTTCTAGTTTTAAATTTGATCATGATTCAAAAGGAGTACGAGTTTAGATTTATTCTGTTCTATTAAAGTAGTTATGTTACAATCAGATTAAAGGAAGCTTCCAGTACCAGTAGGGTAAAAAGGACATTTATTTATTCTACCTGTGGATAGATTCAGAACTATTTTTGATGTTTAGATTAAAAGATTTTCAAAAATGATCTTTCTTTTATGGCTTAGATAGAAATGATGATTAGATGTTTAAGTTGATGGTAGATAGTCTTGGGAGACCATATTGGATCAGAAATAGAAGTACCTGTACTTAAGCACATAATTGTTTTCCTTTGATGAATCAAACAGGAGATGATTAGTTTCAGGATTATCATCAGGGTTCAGTTTTTAAGAGTGAGTTTGTGTTTTCTTCTCAGAATAACTTTCAGATAGGAATTAGAATCTTACCAGCATATACAGTGTAGCAACTCTAAGTTCACTTACCCTGGTTTGACAATTCAATGTTTCAGGTAATTAAAATCTTTAAATTAGCAGCCTGACAATAACCAACGGTGAAACCCACTCGCTGTCTGATATAGGGTAGATGAATCCTGCATTAAGAAGTTTCTAGAGTTCTTCTTTAACAATCTCTTTAAGATTAGGGTGCATTCTCCTTTGGGGTTGGAAAATGGGTTGGAATTATTCCTTAATGTATATATGGTGTGTGCATAGTTAAGAGGAAATTCCTTTCATATCCATGTAATCCCAACCAAATGTCTCTTTATGTTCAATCAATAACTTCATCAAACGTTTAGTTTCAGCAGAAGATAAATCAGGATTTATGTTCAGGGTTTTTCCAGGTTCGATTTCTACAGCGATGCTCTTAGAACTGACTTTAGGAAATAATTTAGTTGTTTCAGTGTCTATTGTTATAGCTGAATTAAATTGATTTACAACAGTTTCATAGAACATCTATGCATTGGATCCTTCCTGGGTAGTAGGGTCAAATATTCTACTCAATCAATGATACATGTTTGGTGTAATAGCAGAGGGGTCACTGATAAAGCTATTGATTAGCTCATCCTCTGTCTCATCTTTGAAACTCAAGGCTTTACCTATGGTTATCACCGGCAGAGTTCTTTCATCCTCAATGTCCATCCATAAAGAATTTTTGGGTTCCACACTGGGTGTAGCATGAGGATAAAGGGTAAGTTTCTTGGTATCATAACCATCAGAGATGGTAATTGAACCAGATCTACAACCAATGAAGGCATCGGTTGTAGCTAACCATGGTATTCCTAGAATTAGAGGGTGCCCCCCCCAAACAGGTTTTAGGTTGCAATATGACAAAATCAGCAGGATACTCCCATGAATCCACTGAAATAGCTAGATCATTGATTACTCCTTCTGGTTTGATAGTAGAACGATCAGCTAATTCTAAAACAGTAGGAGTAGTTTGGACTTGCATTCTGAGTTGCAACAATTGTGTTGTTTCGATTGGCATAATATTAATTGCTTCCCCTAAATAAACTAACACATCGGGAATACATTTATGTCCGATTTTGATAGTGACTATAGGGTTTTTTGGGTCGCCATATTTAATAGGTGGGGTTTTGCCTAACATAAGTTTAGACAATTCTCCCACTATGTGTACTTTGAGGGGGTCCCTAGGTTTCCTTCCAGGATTTTTGATACAAAGGTCTTTCACAGTCTTCGCATAAATAGGGACTTCTCTAATTGCTTGCAATAGTGGAATGTTAACATATAGATTTTTCAATTCTCCTAAGAGATTGAAGGATGGTAATTCCACAGTTTTGGTAATTTCTAATGTTTCAGGGAATGGAGGGTTTGCTAATTCTATGATAGGTTCGTCAATTTCCTTTATATCAATAGATGGTTTGTCCCCCGATTCCTTGTCTAATTCTGAAGATGGAGCATCTTCATTTATTGGCTTGACTATTCTCCCTGATCTCAATTTTATCTCATTACAAGGCATAGGGGTAATAGACAGAGCTGACCCATTTTTCATATAAATATTCTGAACGACCTTATTATTTGGATTTGGGTTAGGTTGAACATGGAACTGAGGTCGTAAGGGAGGATGTTTCTATGGGGCATTGGGAGGTAACTACATTAGTTGATGTTGGTACTGGGGTTGGAACTGTTGTTGATAGGGGTTTTGTTGGTGATGATTTTGATAAGTAAGTTGTTGTTGAGGGTTTCTCCAATATGGGTTCCATTTCCCAGGATGATTCTATTTTTGGCGCATATGTACCCATGCATTGGGATCCTGATAAGGAGGTGGCATCTGATTTGGAGGTGGGGCATTCATATGACCATATTGAAGCTAATTGTTCACATTATTCCAATAATTAAGTGTTGCAGGAGAGAATTGAGGGTTTATACCTTGACCTCGTGGCTTCGATTGTATCCTCTATGTTATTAGATAGGCAGCCTCTGCTTCCTCATTAGTCGCCTTCATTGATGTTTTTACACCTGGTAGGGAAGGACATTTGTCAGTGGCATGATCTAATTCACAAATAAGACAAACTTGGACACTGCTTAGTGGGCACTCTCTTGGTGGATGTTTGTCTCTGCATTTTAGATAGAAAATGGCCAATGCTTGATCTGATTCTGCTTGTTTCTGTTTGATCTGCATAGGATCAATTTTTGAAGAAAAAGAGTTAATCATTTATGTTTTGGAATCTTCTAATAGATTACCTATTTCTGCTCTTGTTGCTCCTCCATTGGTTGATTTTTGTACCCTTGAAAAAGTGGCATCCCTGATAGCGGGCTTATTCCTTGTAGATCCTCGAGAGCATCTCTTACAAATATTTACAATGTATTCATAGGATTCCTTAGATATATCTCCCTTGCCAAGCATATTCAGCATATCTAAACAATAATCTCTAACTCCTTTTAGCAAAATAGTTTTGAGAATGTCCTTACTCACATCTGGATGTCCAGACCTTTTTAGATTATACTGGAGTCGCTCCACAAAATCTTCAAGGGTCTCATCCTCCTTCTGAGACATCCTAAATATTTCCTCTCTTTGTTCCCTTATTCTTAAGTAGTCTTGGTATTTGTTCAGGAAAAGATGCCTCATTTGTCCCCATGTTGAAATATTCTCTCCTCCAAGGCTCATGAACCATATTAACGTGTTACCCTTAAATGTAGTTGGAAACAATTTAAGCTTCTGCACAGTGGTAGTGTAGTCATAGCTTCTACACAGTATATCAAATTCAAACAGAAACTCATTTGGATCCTCAGTAGATAAGCCATGGAAATTTGGCAGGGTTGAGAGAGGTATGTTCTTCATAGGATCCATTCGCCATGTGGGAATATTAATAATAGGAAATACCAGGGTAGAGATAGCATTTTCATCATTTACTTGTTCTTCATTGTTCACTAGATCCTCACAGTGGAACTCTTATTCATTATCCCCTTGATTTTCCATATGTTCTCTTTCTCTCCACTCAATACGGAAAGCGTCCCACTCCTCTTTAGTGACTTTCTGTCCATTGATTTGATAAATAGCTTCTTCTGGATTTTCCTTGTTCCGAGCTACACTTTCTTGATATTCAATATTCTCTAGTGTTGTGTGTTGATTTGTTGGTGACAAATCTTCAACATCAACCCCTAATGAAAATGATGTTTCAAAATGGGGTAGTTCTGATGTCTAAAGAATATGTCTTCTTGGAGGATTTGAAGGGCAAAAGATATATCCCGAAGAAGAATCTACTATGGCTATAATCTCATCAATAAAGGTTGGCCTTCCCAATGCAATATTCCTTCCACCACGTCCTCTGGTACTTGTAGGGTTAGTATTTTTGGGGATACATCCTCTTGTTCCTTGATTCATGCAGAATACTCATTCCTAAGAAAAGAAAACTAATGTGTTTACAAGAATCTATAATTATCTTCCCTGACAACAGTGCCAAAATGTTGGGCACTTTAATTGTCTAAATAAATAGATAATTAAGGTGTTCAATATGAATTTTCAAACCCAAGGAAGTTTTGTTATTGTAAGATAATTGTGCACATTCTATGCTATATTATGAAAACAAACACTAATCAAGTTGTAGTACTGAAAGAAACAAAGTTGAAAAAGATGAACACTAACACAAGTTGCTGACATAGTTGGAGTTCTAATCTACTGTTGCAGAATTGAAATCACACTTGCATAATTGAAATCTAATTTCATGAGTGTATAAGAATCCTGGATTATCTAATCTATTCTAATTTTCTATTTTACTCTTGTAGAAGGAAATTATGTGCTAATTGTCGAAAGGAAGTCTACTTAATTGCAGAAAGGAATTCACACTTTTATTTTCTTTTGCTTGAAAACAGAGATTTAATCTAATGTAGAAAAGGGAAATCAATTCTCCAACAGTATTCAACAATTGATTATAACTCTCATGAGACACACTAATGCACATTAACAGAAAGGAACTGATCTATAACAACAAATGTATTCTAGAAATGTTAAATAGATAAATCATCCAAATCAAAGCATTTAATCTAAAACTCAAAAGAGGGGGGAGTCTGTGAGGAAGGTGAGCCCTTTATTTCTCACTGAATCCACTCGAAAAAGACTACAGTAGGTTAAAGAAACTCAATTCAATTCTTTATTGAATCGAAAAAATGTTCAGATACAATATGCTTCACTTCACTCTCTGTTCCACAACTAATCTTCAGTACCGATGATTACAAAAGATTTTCTATTTAAAGATAGAGTCATTCAGTTAAAACGGACTCAGAACAGCCTTGAGAATCCGAGATTCTCAAGTTGTTCGTATGATACAAAATATTTTTCATCTTCACAAAATCTAGAAAAAGAATCTTGATCACCAATGTGAGCCAAAACGTGTAACAACCTTGAGGATCGATATTCAGGATTCAGAATTGAACGATATACCAGCTTCCAGGATCGGTGGGCATCTTTTGCATCAGGTGTAACATCTTCCAGGATCGGTGGGCATCTGTTGCAGCAAGTGTAACAACTTCAAGGAAAGGTGCGTAATTGTTGTAGTCATGTAACATCATTGAGAACTGGCGCTCACCTGTAGCAGATGGTGTAACAACAACGATCTTTTTTCAAGACTTGGTTGTTCTACACATTTTGATCATTCGTTGAAAATTGATGGGTAAAATATGACAAACGCTACCAATCAAACATGTTAAGTAAATAAGAATATAAAATCAAGATCAATGATTCATACCTTGGGAAAAAGGGTCTTAGCAAACATTATAGTAGGCATTTAGCATAGAAATGATAAGGTTGAATGAGCAAAAGATATAGTGAAAAAGGGACATTTTTGGGTCCTAAAATATATTCCCTCAGTTTGTAGCCTGATAAACTAGGGGGTTGGAGCCTCCTTCCAATTGCATCTAGAAAAAAAGGAAGTTGGTTCTTCCAATGAATTTAATTCTTAAAGACATATAAGAAAAAAACATTTTGTGGTTTTCTCCCGCTTTGGGTTTCCACGTAAAAACACCGGTGTGTTGTGTATGTGTATGATATTCACCCGCCTCTTATCCCCCTGTGCTCCTGGTGCAACATATACACTGGTTCTATTTGTGCAAAGAATATAACACATACCCAACAACCATGTAATGTTCCCCATCCTAGTTGAGGACCATTACGTGTAGAAAAAAAAATTAATTTTTTTTTGCTAACTAATTTCCTATAGCTTACCAGCTACAAATTATAACCAAATTTAACTATTGTTAGTTACCATTAATTAAATGCATCTACTGCATTCTAAAATAAACATGAAATGCATCTAATAAACTCAAATACGACAACATATAAATCATTTTTAAACACAGAGTGGATGCACAACAATTTAACCCATAAATATAACACATACACCATATAAAACAATTATCTTTTAATTCAAGTGTGCAAATAGCTGCTTGGGATGGGTTTCCCATCCAACTATAGACTTGTTGTTTCAAATATCAATAACAATTCATCCCCAAGCTGGGGATAGAAATTCACAAAAGAGGGTGGTCTTTCACTTCCTAATTACATCTCAGAAAAACCCACAACTATCCCGATTTTCCACCAGCTCTCTTCCTATCTATCTACCCAACCCAAATGTACCTTTTCACCTCTCTTAGTCCATCATGTGTCCCATTCATTTATTAGGGTATCTCTAGCACAATTAATCATGAATCTCACTACTAGGAAACTCAGGGGAACTCACTTCTAGGAAAACTACCAACAAACAACAAGAAACACTTGTTGTTACAGTGAAACTCACATAGGAGTTCACTCTTCAGGACTTATAATATGTCTCTTCAGTATTCTGCTCCAAAATGCTCCAGAATTATCCTAGCCTCCTTTCTCTAGCTCTGGTGCTTTTTTCCCCTTCTCTATGTTTGTTGATAATGCATAACTAAATGTCTAAAAACTATTGTAATTTCCCATATGAATTTCCTCTCCTTTGGATTTCTTGCTTGACTCACACACTTCCCCAAGATGATTTTACTCAACCCCCATGCTCCCAATAACTATGGTATGTGACTTATCACACCCACTCTCTTAAATGCATTCAATGTTTAACTTTGGGGGACACTCAATCAGAAAATATAAGTTTAATACATAATGATAATAAAATTCAGGAATGTGGGTTGAATTAATATACATGGGTAATTCCCCCTTGGAACCCTCTTAGACATAATCTTATACCCTCCCCTCTCTTCTGGATTAATTCATCCCTCATCTTTGTCCATATCCCCCAACAACTGGCATCACATTTTATTTATTAAAATTCAAAAATACAATTTGCATATACATCGCTTGGTCGTGGCCACACATTATATCTACATTAAGTATTAATTAAAATCGAGATTATAATGGGGGTGTTACATTCCCCCTCCCCTACAATTATGTGTTGTCAATGGTGCACACTATGCCAATATAATGCACAAATTTACATCATAATACTAAGAAATAAAAATTCCACAATTTTTACAACTGTAGTAGTAGTTCCAATCATAATCTCTCGCTCCTCTCTGTCAGACAGTTGGCTTAGGTTGATGGATTGTTGGTTTTCATTGATGTCAACTATTGGAGAGTGATATTGTAGATTGATTTCAACCCTTAGTGATTGATTTGAACCCTTGGAGAAAGTCTGTTAGTGAATTCTGGTAGCACAAAGGTTTGGGTAATGGACCCAAGGTTGTTTCATGTATAATGGTATGTGTTTTAATATATTTGAAGGTAAGACTATTTTATATGGATAGTACATGTCATTCCATTTCTAGTAGTATGTGGAACATCACATAACTCCTCACGATTAGAGAGTTATGGCCATGAGAAGTTGGAGAACTCAGGTTTGGGTAATGGACCCAAGTTTGTTTGATGGATAATGGTATGAGTTTTTATATATTTGAAGGAAATATTATTCTATATGGACAGTACATGTCATGCCATTTCTGGTGGTATGTGGGATGTCACATAACGCCTCATGGTTTGAGAGTTATCGCCTTACGAAGTTGAAGGACCCTCATATGTTGGCTTGAAGCCCCAAAAGGTCAAAGAAGTCAAAGAGCTTGCAAAGAAGAAATTATTATTTAAATGATAAAGTAAAGTGACAAAGTCAAGAAGGATTATTTAAATAATAAAGTGAAGTGAAAAAATCAAAGAAGATTATTTAAATGATAAAGTGAGGTGAGAAAGTCAAGGAGGAATATTTAAATGATAACGTAATGGGGAACTTTCTAATTATGGAAAGTGAAGTGGTTAACCCTCAAAATGAGGAAAATAGGTTAAGTGACCTATAAATGGGTTAAGTGAACTAGAAATGGGTTAAGTGACCTAGAAATGGGTTAAGTGACCTAGAAATAAGTTAAGTGACCTGGAAATGGGTTAAGCGACCTAGAAGATGCTTATAAGGAAAATATTTAGAGAGTATAAATAAGAGGAAAGGCTCTCTCATTTTAAATCACACTTCAACATATTGAATATCCATAGGTGATTGAGTTAACCAAAGGATATATAAGAAGAATTTCAGAGGGAAGGTCAAGAAAAGAAGGTTTGAATTCAAGGGAGGATAAATTCTTTTGATGATGCTTTATAAGGTATGTTATTTATAGGTCGTCTCACCATTTTCGCAATAAATTCTTTTCTAGAATGATTCAGACCTTGAAATTGATAGTGCATTGAGGAAACATATCCAAGTATCTGTGGTAAAAATTTTATCTTGTCGGTCGTTGTATTGTTGGAGTTACACTCCATGGAAAATAGGGTTTATGGCTAGTCCTGAAACTGGTCTAAATCAGGTGTTTCGGGTAAAAACGTCATAACTTCTTCATAACAGATCCAAATTCAGTAAGACCAAATGTCTTCGTTAGAGTAAAATCTTTAGTATTCTTTGTAACATTTTTAGATCCATTCAAAAAACATTCTTTGAGGGGAACGCTCTACAAGGTCTCTCTCTAGAATAAGCCAGAATTCACCAAGGTATGCCATTTTTTCTATAACGCATTTTTTGAGAGGTTGCAAGTAGTGACACCTGGAGGAATTGCATAAAACAAACTGCAGAACATTGTGTACTATTTTCAGATCTTTAGTCATTACAGGTACATAGTTATGATTATTTCAATTTAGGGTTGTTGACTAATCCAAAACTAGTCATGTGAGACTAAAGAAACGTTTGATGAAAATGCTAGTCTCTTGTTGTAAAATTTAAGGAAGGTTTGCAGGTATCTGATCATATACACCAGGTCTATTACAAAGTTACAAATCATATTTGGATGATGAAATTGATGAGGGCTTTTGGTTAAGGTACATGTTGAGTACATGGTTGAGACAAGTAGTTGATGAGTAGGAACATACATGAGGTGTATAGTTGATGATGTTGGTACATCTTGATGAGTCATAGTAGATGAGTAGTTGATACATGATTGGTACATACTTGGTACATGGTTGAAGGCACTTGTTAGTAGTATTGTTGACACATGGTTTATGGATGATGTAGCATACTTGTATTGGTAGATTATTAGAAGCACATATTGATCTTGGTGATGATTATGAGTTGTTGTGTTATGGTTGGTTGATTCACATCTTTGAGAGTTGTCTTGGTGATTGATCTTGGTGAGTAGATCTAATTTGCTTGATAAGAGTGATGAGACAGGTTGTTATGATAGGTTGTTTCGACAAGTTGTTGTGACATGCTATTTGTATAGGTTTTGNGTAGCATACTTGTATTGGTAGATTATTAGAAGCACATATTGATCTTGGTGATGATTATGAGTTGTTGTGTTATGGTTGGTTGATGCACATCTTTGAGATTTGTCTTGGTGATTGATCTTGGTGAGTAGATCTGATTTGGTTGATAATATTGATGAGACAAGTTGTTGTAATAGGTTGTTTGGACAGGTTGTTGTGACCGGTTATTTGTATAGGTTTGGTGCATGGTCGATGCACTTGTTCATGGTACAGGTTTTGTATAGGTTGGTGCATGGTTGATGCACTTGTTTATGGTACAATTTGATTACAAGTTGAGGTATA
The DNA here is from genome assembly GCA_010110895.2 of Picea sitchensis. Taxonomy (NCBI): domain Eukaryota; kingdom Viridiplantae; phylum Streptophyta; class Pinopsida; order Pinales; family Pinaceae; genus Picea; species Picea sitchensis. The sequence goes on along the minus strand of SNQJ01S0002316.1, from coordinate 158,113 downwards.
GGTTGGTGCATGGTTGATGCACTTGTTTATGGTATAGGTTGATTATAGGTTGATTGATACATGTTTACAGTAGTATATCTCACATTGATAGTGTGACAGTGGTTCCATCATTCTACTTATATGTCAAGGCGGTTGGATGGGGCAAAGACAGGTGGTTGTAGTTGGAGAACATAGGGGTTTGTAGCCTCCTTCTAGTTGTATCCAGAGAATTGGGGAGTTGGATCTTCCCTCGGGTTGTAGCCTGATAAACTAAGGGGTTGGAGCCTCCTTCCAGTTGCAGCTGGAAAACAAAGGAAGTTAGTGCTTCCAATGAATGTAATTCTTCAAGACATATAAGAAAAAACATTATGTGGTTTTCTCCGTCTTTGGTTTTCCATGTAAAACATTGGTGCATTGTGTATGTGTATGATTGTTCATTTGTTCATTGCTTATTTACTCTGCAGTTATTGATAATGATACATTGATATAACACTTGGATTATATGGGTAAAAAATGATTAAATTGCTCTATTATTGATTCACCCCCCCTCAGTAATCCAAAACTATCAACCTGTTGACCCAAGGAATGTACCCCCTTCACACTCTTCTCAATCCATCAGGATTTACCATTATTTTATCAGGACCCTAGTGTGGGTTGGCTAGGACTATCAAATGTGGTTCTGGAATTCTAGTTTCTCAAAATGGAGTCTCGCATTCTTATATTTTGTTTTCTTCAAAATTGTAAAAAATTTGTAGTTTATCTTCCCGCATGTTTTCTTTGTGCTCCCATGTAGCATCTTCAGGGCCGTAGTAGTTCCATTGAACCTTCACCAACCCTATGGATTTATTCCTGAGAACTTTGAATTTTCAATCCAAGATGCATAGTAGTTCCACCCGAAAATCCCCTTCCTGTTCCACCTGGATTATAGTCCAATCAATTATGTGGTTAGGGTCAGAAACATATTTCTTTTATAATGACTCATGAAATACATTTTGGACTCTCATGGATGCAGACAATGCTATCATGTATGCAACTGGACCTATTGTTTTTAGGATTTCAAAAGGTCCACAATATCATGCTGCCAACTTTGGGAAACTTCCTAATCTCAACGAACTTCTCTTCGCTTTCACTCTTAAAAATACATGTTCTCCCACTTTGAAATATCTAAAAACTTTATTCTTGTTTACATAACGTTTCTTCCTATCCTAGGAAATATTTTAATTATGTTGGATCTTTTCCATTTTCTCTTCCATTTCCTTCAACAAATCTGGCCCAATAATTTCTTTGTTTGTTGGTTTATCCTAACTCACTAGTGTGTTACAATTCCTACCATACAATGCTTAAAAAATGCTCATTTTTTTATGAGGCTTGATACCCATTATTGTAAGTGAATTCAAGTAAATGAATATAATCCTCCCACTTTGATGGCTAGTCCGTCACATACATTCTAAACATGTCCTAAATTATTCTATTAGTCCTCTCTATTTTCCCATTTGACTCTGAATGATACGTTGTACCAAGATTTAGATTTGTCCCAAATCCTTTGAACAAAAGTTTCCATAAATTGGATGTGAACTTGGGATCTCTATCTAAAACCATTTCCTTATGCAGTCCATGTAACCTAGCAACTTATTTAATGTATATCTCTGCAGTATTTGTTGCCTTGTGTGTTGTCTTCACTAGAATAAAACTTGTTACCTTAGTCAATTTATCCACCACCACCATGATGGAATCATGTTTTTTCATTGATCTGGAAAGATTAGTAATAAAATCAATTTCAACTACTTCTCACTTCCATTATAGAATGTGAAATGATTGTAATAGCCTTGTTGGATGTCTATGCTCAATCTTCACCTTTTGACATTCTAGGCATCTGGCTATGTAATTATCCACTTCTTTCTTCATTGTGGGCCAAAAATATTGGCTTCTTATAGCCACACTTGTTTTTTGATATCTTGGGTGCCCAACATATGGTACATTGTGCATTTCCATCAACAGTATATTTTTCAGCTCATTGGAATTTGACACATATACCTTTCCTTTGTACATGATAATTTCATCCTCTTTCAGCTCATAATATTTAAATTTCTGCTGTAAATTTCCTTGTTGTAATGTTTCTTTTATATTTAGATAGTGTTGATATGAATTTTTTTAATCCCTAAATCGTGGCACATTACCCCTTAATTGGGGCATATTTCATTAGTATTGTTATTTTATTTATGTCATCTTGGGTCCATTAGTTGTAATTGTACCTCCTAGTCTCCTATATATACCAAGGAGACCTTTTCATTTGGAATCATCTTGTATTTTTGAATTCATGTGATGTATAAGAAGGTTGCCCCCTTGAAGAGGACTATTCTTTGAATTTATCTCCTTTTCAAGGCATGGATTACTTATTATGATGTTTTTACTCTATTTTGATATTTGGTTCTTAACATTTGGTATAAGAGCTAGACAATCCTCGGGACTGGCTTCTTCGAAACAAGTCTTCTTCGAATTTTCGCTACAACTTTTTTCTGGAAGGTTTTGGGATCTGGAATTTATATGGTGTATAGGAGACATATAGAGATAACTTGGTCCAAATTTAAGATCTTGGTTCATTATATTGTTGGAGATACATTATGTTCAAGTTAGGGTTTTTTACTAGTCTTGAAACTAGTCTGAAACAAGTATTCTTGGAATTTTCACTCCAAATTTATTTTGGCTTGGTTTCAGGTTCTAAAATTCTTAAAATATGAATTTGGAATCATGAAGTATCTTGTGTAAAAATTTCATCCCTTGATTCGATGTAATCTGAAAGTTATTCTCTGAGGAAATAATGTTTTTTGGTTTTTCTAGATTTCAATCTAAAATAGGTGTTCTTGGGAAAATTGTTATATATGAAGATACAAACCTCCAAATTGAGTGAGACCTATTCCATTGGTTAGAGTATGGACTGCAATTTTATTGGTGCAAATTTCAAGTTCATAACTGAAGACAGTGACACGTTGCAGACCATACAAGTTTTCTCTTCTGAAAGGGAAAAACTCAGCACATCTTTAGAAGGTTATCATAAAATTATCTTGGAGAATACAATATTGGTATAACCTATGGGCTTGGAAAGAAGACACATCAGGCTACCTCTAGCCAAAATTTTAGACCCAGAAGGGAAAAAGTTGTAAATCTACGTCAGAAGAAAGGTTGGCTAGCAGAATAATGTCCAAATCAGGGTTTTAAAAGGTGTGTTTTTTTGTTTGAAAATTTGCATATCTTTTGACTAGAAGATCCAGTTGAGGTGATTCAAAAAGTGGAATAAAGTGGAATAAAAGGAGTATCAAATGAATTTGGGAGAATCTTATGGCTTAGGTACATATGTATTCTAGTGTCTCTAAATGTAGGAGCTATCGTTACTTGTCAGCACTACAACCCAGGGATAATGTGGTTCTTCCATGTACCTAGAGTATATCGGAAGGCGTATTTTGAACAGTTGTGCATTAGATAACACTATTATGGATTTTAGATCCCACATACCTGAAATATATCGAGATACTCCCTATAATATTTATACCAACCGAGTAAACCATTTGGTCATCTTGTTGATATAGTACACTAAGAACAACACTCGGGGAGATCACTCTCTAGTACCTGGGTAGTCAGATAGTATAGATAAGGGCATGGTCAAGCCTCCTTAGTTAGTTCCCTGAGATATTGGACTAAGTACTATTATTGGACCCTACACATATATAATAGATCTATAACGCATGACACTCCCTTGTCTGTGAGGACCTCTGCCTAAGCCAAATAGGAATTCCTACCTTGCAGTGATGCTTGGCCAACAAGCCACCAAAAAAGGGAACTTCTACAACAAATAATCCCTTAGATAGTCCTACTTGGACTCTTGATGAAGGTGAAGAAATGCACATGGACATAGATGATTTACAAAAGAAGGCAGTAACAAAATATGAAATACAAAGGATGATGGATTCAATGAAAGCTAAGCTGGAAGCGATGATGGATACTAAGATGGATGGCTTAAAAGGGGAGATCATGGAAGGGTTGAAAAAGTTGCTAATAGAGAAACCACCTAAAAGTGGAAATGTATCCCATGAAATTCATGATGAGGACACAAGGAATATTAATCAAGTCTGGATAAACTCCACCTTTGGGTTGAAGACCAACCACTTTCCTAAGATCCATGGATACTCTAGATGGAGCAGTTATTTGATCTACATGATGTTCCACACACACAAAAGGTACGAATTGTGTCATTATATTTAGAACCTAATCATTTTTTGTGGTATTGATGGCTTTGTTCTCGCAGATCACTTGTCACTTGGATAATTTTCATGGAGGAAATGATAGCACACTATGAGGATACAAGGAGAAATACCTTCTTCAACCAATTGATAAATCTCAAGAAAAAGGGTTCAGTTGTGGAGCACATTGAGAAATTCCAAAGATTGAATATAAAGGTAACATATATTCTAGATGAGAACTTGATTGATTTCTTTATGGGAACTTTAAAGGATAATATTCAACATGAGGTTCGCATTTGGGAACCCAAATCATTGGAGAATGCATTCAGGGTGGCGAGAAATGTTGAAAGTAAAAATTTGGCTATGGGTACTAGAAGGACCACCCCTAACATTTATCGAGAGAATATTGTTCCTTATTCTAAACCACCTCAACCTAAAAGGTTGACACCTCAACAAGTGGAGGAAAGAAAAGAACAAGTTTTATGCTTTAATTGTGACAATGAGTACCGTAAGGGACATAAGTATGGTGAGAACAAATTATTCTACATAGATTGTGAAGAGGAAGAAGAACAAGAACAAGAACCATCTCAATATGAATATGTATACGATATTTCTTTTGAAGAGATGACTCCCACCATATCATGTCATGCATTGGCTGAAATTAACACTCCTCAAACCCTCAATATCGAAGGATATATAAAAAATAAAAAAGGTAATAGTGCTAATTGATTCTGGTAGTACTCATAATTTCATTCACTGTAAATTATCCAAATCTCTCAATTGCTTTAAATATTCAGCGCCATAGTTTCAAGTAATGATTGAAAATAGAGGAACTATCAATTGCTTAGGAAAATGTCATAAGATCAATCTTACTATGGGGGAATATGTAATGAATATTCCAATGATTACTATACCCATGGGTAGTGCTGATGTATTTCTAAGGGTCTAATGGTTACAATCATTGGGAACAATGGATTTTAATTTTCAAGAACTTTTCATGAAATTTTCATTGGAAGGAAAGGAGTTTGAGTTAAGGGGTATCAGAGGGAAACCCAGAAAGGTGTTAAGATCTAATGGAATAACAACATTATTGAAAAAGGGGAATCAAGGTGTAATTGTAAAACTATGCTCACTAGATGTTCAAACATCTAATCCATCTATTCCCCTAAATATCCAAGGGATCATTGATAAGCATTCCAATGCATTTTAATATATTCTCATAGGTCTCCCACCCACTCACTATCATGAGCATGTTGTTCAATTAATTCCTAGGAATGTTCCTCCTAAAATCAAGCCTTACATATACCCTTATGCCCAGAAGAGTGAAATTTAGTGTATGGTTGAAGAAATGTTAGAGGATGGCATTATTAGACCTATCCAAAGTTGATACTCCGCACTAGTGGTAATGGTACTCAAGAAAGAGGGCTCATGGAATATGTGTCCATATTATAGAAAGATCAACAAGATCACCATTAAAGATAATTTTCCCATTCCCATCATTGATGAATTGTTCAATGAACTACATGGAGCAATCTACTTCACAAAGTTAGATATCCATTCAGGGTATCATCAGATCAAAATTAAGGAAGAAGATATCTCAAAAACAACATTCAAAACTCATGAAGGCCATTATGAATTTTTGGTCTTGCTATTACGAGGAAAATATCTCTATGGCTAGGGGTAAACCACAACAAACAGAATGACACATAGAAATTAACTCTAATCCCAAGTATGTTATATAAATGAAATGCTTAAAAGACAAGGATAAGATCCTACCTCGTCCTGACATTCGAAGAAGACCACCATTGAGCACATGACCCAAATCTTTATACCCGTAGCTTGTCCTCAAAAACCAAGATACACAAGCATATGGTGATAATATATAATGTTATCATATATATTAGCATAATCCATTAACATACATGAAAAATACGCCCATGGAATAATAATTCAAATATTTGCAAGATATCAATTTGACGAGAAAATAATATTTCTATTAAAATGATCATCAAAAGTACATAGGTGACAAACTTTTGTAATGACACATATCAAAACCGAGAAACTAAGTCCCTCTAGCTAGGTCTCCACCACTTCAATCATCCACCAAAGGAAAACTCATATATAGGATTCAATGAGGTTCTCCATCACAAAGAAGGAAGAGCTTCGGGGATGAACAAGGAGTTCATACTTCCAAGGACAAAGGGATGCAGACTCAATATGAAGTGAAATTTCTCCAGAGTATCTTTTATCTCAAAGTTGAATTTTTTTTTATCCCTCAAGGCTTGGATATGGCTCAATTTGTAGCCTTCAAATAGAACTTAAGGGACGAGTCGGAGCATTTCCAGTATATGGAAGGTCAATGATTGTGGATCTCGTGACATGGCATGGGAACCCGACATAATTTTTAATTTTGAGAACCAAACCCGATGTACGCGGGCTGTAGTGGAGAAACTTGTGTATACGCTTGTTGTATAACTAATAGGGCATGTATATGTGGAAACATATGCTTTTTTGGCTCTGGAATACATAAAAAGAGAACTTCAATTCTGCATAGGGAAATAGAAGGCCATCCAAGCAAGTTGCATGGAGTGAGGAAAAAATTGTTGTAGCAGATTCCCCCTAATTTGTGAGGTCATAGGACTATCTGCGATGGCCGAAATACATTATAATTCCTAGAAGTGGAGTAATGAAGACTCAGATGGAAGTACTAGTTTCTCATGAGAATATTACAATCCATAATCACTTTGTACACATGGCTACCAATCTGAATTACATTGCAGATCCATGTGGAAATATATCAAATAGTTGTTCATGGCCATGAATAGAAAATACAAAGCGAACATATGCCATAGGCTTTCATAGTCACGACAAGGCACAGTGGAATCCAGTTTCAAAATCAATCTGAAGATATTTGTATACAATGGAGTACAATTTGATCTCCTGTGATCACTATTCCAATGAATGATCCAGATGGATGTCGATGGCCTCCCACCTATTCCAACTAGCTCATTTTGGCAATTTTTTCCCAAGTTTTTGGGTCCCCGACTTGCGAGGCCATTTTGAGGCCCTAAACAACATTTTTTAGGGCTCGCAACAACCAAAAACACCTTTGATAAATAGCATAAAAATGTGTAGTCCTCAGATAGAACTTTCCAATGGGCTATCATGTGCCTAAAATGAAGATTGTATGAAAAAATTATGACCCCAGGAAGTTTATGTACTAACTTACCCAAACGGGGCCCACATGACTTTTGGTGCTTCATCTCCTAAGGTTAGGTTTTTTGGATATCTATGGTTTTTGAAATTCATGTTTATTGTAAAAAGGCCTTCAGAGCCTCATTGTAATCATATTATTGCAAATGAGTGCAATTGTCACATCTCTTCTTAGATATAAGTCGCCATCATTCTAGCAAGCTTGTTTTTGCTGCATTTTATAGTTTCAACTTATTTCTTTATTGAATAGAAACCAATTTTACTATATATCTGTTATTATGTGTTAAGCATCTTTTGATAATAATTTGTATTCATTTTTTCTGCAAATATATTCTGGATCAGTGGTATCAGAGTTGTCTGCTCCTTATCGTTCTTAATGCATGTCCCCAATGAGGTCAAGGTACAATGAATTGGGTCTCGAGCTTGTTTCTCTTAAGGAAAAAATCTCTCGCATGCCCAAACGACCTCTCATGGAAGAAGAAAAGAAAGACGACAGGACATGAGATCCCTTCAAAATGTTGCTCAAGGAATCCCTCACACAACTGAGTAATGAGATGAAGGATAGTTTTGTGCAAATCCTTCGGCGACTACCAACAGGCGACGCATCTTCCTCAAATGGAGGTGCCGCCCCTTTCAAGGTACAAATCAACTTTGATATTCCTATATTTGAAGGCCATATAGACACATATGCGGTAGATAAATGGTTGAATTTGCTAGAAGGGTATTTCTTTAGCCATAACTTCTCGAATAGAGAAAATATTACTTTTGCGCTCCTCAAAGTCATCCCCCATGTCAAAGATTGGTGGGAAACTTTATATGATCAAAAGGAAATAGAGGAACCCTCATTATTTATTGTTGCAGTCACCTAAGATTCCTTCAGGGATGTTATTAAGGAACAATACTACCATGTTGGAAGTTATGACAACCTGTACATAAAATGGACCATGCTGCGGCAGGAAAGAGACCATGAGGTGCCCGAGTTCACAAATGTCTTTCATACCTTGCGCACCAAGTTGGGTATCAAATATTGTGAGCGACATATGGTGCTCAAGTATCACGATGGTCCGCATAGATACATCTAGGCCGAAATGTAGTTTCTGAACATATCATCCTTGGGCGCAGCCTACCGATATGTTGTCAAAATCAACCAGAAGCTCAAACAAAAGACACAAAAATTTGGGCTTAGGAACCCCTCATAGAAAAATCCAGGAAAGGGAGGCCCCAACCCGCAGAAAAAAGGACAGAGAAAAGATGGGCATCCTCAAGACAACCAGTGTAGGCCACAAGAAAAGAAGGACACCGGAAAGACAAAGAAAGATACCGAGAAGTGGTGCGACTTCCATAAGATCCCCTGGCATAACACTGTTGATTTTCGCTTGAAGCAGTAATTGGTGGCTGAGGTGAAATCCTCTGAATCAGATATGGGTTCTAACTCTGATTTAGAACCAAAAAGGGGGAGACAGATCATTGACGCAGAACAAAGTGCTACCATTTCTACAACCAAGCTCCAACCCGGTGAACTAGAAAATCAAGAGGAAGGTGAGTTCCTTTTTCATTCACATATGTGGGTGAAGGGTACCCCACTGCACTTCATCGTTGATAGTGGTATCCAGAAGAACCTCATCTTAGCAGAGGTTTTCAAGCGAATCGCCTTGCTGAAAATGGCTCATCCACAACCCTACACCATCGAATGGCTCTGCCAAGGAAGCGTCATCCACGTCAACCAAAAATGTCTCCTGTCATACGACATCAATCCCTTCAAAGATGCACTACTACATTGGGTGCAAATTACGACGAAATATTACTAGGGTTTAAAATTTTGTCGTATTGTTTTAGCTTTTTTTGGACTAAATATACTTTTTTTTTTCAGGGTCCAAATGTTGGTCGCTTTAGCGACCAACCTTCCAAGTTGGTCGTGTTAACGATGAAAGTTGGTCGGTAGAGCGACCAACCCCCAGTTAGTCGCTATAGTGACCAATAATGGCACGTGTGAGAATCAATGGTCATTTACAACAAATCAATCCTATATATATCTCAGTTATGACAAATTTGCTATAGTTGCGACAATCATTTTCTACAGTTGTGAAAATCATTCGGGTGTTCTGATGCAATGGTGTTTTGGTTTTTTATGAAATCTCGATTTCAATTCTCTTTCAAGAACTGAAACATTGAATTGATCAGACTCTACATAGATGAGATTTTGAAGGTGCTATTGAACTATTGAACTATTTAGTAATTTAGTGCTATTTAGTAATTTGGTAATTTAGTAATTTAGTAATTTGGTGCTATTGAACTATTTTATGGTTTATTTTCACTCCTTAAATCAAATTTTTTGGTTTATTTTAACTCCTTAGAAAGATTTTATGGTTTATCCACTTTTGATAGAGTAAAACAATTGCTGATTCAACTACAATCACTCTAATTAGATTCAATCACTCTAATTTTGTTCTTATATTTCATGGAACTTCTTGAATATCTAAGTATCCTTTCCTTAGTAAATTTACATTTAGGGTTTCCTCCTTGAGTTGGAAAAGAGCCAACTAGAAGTGAAGAGCAGTGGGTTTTTTTGTTGATATTGGGCATCAGTACTCTTGTGTATCCCTAAAGCTACCCTAATTTTTATTAGGGACTTAATATTATATAGTGTGATTTTGGTTGATAATAGATCCACCTCCTCTTATTAATGTTTCATGCTTTTAGGATTCATGCTTTTTCCCTTATTTTTTCTAAACATGCTGTATAATTTTCATTACAAATATCTAAATATATACCAAATTATTTGAATAGATTTGTATATTGTACTTATAATGTTTCAATGGATTTGTTGTAATAGGTAATTACAATGTCAACTCCAGANGAGAAAAGAGAGCTTGTTATGTTAAAGAGGCACATGGTGATTCATGGTGATGGGAAATGTTATTGCCCTTGTTGTGAATGCAGGGGTTTTAATGGAAGAAGACTACCTTTAAAAATAGTTGAAAAACATTGTAGGGAGAATGGGCACGTTGAAAGGGGCAATGAATATCGTCCCATGGTAAGTAATTAGTTATTATAGATCTTTAAGGGTATTATACATTATTTTGTTTTTTTTAATTTATCTTTCAAAATAATATTTTTGATATACTCTAACTATATTTTATTGCTTCCATTGTTTTTATTAAAGAAAAATCATCCTAAGAATCTGATGTCGCCTAGGAGGAGACGTTTTCATAGAGATAATACTGAAGAACAAGTTGAACTTAATCGTGTGGATAATGGTGATCACGTTATTCCTATGGAAAATGATGATATTAATAATACAGTTGATGATGATGGGACAAATAGATTGATCCAAGACATTTATAATGTTCCAATGGATGATGATGTCCACATGGAGGAGGACAACTTGCAGGATGATAATGATCACAGTGATGAGGACAACTTGCAGGATGATAATGATGACAGTGATGAGGACAATGATGATGAATATATTTTTGATAAACCTATCCTTCAAAATGACACTGAATCCCTATATGAAGGCACAAAAAAAAGTGTTCTCTCTGTTGTAATGTTGTTGTCAACTTGAAGGTATCAAATGTTTTTTCAAACACATGTATGACACAGATCCTAAGGTAAGCAACATCATTTTACAGTTTTATGCAATTTTCAACTTTTATTTTATTTTATTTTCAGTGTCAATTGATGTCTAAATTAAGGATGCAATATTTATAATGATTAATATAATTTTCATTATTGATTTTTTTTTTCTATATTGTTGTTGTAGGTTGATAGGTGAATATTTCTTACCATCACCAAATAAATTACCTCGCACATACCGAGAATTATCTTCCATTCTAAAAGAAATTGGAATGGAATATCAGGCTATTGATGCATGCCCCAATGATCACATAATATATTATGGACAATATGCATCTGAATTGAATTTCCCACAATGTCAAATCAGTAGATATCGAACTGATCAGTTAACAAAAAAGGTGCCTCACAAGGTTCTTCGTTATATTCCCATAAGTCCATGCCTGCAGCGACTATTTAGATGTCGGAACATAGAACAGTTTATGGATTACCATGCACAGAATAGAAGTGAAGATGATGTTCTTCAAATGCCTGCAGATGGTTCTTTATATAAAAATATCGAAGAAAGATGGCCAATTTTTAAAGAAGAACCTCGTAATGTTAGGATTTCATTGGAAGCTGATGGTGTAAATCCATTTGGTGAGCTCAGGTCTATCTACTCGGTGTGGCCTATTTTTGTTATAAAAAATAACCTTCCTCCTTGGATGTCAATAAAGAGAGAGCATATAATGTTGGCAATGATTGTTCCAGGTATATTTTGTTGGACAACTGAGAGGGGGGGGTGAATCAGTTGTTACTGAGCTTAAACAATTATGGTTCTTTTAAACTTTTTGTAGAGACACCAAATGATGATCAGTATAATGTAAGGAAATAAACAATGGCACTTTCAGCATCATTCACATATATGAGAAACACAGAGACAAACATTTCCTAAGGAAACCCATGCAGGGTAAAAACCTCTTTTTCTTTATATGATAAGTAATGGTTACAATCTTTACAGTATCATACATATGAGCACCAACTCATAATGAGACTACAATCTCATTTTTGCAAGCTGCAACTTGCTGAGAGAACCAACTCTCTATTTTCTCTAGCACCCACTAGAAGGAAGCACCAACTCCCTGTTTTCTCTAGCACCAACTAGAAGGAAGCACCAACTCCCTATGTTCAAGCACCCACCTGAACCTTTGAGGACACTAGTCCTCCCTAGCTCCTCCCAACCACCCTGAAATATAAATCTTTGCTATGGAAATTTATTACAGTGATATGATGTTCAACAATGACTTACCAGACTTATCACTATTCTACTGCATTTCGTTGCTCTGTGCGCTATGTCCCGTCACTGCATAGTTCCTCTTCTCTTCTCTTCAGCTACTGCACTCTCCTCCTTCTTCAACCATGAATTACCTTCACCAACAACAATCACAACAACCTCCAACAGCAACAACAACCCAATCTCTTCTCTGTACCGTGTATTTATAGCTTTTGTGCACCTTGTGCATGCAATGTTCGCCATGCCTCTGCATGCATACTCTGCGTCGTTATCCTCCACCTCTCGAGTGTTCTATCTGATCATCATCGTGATTCTTCATCTTCTCTGGCTGTTTTTCCACGCGTTCAGCATCACTGGATGTTATGATGAGATTCCTCAACCTCTCTGGTAGTTGAGACTCTTTGTCTTCTCTATGATAGTCGAGCCTTCATCGACCCTGATCAACGGTTCATGATCTTGATGAATCAACGGTCCTGATCTCATCGTGATCTCGCATCTCGCAGTTCCTTCAATGGAGATTTTCATAACTCCAAGTTGCGATAGGCGAAACTCCGAGATGGAGCTCAGATCAACGGTCTACATCTTTTGGTGTATTGACCATCAGGATCTTATCGTGATCTCGCATCTTGTTGTTTCATCGTTGGAGATTCTCGTCACTCCAAGTCGCGATAGGCGAGACTCGGAGATGGAGCTCAGATCAATGGTCCACATCTTTTGGTGTATTGACGGTCAGGATCTTATCGTGATCTCGCATCTCACTGATCCTTAGATGGAGGTTCTCATAACTCCAAGTTGTGATAGGCGAAACTCCGAGATGGAGCTTTATGGTGCTCTGATCTTTCCCCACGCGTCCTCTTGATCCAACGGACCATGATTAAATCGCGATCTCGCATCTCGTGGATCTGGAGATGAATCATCTCGACTCTCCAAGTCGCGATCCGTGAAACTCCGATATGGTGTCCACCTGCTGACGTCACACGTGGATTGACACATGTTGAATACTGCCACGTGTCACTCTGATTCATGACTTACATGTGCCTGAAATGTTGAATCAGTCTGACACTTTTCATTACCTGATTATGCCATGTGTCCCTAGCTGATGTGGTCTGCTGTCATGAGTTGGGTCGACGATCTAGATCACATTCTCGATTCAATGGCTGCGATTGAATCGCGAAATTGCATATCGCGAAATCGGAGTTCCTGATGTCAAAATTCTTTGTCATGTCCAACTCTCGATCCCCGATGCCTCTCCATTGGCTGGAATCAACGGTCCAGAATCAACCTCGATCTGACGGCTCAGATTAAGTCGCGATTTCGCATATCGCGATTATGCCCACTTCTCCTTGTTCTTTAAGGATCATGCAGGTTCTCCTCAATCCAATGGTGGTCGGGTCCTACGCTTGGATCTAACGGCTGAGACCTGTCGTCCTCTTTAGCGCGCTCTTCTTTTCAGTATTCAGATCTGACGACCCTCGTTCTGTCGAGATTTCACCTTGGATTTTCCCGATGGTAAGCCTCGTGCAGCTCCTGTCCGATCTGACGGCTGATGGGATTTCTGAATGAGATCCAACGACTATGGATCTCTGTCTTCCTTCTCCTCTGTGAACTCCTGTATTTTGAGTTTTGCTGCGTGCATTTTCCTCAACGCTGTTCCTCCTGAGCTTTAACGTCCGAATCCCCAAGGGATTTTATCCTTCTTATCCTACCATCTCCACTGTTGTACTTGCCATCAATGACAAGCATACGCTATCTGTTAAACATTTGCCAACAATCTCCCCCTTTGGCATTGATGGCAACTAAGGCACCTGAATTCTTTTCTCCCCCTTTGACATCAATGTCAAAGAAGAGACAAGCTCCCCCTGAGCTATTGCAGTAATTTT
>SNQJ01S0002316.1:127568-142045 GCA_010110895.2 Picea sitchensis | reverse complement strand
CTATTGTGAGGTTCCCGGTAAACCAGGTTGGTCGTTTGTTGTTAGATATGATCCAAGAGGAAGGCCTATAAAGTATAATGTACCAGAAGAAGATGATATTCAAGAACTAGAAGGTGATACAGAGGAACATGAGGAGGTAGACCATGTATCGTCAGATGATGAAGTCGAGGAATTTGATCGACCATATTATGTAGATGATAATGTTCTCGATGAAGCTATATTTGATGATGACATTATGGAAAATTATGGCAGTACTGATGATGATGTTGATATGGCCAATCCATTCGACAATGATTCTGAAATACCAGATGATGATACAAAATATGATGAAGAAGAAGATCAATGATATTCCTACATGTGGTGAGTCATTTGTACTGTAGATCTCTTATGGTTTTTTTTCTTTCATGTAATATTAGTTTCGTTTTTAATTATAGTTGTTGAATATAGATAGATTGGGTATTGGGGAAATGACAATGTTCATGATGAAGATGATATTGACGATGTTGAGTTTGAGGAAGAAGAAGATGAATGATATATACAGGTATGTGTGTTATATGATTATCTTTATATATTTTTATTTTGTATAATATAGTATTTTACATGTTCTTTATTATTTCATATTAGGTATGGGGAAATTGAGAGTGATGTGAGAAGGAGGGGGGGGGGGCATAATTAGAGCTTTCAACTTCACGTGGTTGCCCCTATTTAGTAGATAATTAACTATTCTTGAAACCAAGAGAAGCTCATGAAAAATGATTTTTCTCATAAAAGTTGACTTGACTTAAAGAACTTAGCCTGAAAGTCAAGTTCTAGTTCCAAGTTCCTATGCCCCGAGCTAGTACCTACACACAAAGACAAATAAGGTTAGGTATTATTGGCATTTTGGAAAAAAGGTATAAAGGGATTTTTCATGGCACTTGCTAAAGGTGCGTGGAATTGGAAAAACTGACAACCCAAAACTAAAAGGGATCAATACACAGACTGTTAATGAGAGGTGATCTGGTCGTGGTGTGTAGGAATAGGCCTAGCACCTTCAAAATTATCATTCTCCAAATATCTTATACAAATTTTACAAGGAAATTGTACTAGGACTAGACACGGGCAACAGTGACCTATGAATGGGGCCTTAACGACATGGGAGGGTTCCATCATCAATTCATCATGTAAAACATAAACCCTAATCTAGTGGAGTATTCAATTTTTTCCCAGTGAATGGATGCTCATTAGGTGAGCTGGATTCCTTGCTCACAATAGTCATTTTGTGCCTACCTATCATGGGTTGGTATAGTTAACACCTCTTTTTTCCATTTGGTGCCCATGCTGACCCTTTCTTTTATTCCCAAAAGCCCCATTAGACCCTCCATGACTTTTAGTTCAAAATACACGGAACCCACTTCTAGGTCAGTACTTAACCCATTTCTAGGTAATAATGTAGTGTGTTCAAAGTAATATTGATGGATTAGTGGTTAGTGGAAATAGTGCCTTAGGGGTTAACATGATTTTTTTGGTCATAATGTGTGAGGGAGTGATTGGGTTAGGGGAGACCAGTTAATTCAAGGTTCATGGAGATTGGGGGGTATATTAGAAAACCACCTATGTCCACCTTCACGTGGTTGCCCCTATTTAGTAGAGAATGAACTATTCTTGAAACCAATAGAATCTCATGAAAAATGATGTTTTCTCATAAAAGTTGACTTGACTTAAGGAACTTAGCCTGAAATTCAAGTTCTAGTTCCAAGTTCCTACACCCCGAGCTAGTACCTGCACACAAAGACAAATAAGGTTAGGTATTCTTGGCATTTTGTCAAAAAGGTATAAAGGGATTTTTCATGGCACTTGCTAAAGGTGCGTGCAATTGGAAAAACTGACAACCCAAAACTAAAAGGGATCAATACACAGACTGTTAATGAGAGGTGATATGGTCGTGGTGTGTAGGAATAGGCCTAACACCTTCAAAATTATCATTCTCCAAATATCTTATACAAATTTTACAAGGAAATTGTACTAGGACTAGACACGTGCAACAATGACCTGTGAATGGGGCCTTAACAACATGGGAGGGTTCCATCATCAATTCATCATGTAAAACATAAACCCTAATCTAGTGGAGTATTCAATTTTTTCCCAGTGAATGGATGCTCATTAGGCGAGCTGGATTCCTTGCTCACAATAGTCATTTTGTGCCTACCTATCATGGGTTGGTATAGTTAACACCTCTTTTTTCCATTTGGTGCCCATGCTGACCCTTTCTTTTATTCCCAAAAGCCCCATTAGCCCCTCCTTGACTTTTAGTTCAAAATACACGGAACCCACTTCTAGGTCAGTACTTAACCCACTTCTAGGTAATAATGTAGTGTGTTCAAAGTAATATTGATGGATTAGTGGTTAGTGGCAATAGTGCCTTAGGGGTTAACATGATTTTTTTGGTCATAATGTGTGAGGGAGTGATTGGGTTAGGGGAGACCAGTTAATTCAAGGTTCATGGAGATTGGGGGGTATATTAGAAAACCACCTATGTCCCATAGATATCATAGGTATACATTATTTATGTGACATTTTTAATCGTCACATTAAAACCTATTGATACCTAATTCGAATCGTCACATACCTAATTTTAATCCTTCTCTAATATCCATATGTTTTAAATACATTAAAAATATCCTCCGACCCCTATATACTAGGAAATATATTGTTTTCATGTTTTTAGAATTTTAAACCCCCCAATATGAACTCACATAGTATAGTATTGCCTAACTAGTGAAACCGCATAAGAGTTTTACGTTTGGGGAATTATTTGAAAATTGGATGGACATTCTATAGATAATTGTTCCATTCTATTCCACTCTCCATTTGTAAAATGGTATATCTTTAGGGGAAGAATAAGTAAGGGTCAACTGCGCCTTTTGCATTCATATTTTTAATTCATCCTTGTCATTGTTTAACCTAGTTTAGAAGGGTCAAAGGGCCAGTTGATCCTTCATCATACATTTTTTTTAGTGAATCCTTTTTGAAATTCATAGAAGAGGTTTGCACGAGGGGAATAATCTGGAAAAGTCGATCGACCCTTCTATAGATAATTGTTCCCTTCTAGTTAACTGTCCATTTTCTGGATTGGTATTTCTTTAGGGGAGGAATAAAAAAGGGTTAGGAACTCCTTTTGCATTCATATTTTAAATTAATCCTTATTGTTATTTGAACTAGTTTGGAAGAATAGGTCAACCATTCCTTATATAAATTGTCAACGAATCATTTTAAAATTAATAGAAGAGGTATTTGTTGGGGGAATAATGTGGAAGGGTAGACAAACCATTTTATAGAGAATTGTTCCATTTTAGTCAACTCTTAGTATCCTAGAATAGTACCTCTTTAGGTGAAGAATAAGGAAGGAATGACCACCACTTATGCATTTAGATTTTTAATTAATCAATTTTTTTATATCTCCTAATCTAGAAGATTCGTCTGACACTTCCTTGTATAACTTCTCAGTGAAGCCTTTTCAAACTCAAAGAAGAGATTTGCATTGGGAGCATAATGATAATTGTTCCATTTCAAGAAATTCTTTGTCTCATAGAATGGTATATCACTAGTTCAGGAAGAAGGAAGGGTTTATCACAACTTATCGATTCATATTTCCAATTAATATTTTTTGTTATTTTTCCTACTATATAAGGGTTGATCGACCCTTCCTTGTATAAATTTTCAATGAATCCTTTCAAAATCATAAAAGAGGATTTCCCCAGGGCATAATGTGGAAGTCTCACCTTGTACCTTGTACTACATTGTACCTCTCAAGTATCCAAACACTCAACCATGTGTATCCATGAGGGTTCTTCATTTTTCTTTCAGGTTCTACATTGTATATACAATGTATGTGTTTCATAGTTGTGATGCATCCCTCCTTTTGTTCATTGTTTATTAAACACCATAAAAATATGTCCTTCCAGTACTAGATGCGGGAACGTGTCTATTATCAAACAAATTTTAAAAGGAACAACGAATAGAAATTTTACTAGGACTAGACATGGGCAACTATGACCTGTGAATGGGGCCAACGTTGAATTTTTTTCAAACTATTTTTGTATGCACTAAAATTTGACATGGATAGACTATTTTCATGCCTTAATGATATGGGAGGGTTTCTGGACTAAAAATTGACTCACACACCCACTTGTTTCCATCATCAATTCATCATGTAAACCATAAACCCTATTTTTATTTCAAAGTACACAAATAGCTTGACACAAGTTTTAAGTAATTTGCATCATCCTTTCTTCATTTTTCTTTCAGGTTCTACATTGTATATACAATGTATGTGTGTCATAGTTGTGATGAGAAATCCCTCTTTTCGTTCATTGTTTAATTAACACCATAAAAAAATTTCCTTGCAGTACTAGATGCAGGAACATGTGTATTG
The DNA here is from genome assembly GCA_010110895.2 of Picea sitchensis. NCBI lineage: Eukaryota > Viridiplantae > Streptophyta > Pinopsida > Pinales > Pinaceae > Picea > Picea sitchensis. The sequence continues at coordinate 137,631 of SNQJ01S0002316.1, read as the reverse complement.
TCGAATGAATTTTAAAAGGAACAACAAACATACATTGTACTAGGACTAGACATGGGCAATGGTGACCTATGAATGGGGCCAACATTGAAATTTTTTCAAATTGTTTCTTTATGCACTGAAATTTGACATGGATAGAATATTTGCATGCCTTAATGACATGGAAGGGTTTATGGACTAAAATTTGACTCACAAACCCACTTGTTTCCATCATCAATTCATAACGTAAACCATAAACCCTATTTTTCTTTCAAAGTACACAAATAGCATGAAAATAGTTTTAAGTTTGCATCATCCTTTCTTCATTTTTATTTCAGGTTCTACATTGTATATGCAATGTATGTGTGCCATAGTTGTGATGAAAAATCCCTCTTTTCGTTCATTGTTTAATCATCACCATAAAAATCATTGTGATGAATGGCCCATGCATCCCTTAGAAAATTTATATGATATTGTACCTTGTCGTTTGACCCTAGAGAATTCCATCTTGGACAATCATGAGAACCATACTTCATGTTACAAATGTATTTGAAATGACCATTGGTATATCACATAGGGCATGTGTGATGCCATAAATCCCTAGGAATGGACCATGAAAAGTTAAAATGCAAGGTTCCCCCCAACTATGGTGTCTTGGGGCTAGTCTAAGTTTAAGTCTAAGTTATATTCTGAGTCCTAGTTGGTCTAAGTGCAAGTCCTAATCCTAATATGTAGGTTCACGCCTCTCAAACAATGCATAATTGAAATCATCCTTTTCAACGTGGGCCACTTTTTAACAATATTTCATGTTGTATATGGGAGATATTTATATAAGCAAAATTATAAATTATAAATATATAAATTATAAATTATATATAATATATAATATATATTTTATATATTTATAATTTATATATTATATAAAATATATAACCAAAAACTAGGTTTGCGCGAGCTCCATATCTTGACTGCCCTCGACCATTGTAACAGTCGATCGACTAGTCCATATCTAGACTTCCCTTGCTCGAGAGTATATCCCAAAGGCTCGATATCAGTATATCTCGACTACATGCCCTAGCTCTCATCTCCCGAATGCACCCTATCTCTTGACTGCTCTAGCTCCCTAGCTCCCGATTGCACCCTTTCTCCCTAGCTCATTCCTCCTGACTACACCCTAGTATCCCCAATGACATAGATCCTCTCTAAAAAAATATCACTCGCGATCAGATATCTAGACATTAGTGGTCTGACTCGACATAGGAGACAGAGGAGATAGTGGCCCAACTCGACAACCTAGTATCTCAACTGTCATAGCTCCCTTCTCAACAAAGATCACTCGTGATCGGATATCCAGACACTATCAATCTGGTTTGACAATATAGGAGATAGAGGAGATATTGGCCCAACTTGAAAAAGGAGATAAAGGAGGGCCCCGATTCGACAGAGGAGCCATGCCACCAAAATCAGTAAATGAATCTTCCAATCTCTGTGATACATATTTTAGGGTTTCACAAAGAAAACAATTCAATGCCATGGAATTATGTAACACCCTGTTTCCCCGAGTCTGTAAAAATAACTACACTGGCCAAGTATTGTGGAAAACTCAGAAATGTGAATGTGTGATGTGAATGGACCTTGTGAAAAACGTCGATGAATGTGAATGATATTATAAATATATATATTGCAGGAATCCTGAGAGGGGGATGTGCTGAAAAAGAGACCACGATGGCTGAAGAAAGGTGGTGGAAGGCACCTGGAATGGTGGCGTTAACTTCCACCGAAAACCAATACCGTATTTGGACTTCATTGGCCCAGAGAACCAAAAGCAACTTGTTGGCCCTGAATTAAATGACTTGCCAGGTTGGTAGGTAAAAGGATCCTCATGAGTAATGAGGGATGGGGGTGAAATGCCCATCTGTAGATTCCTCAGACCTGACCATCATGAGGAAGATCGTTCCACACGCAACCTCGCTGAAAGGATAAAAGGAAGGAAGAGTGTGGGATCAAGGGGCAGATGTGAGGGGAAAGAAGAGGAAACTCTGGAAAAATACAGAGTGAGTGATAGCAGAGAAGAAGGAGAGTAACCTTCATTCTCGGTCACTGGAAAATAGAGACTCAGTCTCACAGCATTGTGGTCTCAGCTCGGGGGTGGCTAGCGGTAAATCCATTGGGAGTCGCTGAGCCTACGGTTGGGTGGAAACGAGCACCCCTCTCAGCAGTTGCAATCACATCTGGTGTTATTTCTGATAAGTGTTTTACATCTTGCATCTTGAAATGTATATCCTAGCATTTATGATCATCTTGCATCTTGAAATTTATATGCTAACATGTATGCTCATAGTCTGTGTAGTTTATGAATGGTTTGGGTATAAGATCGTCTGTGTGGTGTTTTGATCAGAAATGGTGGTTGCATGCTTTTATTAGAAGGACCATGTATGGCTTATGTTTATAGATAGATTGGTATATATATATGCATATTGAATTATTTCAGACTTCAAGTCTGCTTTTGGGAAATCTATGCCCTTATTCGTCTCCAGGAATACCCAGAATAGATCTCCCCATAGAGATACCCTCTCTAGAAAGCTTACGAAGAACTTGAAAGAGGATTTGGTGGTGCAAGTCTTAGCCATCATGTGCGAGGAATAATGTTCCTCGTAGATCCCAACATTTTGGCATTTCGGTACCCGGAGTACCCAAGGGTGAGTCCCCTTGCACTCGCAAGTCCCGAAAGCCCGACTTGCAAAATCCTGAATTATTAGCGTGGGGGTAATTTAAGAGTTTTTGTAGTTTCAGAACCTGGAGTATCTAGGTGCAAGTTTTCTTGTACTCGTGAGTCCCGACAACCGAAACCCCAAAATAGTTTAAAGTGTGGATAAGCATCACACAACGAACGAGATTCTGTTGGAAGATCTGCGGTCAGTCACGATCGTTAGATTGGAGGAAGAAACGAGGGAATTAAATGCCTCAACCTCTTTCTTTTATCTTCGTGAGTAGCGAAGGAATTGGGACCGTAGATCCCAAGATCCATGGAAGTTATCTGGACCGTCTATTTTTAGAGGACACATGGTTGTCGGTCAGCGTTTCAGCACCCGGGAGACCAAAGGGAAAGAACCCTTGTCTTTGCAAGCCGTGAAATCCTGGTAAACAAAACCCCGAATCGGTTTAAGTGTGAATAAGTTTGAGAAATCCGAGATTTGATCGTGATCGTTGATCATCCTGAAAATATTATAACGGTTGATCGGGGTAAAGTTCGTAGCCATCCATCGGAGGGACACATGGCTGTCGGTTGGCATTTCAGTGTTTCGGCACCCGGGAAACCAAAGGGAAAGAACCCTTGTCTTTGCAAGTTGCGAAATCTCAGTACCCGAAAATCCGATGCGCTCTGTAGCAGAAAGGAGGAGTCCCGAAAGGATCTAGATCGTCCATCGGAGGAGACGCATGGTGAGCAATCGGAGTTCCGGGAAAGCTCTAAAATTCTGTGGACCGTTGGATCCAAATGCTCGAGGATCGTTGATCTCCTACACGAATCCCCGTATCGAGATTTGGGGATTGGAGTGACAAGAGTTTTGGAGTTGTTGCATTGTGAACTCTTGGTTCACAAAACTCCAAAAAGATCTGAACCATTGGATCCAAGACATCAAGAGTCGTTGGATCTCATACAAGAACTCGAGTATCGGGTTTCGGGGTTTGAAGAGTCGAAAGACTTGACTCTCTTGCATTTCGAACTCCCGATTTCTGAAATCCTGATACGACCAGGATCGTCGGATCAGGGGAGGCTTATAGCCATTGATCTCCCTTTGGAGGGGAACTTCAAAGATTACAGAGTTTTGGGGATTCGAAACGGAGAGGAAGAGACATTGCATCATGATTCCCCGAATCGTGAAAAGCTGGTAAGTGCTTTGTGGATTTAACGCATGGTCATGGAACAGGGTCACGTGGACAAGACCCAAGAGGGGATCTTGTCACTCGCCAGCCCTTTCGGGGTTTATCATTTTGGCATTTCGGGGTTTGAAGAGTCGAAAGACTCGTCTCGCTTATACCGCTAAATCACGAAATGTGAAAAGGCACCTAGTTGTTTGGCCTGTGATCATGATCAACGATCACACGGAGGTGGGAAAAAGGGAAGAGCTAGCCTGTCCTAAGCCCCATAGGATTCTGGGGATTCTGTCCCTCGAGAAGAGGCGAAATATTTATTATGTCGTACTAGGTGTTGTACAAATTGGTATCAGAGCATGGTTACAACACTTGGCCTGCTTGGGCTCATGAATGAGTTGCACAGAAGCTCCGTTCAGAACACTCCTAAAAAGCGTAACCCCCCCTATCTTAACCTTCCTAATCAAAAGACAAATTTAATAATGAAAAACCCCTATTGTGCATGCACATGTGAAAATATGAATTATGTACTAGTTATAAATAAATATAAATATTGACTAACAACCAACGTTTTTCCCTGTTTGGGAAATTATCAACGCATAGTATGGTGACTCACCATGAAGTGGGAGAAGGCTCCCACAATAGAGATGAAGAGTCTGACGAAAGGAGGGCAGTAGGGACCCCTCCAGGTCTAGCCGAGACTGTGAGGAGCCTCATGGTCAAATTACAAAGCTGTAAGGCCGACAATGAAAGGATGATGAAAGAACAAGAAAAGAAAATAGAAATTAACGCAGTTTTACTGCAGAGTTTATCTGATCTACAAAGACAAATGCAGCATGAACCTGAAACTCAGAAAAAAGGTCATATCAGTGGCCACACTGAGAGGAGCACCTCGAAAAAGGTCCACCCCAGAGGTAAAGGACAAGCGGCGGATGATTCCTCTGAGAAGGAAGCGGGCGATTCGGAGGGCTCTTCTAGCAGCATAACCAGTTCCTATTCCCAAAGGAAATGGAAGAAGCAAAAGTCTTCCAAAGGTCAAAAATTTGAAGAATTCAGAAAATCCAAACCACCCTCCTTCAATGGTGAAATAAAGAAGGGAGAGGAAGCAGAGGCCTGGTTGCTTGGACTAAAGAAGTATTTCAGAGTCCATGACTTTTCAGAAAATATGAAGGCCTGAGTGGCCACCTTCAACTTGAATGGAAAGGCTTCCATTTGGTGGGAATACCTTAAGAATGTGAAAGGGGTTCGCGAAGAGGACCTGTCTTGGGAACGGTTTGAGAAGTACTTCCGAAAGAAGTATCTGCCGGAAAAATATTTCGATGAAAAGACTAAAGAGTTTTATGAACTCAAACTGGGACAACTCACTATAGAAGAATATGTCAACAAATTCCTTGATTTGTTGAGGTATGTACCCTATATAAAAGCAGAAAAGGAAAAGGTGCAACGCTTCATCAGTGGACTACCTAAGGACTATCGGGACAGAATTGAATTTGATGAGACAAAGACTCTAGAAGGAACTATTCGAAAGGCAACCTATTGTCATGAATAGTTTGGGCATCGAGTAGAACCTCGCGAAGGATGGAAACAAAAGAATAGTTCAAGATTTCAGAAAAGGGGAATTAAATCCCTAGGATTTAAGAACTATAAGAAGAACCCAAGAATGAGCTTCCCAGCCCGGAGTATGCACCAGCAGAATTTTCCCTCCTTGAGCAGAAATAAAACTTCTGGACCCATATCAGTGAAGACTGATAACCCAAAGAGAGAACCTTTGAAATGTTGGGGTTGCGGGGAAGAAAATCTATTGAGAGACTGTCCACACCGACAACAGAATAGTCGGAGGATTTATAACATCCAGGAAACTACTACCGTCAATGATGCGGCCAGGAGTGTGCCACAAATTCATGCAGCCTTGGATAATATTCAAGCCGACCACCAATCTTCAGTAGTGGAAATATAAGGTATGATTTCCAACCATATAGTGTCTATTTTAACCCTGGTTCAAATTTGAGTTATATAGCCCCTAAAGCTGTTGATAAGTGTAAACTACAACCACAAAAACATACCAAGCCATGGATGGAGCCACTGGCACCAGAATAATGGTAGAAAAGGTCATACCAGCCTGCCAATTGATGTTGGGTAGATTCCCCACCCAAACAACCCTTAACTTATTACCCCTAGGATTGTATGATCTGTTGATTGGTATGGATTGGCTAGACGCCCATAAAGCTAGATTGGACTGTTACCATAAAACCTTAGAATGTGTAAGTAAAGAAGGGAAAAAGATAACCCTTCAAGGGATCCGAAAACCTGTCTCGATGAGACAAATATCAGCTCTGCAAATGAGAAAGTATTTCCAAAAGGGATGTCCCCTATATGCAATACAGGTGTTGAAAACAATCGAAGGTAACAAACCAAGCCCTAACGATCACCCTATCCTAAGAGAATACAAAGATGTGTTTTCAGAAGAGGTACCGATTTTACCTCTGAGAAGGGACATAGACTTCTCGATAGAACTTGCACCGGGAGTGGTGTTGGTGTCTAGGACATCCTATCGGATGAGCACACCCGAGTTAGTTCAACTCAAGTTGCAATTAAAAGAAATGATGGATAAGGACTATATTTGACCCAATGTGTCTCCATGGGGAGCACCAGTCCTATTCGTGAAAATGAAGGATGGTACCCTTAGACTATGTATAGATTATAGGCAACTCAATAAGGTAACCATAAAGAACAAGTACCCCTTGCCCAGGATCGATGACCTGTTCAATCAATTGGGGGGTGTGTCTATTTTCTCAAAGATTGATTTGAGGTCGGGATACCATCAAGTCTGAATCAAGGGTGAAGACATCCATAAAACTACCTTCCAAATGAGGTATGGTCACTATGAGTTCGTGGTAGTGCCATTTGGGTTGACCAATGCCCCTGCCACTTTTATGTGCTTGATGAACAATGTACTTAGCAAATTCCTAGACAAATTTGTGCTTGTTTTTATTGATGATATATTAATTTATTCCAAGAACAGAAAAGAGCATGAAGAAAAGTGCTAAGAGAACATCATCTCTATGCCAAATTCAGCAAATGTGAATTCTTCCAGAAGCAAATACATTACTTAGGCCATGTTCTCTCTGAAGAAGGAGTAGCGGTAGACCCCAACAAAATCAGGTCTATCATGGAATGGCCTACTCCAAAGGATGTTTTAGACATCAGATCCTTTATGGGATTAGCAGGATACTATAGGAGATTTATAAAAGGATTCTCCAAGATTGGTTCTCCAATCACTGCCTTCCAGAAGAAGGGGACAAAATTCTTGTGGACATAGAAATGTGAAGAAAGATTTCAAACCCTGAAACATCTACTGACCCATGCACCTATGTTGAAGATCGCTAATCCAGAAGCTAACTTCCTCATGTGCATATATGCCTATAAGGAAGGGCTCGGAGGAGTCCTTATGCAGGAAGGAAGTGTGATCTGCTATGAATCCCGAAAATTGAACGAGCATGAAGTCAACTATGTGACCCATGATCTAGAGCTGCTGCCATAGTGCATGCCTTGAAAATGTGGAGGCATTACCTCATGTGAAGAAGGTTTATACTTATGACAGATCACTATGGATTGTGATACCTGTTTGATCAACCAAATCTCAATGCTAGGCAAGCTAGGTGGATGTCCCTCCTTAGTGAGTTTGATTTCGAAATCAAACACATTAAAGGAAAGGAAAATAGGGTGGTCGATGCCCTTAGCAGAAGTATGAAAACAATTTACCTGGCAGCAGTGAGCACCTGCGAGACAGATGTCAAGGAAAGAATTAGAAATGCCCAAGAAACAAATCCCTTCATCTAGACCATGACCATGTACCTACAACAAGAACCCGCTGGAGTAAAACATGAAGGCTACCAGATGACCGAAGGAGGTCTGCTCACTTACAGAAGCAAATTTTATATTCCAGATTGTGATGACTTGAAGAGGTTCATACTGGATGAACTACATAAAAGACCCTATTCTGGTCATCTAGGATACTAGAAGATGATCACAGCCACTAGGAGACAATTCTATTGGCCTAGAATGAATAAATACATAGCCGAGTACTTGGCCAAATGCATAGAGTGCCAACAAGTTAAAGCAGAACACCGACACCCAGCAAGATTATTACAATCTCTACCAATCCCAACATGGAAGTGGGAAACCATCTCCATGGATTTCATCACCAGATTACCAACATCGACCCAACAAAACGATGCCATTATGGTAGTGGTGGATAAATTGAGAAAGTCTGCCCATTTCATCCCTGTCAAATCTACTTGCAAAGCAATCGATATCGCCCAGGTATTCATGCAGGATATATTCAGACTACATGGTATGCCGAAAGAGATCGTGTTTGATAGAGACACAAAATTTACTTCTAACTTTTGGAAATCACTGATGGCTGGCTTAGAAACCAAATTTTTGTTTAGCACTGCTTATCACCCTCAAACCGACGGACAAATAGAAAGAGTGAACCAAATACTTGAAGACATGCTAAGAATGCATGTAATGCATCAACCCAGGAAGTGGGAAGACTACTTGCCACTGGTAGAATTCGCCTACAACAACAGCTACCAAGCATCCTTAAAGATGAGTCTCTTCGAAGTCCTCTATGGTAGACTGTGTAACACTCCAATCAGCTGGAGTAATCCCATAAACAAGATTTGTTTTGGATTTGACATGTTGAAAGAAATGGAACAACAGGTGACTCAGATAAAAAAAAACCTGAAGGTCACTCAAAACCGACAGAAACGTCATGTCGACCAAAAGAGAACTCCAAGAGAGTTCAAAATGGGAGACCATGTATATCTCAGAGTTAGACCCAGGAAGAGTTCTCTGAAAATAGGAGCTTGTGCCAAGTTGGCACCTCGGTATTGTGGACCCTTTGAGGTTCTAGATAGAGTGGGACCTGTAGACTATAGGCTAGCACTTCCTCCCACAGTCAAAGCACATAATGTATTCCATGTTTCATTATTGAAGAAATATGTACATGATGCTAACCATATAATTGATTGGTCTGTGATTCAGGTGGAATCGGAGGGAGAATTTCTACCAGAACCTCAATGCATACTCGACAGAAAGGAAACCCTACTCTGGAACCGAACCATTGCACAGGTCAAGGTGCAATGGAAACATTTTGGCCAAGATGAGGCTACATGGGAAATGGAAGATGCCATTAAAAGGGCATATCCAATTTTGTTTACATCTGTACATGCATGTCAAGTTGATAGATAGAACATCGAGGACAATGTTCCTTTAAGGGGGAGGGAATTGTAACACCCTGTTTCCCCCAGTCTGTAAAAATAACTATATTGGCCAAGTATTGTGGAAAACTCAGAAATGTGAATGTGTGATGTGAATGGACCTTGTGAAAAAGGTCGATGAATGTGAATGATATTATAAATATATTTATTGCAGGAATGATGAGAGGGGGATGTGATTAAAAAGAGACCACGATGGCTGAAGAAAGGTGGTGGAAGGCACCTAGAATGGTGGCGTTAACTTCCACTGAAAACCAATACCGTATTTGGACTTCACTGGCCTGGAGAACCAAAAGCGGCTCGCTAGCTCCGAATTAAATGACTCGTCAGGTTGGTAGGTAAAAGGATCCTCATGAGTAATGAGGGATGGGGGTGAACTGCCCATCCGTAGAGTCCTCAGACCTAACCATCACGAGGAAGATCGTGCCACACGCAATCTCGCCGAAAGGAGAAAAGGCAGGAAGAGTGTGGGATCAAGGGGCAGACGCGAGGGGAAATAAGAGGAAACTCTGGAAAAATATAGAGTCAGTGATAGCAGAGAAGAAGGAGAGTAACCTTCATTCTTGGTCACTGCCAAATAGAGACTCAGTCTCACAGCATCGTGGTCTCAGCTTGGGGGTGGTTAGCAGTAAATCCGTTGGGAGTTGTTGAGCCTATGGTTGGGTGGAAACGAGCACCCCTCTCAGCAGTTGCAATCACATCTGGTGTTATTTCTGATAAGTGTTTTACATCTTGCATCTTGAAACATATATCCTGGCATTTATGATCATCTTTCATCTTGAAATTTATATGCTGACATGTATGCTCATAGTTTGTGTAGTTTATGAATGGTTTGGGTATAAGACTGTCTGTGTAGTGTTTTGATCATAAATGGTGGTTGCATGCTTTTATTGGAAGGACCACATATGGATTATGTTTATAGATAGATTGGT
>SNQJ01S0002316.1:66742-119604 GCA_010110895.2 Picea sitchensis | reverse complement strand
TAGTATCCAACTTGGATTCCATTGAATCCATCTTAGTATCCAACTTAGCTTCCATTGAATCCAGCTTAGTATCCAACTTGGATTCCATTGAATCCATCTTAGCTTGTAGTTCATTTATGTCCCTATGCATTTCTTCAACTTCATCAAGAGTCCAAGTAGGATTTTCTGGAGGCTTATTTGGTGTAGAATTTCCCTTTTTGGGTGGCATGTTGGCCAAGTATCACTTTTGAACCTTGATTTTGAGGTGGCTCTGGTAGACAATATTTATTCTGTTGTATCTCCCAATTTTTGGACCTTCTGGGTATGAACCTTTATATTATGTATTTCTCTGATATGTCTTCTCTTCAATGTCATAGGTTTTATCAAAATTGGATGTGCCAAGTGGAATTTACGATAACTTCCCCACAACTTGCTGATTTTTGGCCTTTCTAGGAGATCTCACTTGTATAGTGTGCCCCGAAAAAAACAATTGATATAAAATTATGAAACTCGCACCCCAAATACTACAGAATGTCCATGATCCAATGCAGCCAGTCCCACACAATTTGGATACTCTAGGAAGAAGTTATGATTGTTTTACCTGGAACACCTTCTTGAGACTAGCCAATAGGACTAGTCAGATACCCTATCTTACACAGGATGTATCTACAAATTTAGGATGACCCAGAAGCTGAACTTTTTACCACAGATAAATCACTAATTTTTGTAAATGGCCTCCGAATTTTAGGGTCTGAAACGTTACAGAAAAAATTGTATAGCGAAAATTCTGCAAAGACTCATTTCCGGATGATTCCAGAACCCTATCTTGTACAGGCTATATCTCCAAAAGTATAAGGCCTCAGGAGCTAAATTTTGAACCCAATGTACCTTGATCCATTTGATAAATACCCTCCAAGCCATTCCTTCTGAAACGTTGTATAAAAAAAGTTATAGCAAAAATTCCACGATGTCTCAAATGTAGCAGAGAAACCCCAAGACCTTGAGCTCTGAAACCATATGTTAGGAACCAAACATCAATATAACATAGAAAAACCTTAGGAAAAGTACTCAACGCCTTGAAAAAGAGATAATTTTAGATAATAAGCCTCTTCAAGAGGGAAACCTCCTTTTACCCCACTTAAATGTTCAAGTACAAGATTATTCAAAATGAAAATGTCTCCTTGGTATATATAGGAGACTAGGAGGTATAATTACAACTAATGGCCTAAAGCCGACATAAATAAAATAAAATTACTAATCTAATATGCCCCAATTAAGGGGTAATGGGCCAATATTAGGGCTTAATAGTATATGATCACATACCTGCAAAACTTCCTTGACTAGCATTTTCATCAAACTTTTCTTTAGTCTCACATGAATAGTTTTGGATTAGTCAACAACCCTAACTTGAAATAATCACAACTTTGTAGCTGTAATGAATAAATATCTGAAATGGATACACAATGTTCTTCAGTGTTTTTTATGCAATTCCTTCAGGTGTCACTACTTGGAACCTCTCATAAAAGGAGTTATAGCAAAAATGGCATACCTTTCTGAATTTTGGCTTATTCTAGAGAGCGACCTTGTAGAGCGTGCCCTGCACGGAATATTTTTTGAATCAATCTGAAACTATTAAAATGCATACTACATAATGTACTCTAACCAACACATTTTGTCTTATTGAATTTGGTGTTGGCATGTTTTACAGGAAGCTTGTGCTTTTCATTGATGGCAAGAAAAGAAGCGACAATGGAAAATAGGAACATCATAAGCTCAGGAGGAGAAGTGAACAATATGTAGAGATCAAGCTCAGAATGGAAAAATGATTGAGAATTTGATCACCCAAATATTCGTCAGCCGTTGGATCAAATTAAGTAAAGGATAGGATAAATGAGGCACAAGTTTTGAGAATTCGATTATCCGAATCTCCGTCAGTTGTCAGATCAAATTAAGTGGAAGGATATGATAAGCAAAGATGGAGGGTCGTTGGATTTAACACCAAGGAAAAGCAGCATCGCAGACAGATTGAGTCGTCGATCTAAAATCATGATCAACGAACAAAATCTGTTTCGGGTCTAAAGATGTGAGGAGGTTACGCTTCAAAAAATATCACTTAAAGAATTTCAATTTGAGAATTGAAATACCCGAAGCCCAGAGAGACAGATATTCGAAGTAAATTTCAACCATCAGATCCAGAGGGATACATGGCGACTGATCATGAGCTCCAGAGAAATCACTTCGAGAATTTTAAGTATAATATTTGACATTCTCAAAGCCCGGAGAGAAAGAGAGCCAAAGTAAATCTCGATCGTCCAATCATCCGAAATAGACCTGAGTCATCAGATTGTCCGGAGAAAATCTCAAGCGTCAGATCATTCAAAGTGGAACTAGGCCGTCTGACCTAGAAGAGAAGTGGCATAAATATGTGGACTCCAGGTAAAGACCCGAAGTAAGCCTCAACTATTTTATTCAAGGACATGTCAGCAAGGACATGTGGCAAACCATGTCAGCAAGGAAATGTGGTAGACCACGTTATCGAGTGACACGTGGTAACCACTCGGCCCATGCCAAGTCAACAGGTGACGTGTGTAACATTACATCACTCTGAGAGATTTATGTCATGAGTTTCACCACCAACAAATGAAAAAATCTCTGAAGTCCCGAAGGCTGAAGTTGTGAAGTGTTGAAGTGATGAAGGACTGAAGTCATGAAGGGTTGAAGTGTTGAAGAACCAAAGTTGCGAGGGACAGAGTCCTGAACTCCCGAAGGCTGAAGTCCTGAAGTAAACGAGGACCGTTGATTTGAGGAGGACACGTGGCATGAATCTATGGACTCTGTCTAAAATCATTCTGGAGAGTGTGAAGGTTGAGAATTGAAATCGTCGAAGCCCAGAGTAGCGAAGGAGATATCGACCATTGAATTGAGTAAGGGGCCACAAAACCATTGATCTGGTTGAAAGGTCAAATTCTTGAAGTAGAGGCAGAGCCATCGATTGATAAGGACATGTGTTTGCATATCATCGACTCCAAAAAATTGGCGTACGGAGAAAAGAAGGGTTTGAGATTTGAAACTCCTGGAGCCCGGATCATGAAGTACATCACAACCATTTATTTAGGAAGGTTAGATCTGATCTGCAGAACGTGAAAAGATAAATATGAACCATCATTTCAGGAGCACCGTCAAGATCATGAGATCGACGGTCTCGTCGCATTGTGGGGTCAGAACATGATCGGGTCTTAATTTTTCATGAGCAAGCTGTAATCAAAACCATGGTATTTCCAAAGGAATACATGGATCTCTGTAGTGAATTGTTGGGCAAAAAGAGGATTTCCCTCAAACCACCTTTGGTCGCACCCGCAATCACGTGGTCACATGAGAGCATCATCCAAGGTCACATTAGTGGAATATAGGGGAAGGAGCTAGAGCTGCTAGGCTCCACATTGGAGGTTACACATTGAAAAATCAAAAATCATCTGTGTGTATAATCCAATGGTGTTGATCAAATGGAATCTAATCAAAGGGTTGTTGTTTCATCTCGTGATTTCTTGATTATTTACGATTCAGTTACACTAACTGAATCATTTTTCTTGAGCGGTTGAATCATTGTTCCTGAGTGTTGGAATCATGATTCGTGAGCAAATTTTAGATTCCCGACTTGAGCATTGGAGATACTGAGTGTAACGGATGATGAGAGTAGGAATAAAAGAAAAATGTCGTGACAGAGAGAGGTTGTTGTTTCTCTGTAAAACTTATTTGAATTGTAAGCAATGAATATCACAACATGAACTGAGGGAGAAAGTGCAGAGATAAAGAACATAAGTTGGACAGAGAAGAAATGGTGAAAACAACAGTCTGTACGAGAACATAAGCACAAGAAGATGTGATCTGGAAGACATTGATGCAAGTAGAGTAGAGCAGTGTAGCAGAACAGTGATGAGACTGGTAATCCATTGATAAATATTGTATCACTATAATAAATTTCAGCAAGAAAAGATTTATATTTCAGGGTGGTAGTGTGGTTCTAGGGAGGATTTTTGTCCTCAGAGTTTCAAGTGGGTGCTTGAACACAGAGAGTTGTAGCTTCCATCTGGTTGCAGCCAGAAAAACTAGGGTGGTAGGGTGGTGCAAGGGAGAACTATGTTTCTTTGTTATATAGGTTGGTGTCTGTGTGACAGGAAGTTGGTGCTTCCATCCAGTTGGTGCTGGAACACTCAGGGATTTGGTACTTCCTTCTAGTGGGTGTTAGAGAAACCAGATAAATGGTGCTCTCAGCTAGTTGCAGCTTGTAAAACAGAGGTGGTAGCCTCACATTGAGTTGGTTCTCAAAGATAGATGATGTACAAAACATAAAAAGATTTCCTATCATTCAAAGAAGAAGAGGCTTTCTCCCTTTATGGGTTTCCTCATAAATATTTGTCTCTGTGTATATCATATGTGTGATTGATGTTTATTATTTATGTTGTTCATGACTTGCATAATCTTGATGATCACTTGGAGAAGATTAATAATATTTTAATAGGCATAAAATTTCTTAAGCATAGTAACAATTGATTCACCCCCCTTCCCCCCCCTCTCAATTGTCTTAGTAATTTCAAAAATTGGTATCAGAACAGGTTCCTTTTAGATAAAGGTAGATCAGTAAGCTTAAACATGACAAGTCATGAAGGAACTTCAACCAATAATCCTCCTCTATTTGATCGAACAATTGTTTCTTTCTGGAAGGTTAGAATGAGAACATACATTATGTCCTTAGGTGTTGATGTTTGGGATTTTGTAGAGACCGGATATACAAAACATGTTGTGATAGCTTCCAAAGATGATAAGTTAGATTTTAGCTTCAATGCAAATGCAATGAATGCTATCTTGAGTGGGATTTTTGAAGTTGAATTTGTAAAGGTAATGCATCTTGATTATGCCAAAGATATGTGGGATAAACTCATTAGCAGTTATGACGGAAATGAGAAAGTAAAAGATGCCAAACTTCAGACATATCGATTGAAATTTGAACAACTAAAGATGCATGAGGATGAAATAGTTAGTAAATATTTATTAAGAGTTGAGGATCTTGTGAATGTCATGAAGGGTCTTGGTGATAAGATTGAAGATGCATTTTTAGTTCAGAAGATTTCAAGATCTATGCCTAATAGATTTAATCCAAAAGTTTATGCAATAGAAGAACCGAATGATCTTAAGATTTTGTCTATTGATCAAATTCTAGGAACTCTATTTGCTTATAAAATGAGGATTAGTAAATATAAACCTACCTCTAGAGAAGCTTCATTTAAAGAAGATAAGAATGAGGATTCTGAGCGTGATGAAATTGAAGAAAAATTTGTGAGAAGACTAAAGAAAGGATCATGCAAGTACCAAGGAAAGTTGCCCTTCAAATGTTTTAACTTAGGAAATATAAGTCACTTTGCATCTAAGTTTCCACACAAGAAGAAGGACCAGAACTATGAATCTGAAGAGAAGTACAAATCCAAGAGATTTGGTAAAAAGAAAATTTGATGTGTAAACAATGATGACTCTTCAGGAGACACAAATAGTGATTCTTCTTGTGAAGATAAGTTTAATGACTTTATGCTTATGTCCAAAGAGGATTATGATAATAAAAGCATAGGAAGTGATGTTAATTATGAAGAAGTTGTGGTTGACCTGGAAGGAGAACTGATCAGTGCCCTAGAAGAAATTGCTAGACTCGGATTTAAGAAGAAAAATAAAAAACAATTGTTGATGCAGTTCGAGAAAGATAGTAAAAAACTTGAAGAAGACTTTGCCCTGCTAAAAGTGGAATTAGAAGAGGAAAATAAAATAGAGGACATTCTGAAACAACATTTATCATAGAAGAAGGAAAGATGTGAAGCCTTGGAAGAAGAGGTAGTAAAAAACAAGAAAGAGATGGAGAAGTTTAAAGAATTGTATCTCCAAAATATTCCAAGCATTAGAGACTCACCAAAACTAAATGATATTCTGAGAAAACAGAGATCTCCTTTGTTGAAGACTAGTTTAGGCTATGTAATTGGTTCAAGCAACAAACATACATAAAGCAAAGAGCCAGTAAAGATGATCAAGTTCCAAGTCAACAGACAATCAGACCATGTGAGTACTCTTCCACCAAAATCTAATAAAGACAAGATGATCCTTGATAAAAAAACAAAGATATCAGAAGATGGAGAAACAAATGCCAAGAAGAAGGCCATCCTTTAGGTACCATAATTTCTTCCATGGTTACTGTTTTTACTGCTCTAATTTTGGCCATAAGATTGCAAATTGTCAAATTAAGTTTAGAGACATGCAACTAAGGAGATCAAGAAATAAACAATCTTTGAAACATAGAACTAAACAACCAATGAGTAGACAAATTTGCACCAATAACTTTGACCTATTGAAAAATGAGCTCAAATGCTATAACTGTCATAACTTCGGCCACAAAGCTGCAAACTACCATCTAAAGAATTACAAAGCAGATCCAAGGATAAAACCCTTAGCTAGAAATGCCAACACATGGAAAAAGAAAGATAGTGAAAAATGTGGTCTAGTACTTTCAGATCAAAGACAAAATAACCCCTGGTATATTGACAATGGATGTTCCAAACATATTACTGGAGACAAAAGTAAGTTTTTGTCTCTAAGTGAAAGAAAATCAATAAATGTAACCTTTGGAAATAATGCACCAGGAAAAATCAAAGGTAAAGGAATGGTAAGTCTAAGTAATGGCAAAGGGAAAGCTCAAGATTTGTTGTTTGTAGATGGTCTGAAACAATATATGATTAGTGTCAATCAAGTTTGTCACAGAGGATGTAAATTTGTTGTCACTTCTAAATATTGTAAAATACAATCTGTGAATTTAGGACAGTTGAATGCAAAAGGCATCAGAACAGAAAACAATGTCTATGTTTTGAAAGAAGAAAAAGAAAATATCACTTAAGAAAGTATGATGAAAGATGGTTATGGCATAGGAGACTTGGACACCTAAATTTTGATCATCTAATCAAACTTAGAAACAGTGGGGCAGTAAAAGATCTTCCAAAAATATCAAAGCCATATGATTTTGTATGCAAACCTTGTGAAATAGGAAAGCTCACTCGTACACAGTTTAAATCTAAGAACTTTGCATCAACAGAGAAACCTCTTCGGTTAATACATATGGATTTATGTGTCATGTTGATTATTGATGATTATTCTAGACTTACATGGGTTTCCTTTCTGAAAGAAAAATATGAAGCATTTGAAAAATTCAACGTGTTTAAGGCTCTGACTAAGAATCAAACAAGAAAAAACCGAAGGTTGTAAGGTCTGATAGAGGAGGAGAGTTTAGTTCAAGGGACCTCAAATATTTTTGTGATAAACATGGGATCAAAAGAGAGTATACTATTCCAAGGACTCCACGACAAAATGGAGTAGTTGAGAGGAACAATAGATCAGTTCAGCAGATGGAAAGATCAATGATGAATGAAAATAATATTGCTCAGACATATTGGGTAGAAGCAATTCATACAACTGTACATATTCTTAACAAAGCTCATCACAGGCCACAAAGTGACGAGACTCCTTATGAACTATGGTTTGAAAGACATGCTTCAATCAAGCATTTTAAAGTCTTTGCTAGTAAGTGGTATATCAAAAATATTGATGAAAATCTTGGCAAATATGATGACAAGGCTGATGAAGGTATCTTCTTAGGGTATGCTAAAAACATTAAAGGATACATATGTTATAATAAGAGGCTGCATAAATTGGTTGATTGTATTGACATAAAAGTTGATGAAGAAATCCTGGCATGAGATGTAAGCATCGTTGAATCAACAAAAAAGGATATAGTTGAAGTTGAAGATGAATAGGTCCAAGAATCAAAAAAAGAAGACTCTGAGTCAGATGAAGACACAAATACTCAGGCAGACTCAAATCAGGAGACAACATCAAACCCTCCCTCCAGAATTACTCAAAATAATCATCCTACAAGTCAGATAATTGGTGATAAAGACAAAGGTGTACAAACCAGGAGAAGGATAATCAAAGACACTGAGAAATCACATATAGCCTTCATATCCATGGTGGAACCCAAGAAATTTAATGAAGCCAGTAAAGATGTAAACTGGTTAAAATAAATGAATGAGGAACTGGATCAAATTGAGAAGAACAATACTTGGGAGCTTGTTCCTAGACCTGCAGATAAGAATGTAATTAGCTCCAAATGGGTGTTTAAGAATAAAATGAATGAACAAGGACAAATTGTTAAGAATAAATCCATATTGGTCTGTAAGGGGTATGCACAAGTTGAAGGAAAATATTTTGATGAAACCTTTGCACTAGTGGCAAGATTAGAAGCCATCAGAATATTTCTTGCCTATGCATGTCATAAGAACTTTAAAGTATATTAGATGGATGTTAAGTCAACATTTATTAATGGATATCTAGAAGAAGAAGTATATCTGGAGAAACCTGAAGGATTTTCACTGACAGATAATACTAACTATGTCTGTAAGTTGAAAAAGGCATAATATGGATTAAAACAGGACCATGAGCCTAGTATTATAGACTGGACAAATTTCTACAGGACAAAGGGTTCAAGAAAGGTACTATTGACAGTAATCTATACATTAAGTTTGAAGGTGATGATTTATTAGTTGTTTTGGTTTATGTATATGACATTATTTTTGGATGCACTAATGACCCTTTAGTTCAGTGGTTTTCTAATTCAATGTAGAATGAGTTTGAGATGTCCTTGATAGGAGAACTATCATATTTTCTTGGTTTAAAATTCAATCAGAGTTCTACAGGGCTATTTATCTCTCAAGAAAAGTATTTGAAAGATATGTTGAAGATGTTTCAGATGGAAGATTCCTCTCCTGTTAGTACACCTATGGTGGTTGGTTGCAAGCTCGGTAAAGATGATATTCACCTGATGTTGATCAAAGAACATATCAATCAATGATAGGCAGTCTTTTGTACAGCACAACATCTTGTCCTAATATAATGCAAGTTTTTGGAATGGTAGGTCGTTATCAGTCTGCTCCTAAACAAAGTCATTTAGCAGCTATCAAGAGGATATTCAAATATTTGAAGGGTACAATGACTTATGGTCTTTGGTATCCTAAAAATAAGAATTTTCAATTAACTACATATTCAGATGTTGATTGGGAAAATTGTTTGGATGAATGAAAGAGCACCAATGGAGGTGCATTCTTCTTAGGTGATTCATTAGTCGCATGGCTTAGTAAGAAGCAAGGATATACTTCTTTATCAACTACAAAGGTTGAGTACATTACTATTTCCACTTGCTGCACTCAGATATTATGGATGATACAAACTCTTGCAGATTTGAAGGTAACTTATACTGACCCCTCCACTTCATTATGATAACACCAGTGCCATTAGTGTCTCCAAGAATCCTGTGCTTCATTCCAAGACTAAGCATATACCAATAAAGTATTAGTTTCTCAAAGAGAAGGTTAAAAATAGATTTGTTCAGCTTAATTATATTCCATCCAAAGATCAGATTGTTGATATCTTCACTAAACAACTTGCAACAACTGAGTTTGAGATATCTAGGCCATAAGTTGGGCGTGACCTTGTTATTTAGTTAAAATAGACTATCTAATTAGGGGGAGTACGTGTTGGTCGAATATCTAGTACCTCTGAAAAGTACTACAACATCTAAGGGGGAGCATTTTTTTCTTTGACATTGATGTCAAAGGGGGAGAAAAGGTGTGGTATGGATGCTGCAGTTGGAGGACTAAGCAGAATAGTGCAACCTTTTAGGGTTGCCATCAATGCCAAAGGGGGAGATTGTTGGCATGTTTTATAGGAAGCATGTGATTTTCACTGATGGCAAGAACAACAGTAAACAGGAACAACATAGGCTCAGGAGGAGAAGTGAACAGTATGCAGAGATCAAATCTCATAAGGGCAAAATGATTGAGAATTCGATCACCCGAATATTCGTTAGCCGTCGAATCAAATTAAGTAAAGGATAGGATAAACAGGGTACAATGTTTGAGAATTTAATTATCCGAATATCCACTGGCCATCGGATCAAATTAAGTGGAAGGATAGGATAAGAAAATATGGAGGGTCGTTGGATTTAACACCAAGGAAAAGCAACATTGCAGACAGATCGAGTCGTCGATCTAAGATCATGATCAACGAAGAACATTCATTTCGGGTCTAAAGATGTGAGGATGTTACGCTTCAGAAAATCTCACTTTAAGAATTTCAAGTTGAGAACTGAAATACCCGAAGCCCAGAGAGGCGAAGAGTCGGAGTAAATTTCAACCTTCAGATACAGAGGGATACGTGGTGACGGATTGTGAGCTCCGAAGAAATAACTTCGAGAAGTTTAAGTTTGAGATTTGAAATTCCCGAAGCCCGGAGAGATGAAGATCCGAAGTAAATCTCGATCATTCGATCATCCAAAATAGATCTCAGTCATTAGATCATCCAGAGTAAATCTCAAGTGTCAGATCATCTGAAGTGGATCCGGCCCGTCTAATCCAAAAGAGACATGGCATAAATCTGTGGATTCCAGTTAAAGACTTGAAGTATTCCTCAACCTTTTGATTCAAGGACATGTGGAAGACCTCGTCAGCAAGGACATGTGGTAGACCATGTCAACAAGGACATGTGGCAGACCATGTCAGTAATGACATGTGGTAGACCATGTCAGCGAGTGACACATGAAAACCACTCGGCCCATGCCAGGTCAACAAGTGACGTGTGTAATGTTACGTCACTCCGAGAGATTTACTTCAAGAGTTTCACCACCAACAAATGACAAAATCTTCAAAGTCCCGAAGGTTGAAGTTGTGAAGGGCCGAAGAGCTGAAGTTGCAAAGAGCCGAAGTGTCGAAGGACCAAATTCACAAAGGGCCGAAGTGTCGAAGAGCCGAATTCGCGAGGGACAGAGTCCCGAACTCCTGAAGGCTGAAGTACCGAAGTGAATGAGGACCATTGATTTGAGGAGGACACATGGTAGGAATCTATGGACTCCGGCTAAAAGCATTTTGGGAGAGCCTAAAGGTTGAGAATTGAAATCACTGAAGCCCGAAGTAGTGAAGGAGATCTTGACCATTGAATCGAGTAAGGGGTCGCAGAACCGTTGATCTGGTTGAAAGGTCAAATTCCCTAAGTAGAGGTAGATTCATAGATTGAGAAGGACATGTGTCCACAAATCATCGACTCCATAAGATTGGCGTACGGAGAAAAGCAGGTTTTGAGATTTGAAACTCCCGAAGCTCGGATCATGAAGTAAATCACGGTCATTCATTTAGGAAGGTTAGATCTGATCCACAGAACTTGAAAGGACAGATCTGAACCGTCATTTCAAGAGCACCGTCAATATTGTGAGATCGATGGTCCCATCGCATTATG
Organism: Picea sitchensis; assembly: GCA_010110895.2. Lineage (NCBI taxonomy): Eukaryota > Viridiplantae > Streptophyta > Pinopsida > Pinales > Pinaceae > Picea > Picea sitchensis. The sequence goes on along the minus strand of SNQJ01S0002316.1, from coordinate 108,255 downwards.
GGGTCAGAACATGATTGGGTCTTATTTCCTTGTGAGCGGGCCACAATCAAAACCACGATATTGCCAAAGGCATACGTGGAGCTTTGTAGTGAATTGTGGGGTGAAAAGCATATTTCCCTCAAACCACCTTTGGTTGCGCCCACAATCATGTGGTCACATGAGAGCATCGCCCAAGGTCACAACAATGGAATATAGGGGAAGGAGATAACGCTGTTAGGATCCACATCAGAGGTTACGCATTGAAAAATAAAAAAGCATATGCGTGTATAATCCAACAACGTTGATCAAATGAAATCTGATCGAAGGGTTGTTGTTTCATCTCGTGATTTCTTGATCAGTTAAGTTTCAGTTAAACTAACTAAATCAGTGTTCTTGAGTGGCTGAATCATTGTTCCTGAGCGTTGGAATCATGATTCTTGAGCATTTTTGAGATTCTCGACTTGAGCATTAGATATGCGGAGTGTAACGGATGATGAGAGCAGGAATAAAAGAAAAATGTCATGAGAGAGAGAGGTTGTTGTTTCTCTGTAAAAGGTAGTCGAAATGTAAGCAATGAATATCATAGCATGAACTGAGGGAGAAAATGTAGAGATGAAGAACATAAGCTGGACAGAGAAGAAATGGTGAAAACAACAGATTGTACGAGAACTTAAGCATAATAATATGTGAGTAGGAAGACATTGATGCAGGTAGAGCAGAGCAGTGTAGCAACACAGTGATGAGACTGGTAATCCATTGATAAATATTGTATCACTGTAATAAATTTCAACAAGCAAAGATTTATATTTCAGGGTGGTAGGGTGGTGCTAGGGAGGACTATTGTCCTCAGAGTTTCAAGTGGGTGTTTGAACACGAGGACTTGTAGCTTCCATCTGGTTGCATCTAGAAAAACCAGGGTGGTAGGGTGGTGCAAGGGAGAAGTATTTTTCTTTGTTATATAGGTTGGTGCATGTGTGATAGGAAGTTGGTGCTTCCATCTAGTTGGTGTTGGAACACTCATGGATTTGGTGCTTCCTTCTAGTGGGTGCTAGAGAAACTAGAGAGTTGGTTCTCTTAGCAAGTTGCAGCTTGTAAAACAGATATGGTAGCCTCACATTGAGTTGATGCTCAAAGATAGATGATGTACAGAACATAAAAAGATTTCCTATCATTCGAAGAAGAAGAGGTTTTCTCCCTTTATGGGTTTCCTCATGAATATTTGTCTCTGTGTAGATCATATGTGAGATTTATGTTTACTATTTGTGTTGTTCATGACTTGCATAATCTTGATGATCACTTGGAGAAGATTAATAATATTTTAATAGGCATGAAATTGCTTAAGCACAGTAACAATTGATTCACCCCCCCCCTCCTCAGTTGTCGTAGTAATTTCAACATTTGGATCTGTTATGAAGAAGTTATGATGTTTTTACCCGAAACACTTGTTTTAGACTAGTTTCAGGACTAGCCACAAACCCTATTTCGCACAGAGTGTAACTCCAAAAATTCAATGACCCACAAGATGAATTGCTTACCACGAATACTTGGATATGTTTCCTCAATGGAATAGAATTTGCACGGTCTGAATCATTCTAGAAAAAACTTTATTGCGAAAGTGGTTAGATGACCTATAAATAACATACCTTAGAAAGCATCATCAAAAGAATTTATCCTTCCTTGAATTCCGACCTTCTTTTCTTCACCTTCCCTCGAAAATCCGGTTTAGATATCCTTTGGTTACCTCAAACACCTATAGATATTCAATATTCTCAAGTGTTATCTGAAATGAGAGAGCCTTTCCTCTTATTTATACTCTCCAAGTAGCTTCCTTAAAAACATCTTCTAGGTCACTTTGCCCACTTTGCTTATTTTAGGGTTAACCCACTTCTAATTTCTCCATTAAATTTATTATTTAAATAATTAATTTATATTCACTTTGAATTATAGTACAATCATCACTTCACTTTAATATTTACCTTCTAAAATCTCTTAAACCACTTTGACTACTTTAACCTTTTGGGGCTTCTAGATGACATATGATGGTCCTCCAACTTTGTAAGGCCATAACTCTCAAACCATGAGGAATTATGTGATGTTCCACATACCACCAGAGATAGAATGACATGTAATATCCATATAGAATGGTATTACCTACAAATATATCAAAACTCATACCATTATCCATCAAACAAACTAGGGTCCATTACCCAAACCTAGGTTCTCCAACTTCTCATGGCCATAACTCTCTAACCGTGAGGAGTTATGTGGTGTTCCACATACCACCAAAAATGGCATGACTAACACTATCCATATAGGATAGTTTCACTGACATTCATCTCATTATTCCACAAATAAGAATGGGTTCTCTAACCATACTTCTAGGATAACTCAATCCACAAAGTGTCTTCCCATGAAGGCTTTCACCATAAGGGGACCACTTTGGAGTTCATCCATTTCTACTTATTATCAACCATGACAAGACAATAATGATTCATATTTACATCAAACAAACTTGGGTCCATTACCCAAATATTTTTTCTACCAGGCTTTCTTCAAGGGTTGACATCAATGACAACCAACCTTAATCAACAATCTCCCCCTTTGGAATTGATGGAAACACTCTAACACAAAACTGAAATTATGTCATGCAATACTAAAGGAATATCACTCATGCTCCCCTGGAAACATGCCTCTATCCTCTGCATCTTTGTGACCATTTATCCCCCTAGAACCATGCCTCTTTCCTCTGCATCTGATGAATCTCTCCCCCTTTGTCATCAATGGAAAAGGTATCTTTCCATCAGGGGCTTCTCCCCTTGACTGAACTGTCCTCTTTATGGTGCTTCCTCATGTACATATAAGACATCTAAGATAATCATTCAAAAGAATTCATTTTGGATTAGAAATCATTTCGAGTCTCTAGTGAAGATACTCAAAGGCTTCCCATGGAATTGGTTTTGTAGAAATATCTGCCACTTGTTCTTTTGTGCCCACATACTCAACTCTGATGTTATTTTCTACAACTTGTTCCTGTAGAAAGTGATACATGATTGAAATGTGATTTTTCTTAGAGTGCATCACCGGGTTATTTGAGATACTAATGGCATTCATATTATCACAATAGATTGGAATGGGCTCATCATACTCAGCCTGCATATCTGTCAAAGTTTGTTTCATCCAAAGAACCTGTGTACAACATGTTGTTGCTGCAATATACTCCACCTCAGCTGTAGATTGAGATACTGATGATTGTTTATTTCTTATCCATGATACTAAACACTCACCCAAGTAGACCACTGCTCCACTAGTGCTTTGTCGGTCATCAATACAACCTACCCAATCTGCATCTGTGTAGGTAATAAGAGATAGATCCTTTCCTTTTGGATACCATAATCCAAACTCTTTTGTTCCTTTGAGATATCTGAAAATTCTCTTCACTGCTAACACATGTGATTCCTTTGGTGCTACTTGAAATCATGCCACCTGTCCAACTGCCTGCATTACATTTGGTCTAGATGTTGTCACATATAGTAGGCTGCCAATCATTGACTTGTATTGCCTATGATCTATAGACTTTGAATCATCATCTTTTCTTAACTTACAACTGGTTTGCATGGGAGTGATAACTCGTTTGAAATCTTCCATTATGAACCTCTTTAACATTTCTTTGATATACTTGCTTTGAGAAATAAAAATTCCTTGGTTTCTTTGATGTATCTGAAGTCCCAGAAAGAAGGATAGTTCTCCAAGTAATGGCATTTCAAATTCATTCTTCGTATCCTTTGCAAATTTCTGGCTTAACCTATCATCATCACTACCAAAAATAATATCATCAACATAAACTTCAATTAATAAAATATTACCTTGACTTACCTTGATGTAGATGTTTTTGTCTGCACTTCCTTTTCTGAACCCTACCTGTTGTAAATATTTATCCATTCTAGAATACCATGCTCTAGGAGCTTGTTTTAGACCATAAAAGGCCTTCTTTAATTTGCACACATAGTCTGCATTCTCTGACAACTGAAATCCTTTCGGTTGTTCGATGTAGACTTATTCTTTAAGTTCCCCATTTAGAAAAGATGGTTTTACATCCACGTGATACACTTTAATATTTTTGGAGCATGCATAAGCTAAAAGAAAACAGATTTCTTCCATTTTGGCAACTGGAGCAAATTTCTCTTCAAAGTCGATTCCTTCAATATGTGCATATCCTTTACATACCAATCTAGCTTTGTTCCTTGTAACTTGTCCATATTCATTCAATTTATTCCTAAAACCCCATTTTGTGTTGATCGCATTCTTATTCTTTGGTCTTGGAACCAATTCCCAAGTGTCATTTTTCTCTATTTGATCAAATTCTTCATCCATGGCCTTATTCCAAAATTCATCCTTGCTGGCTTCTTCAAAATAGTTTGGTTCAATTGTAGATAAGAGTGATAGGTGTGTTTGTTTTGGTGAATGGATTCTTCTTCTAGTCTCAACTCCTGCATCTTTGTTTCTGATAATCTGATCTGGAGGATGATTCTTCTGTACTCATCTGTTAGGTGTCTTTGGAGACACTTGTTGAACTTTCTCTCCTGCTTCTATCAAATTCTCTTCATCTTCCTATTCTACTTCTTTTTCATCTTCTACTTCCTTTTCGAAAGGTTGTTCCATTGATTTCTTTTCTTCTTCCTTTGATTATGGTCTTCCTATTTCATTAATTGTTACGTTGATGCTTTCCACAACTTTGTTCAATCTTAGATTGTAACACTTGCATGCTTTCCTTGTACTTGAGTAACCAACAAGTACTCCTTTGTCCACACGAGAGTCAAACTTTCCCATTCTGCCATTTTCTCTTTTGATGTAGCATTTTCTTCCAAAAACTCTGAAGTGATTCACATTTTTTGGTCTTCCTTTCCATAGCTCGTAGGGAGTTTTGTCAGTGTTGTTTATGAGAATTAATCTGTTTTAAATGTGAACTATTGTATACACTTCCTATGTCGAAAATATATCTATCAATTTGGAATCCATTAGCATTGTTCAAGCCATTTCCTGTACCGTCTTGTTCTTTATTTCAACAACTCCATTATCTTGAGGTGTCCTATCAACAGAGAATTGCCTTTTTATTCCATGAATGTTGCAATAGTCCATAAATTACTTTGAAGTGAACTCTCCTCCATTATCAGAACTCAAGCATTTGATTTTTTAATCCATTTCATTTTAAACCATTTCCTTGTAGATCTTAAAGTTTTCAAAAGCTTCTGATTTATTCTTGAGAAAGCAAACTACAATCATTATTGTATAATCATCAACTAATAAAATAAATTATTTCTCACCTTTTAAACCCTTTGTTGTAGTTGGTCCAACTAGATCAGTGTGCACAATTTCCAGTGGTCTTGTTGTTGAATATTCCTTTGATTTGAACCTGGTCTTTGTTTGCTTTCCTTGTTGACAATGCTTGCATAAAGTGTTCGTTGGTTTCATGATCTGGGGAATTTTTGACAAGGTTATCAAAATGTATGTGACCCATTCTTTTGTACCATAGACAACTTTCATCTTCCTTTCCTAGAAAACACTTTTCATTTCCAATTTCACTTAACACATATATTTTGCTTGAAGTTCTTGCAGTTGTAGCAATCAATTTTCCTAAACCTTGTTTTCTTATCTCACACTTTTGTGAATCGAAAGTAACTTTATGACCTTGGTCACACATTTGACTCACACTTAGAATATTATGTTTCATATCTTCTACTAGTAGAACATTTTCTTCCTTTGTATTCTTGTTCCCAATTCTGACTATGCCTTTTCCAATGATTTTAGTTGAATCAACATTTCCAAAGGAGACTGACCCATCTCTTTCATTTCTTAATGTAATAAACCTATCTCTATCACCTGTCATGTGTTTTGAACATCCACTGTCAACATACCAACCACGTTTCTTCTTCTTGGTTTGTAGAGTGAGTGTGCATTCTTCATTTCTATACTAATTATGCTTTCTTATCCATGTCCTTTTCTGAGATCCCTGTTTGTGACTGTTGTTATTCTATTGCGGTTCTCTAGGAGGGACTGTCATTCTGCAATCTTTGGCCATGTGTCCAAAGTTGTTACATTTGTAACATTCCACTTCAGTTCTCAAAGATTCAAACCTATTGTAACTTCTTCTCTGTGTTTCACTAGGCCTTCTTGGATAACCCTTTTGTGTATGACTTTCAAATTTGTTTATGTTCTTGTTGTTAGCTCTGCAATTCACATCTTTTTGTCCAAAATTATTAAATGCATAACATAAACCAAAAAATATAGTTTGATACCTAGGAGTTGAAGATATTATGAAAGGAGGTGCTCTTATGAATCCTTCTTCTTCTTGAGGCCTATTTGTCTATTCTTGATTCTAAAATCTGAATCTTCTCGGTGGAAGAGTGTCCCTGGAATCTTCCTTGTATATCTTCCTATCCCCTTTTATTGTTTCTGCGTAGCTTTTTGGATATGTTTCTTGCTCTGTTGTTTTGGAGCTTGATCCCTTTTCTGTCTGATTGTATCCAAGTCTGGACTTGTCAAGATGATAATTTTGACTGCTGATAATGTCATCCAAAACTTTTGAGCTATTCTACATATTTTTCTTTTGAATATCCTTTCTTAATGTGACAATCTTTGCTTCCAAATTTCCAATGATCTTGTCCTTTTCTTTTAGTTATTCTTTGAGTGCTTCTTCAATTATTTTATCTTCTTCTATTTGAACCTTCAAATTTGTGATAATTTTTTCTAGTTCTTGAGTGTCTTCTTTCTTTTCTAGTTCCGTGTGTAGTTTCTTGTGTTTCTTCTTTTCTCTTCTGATAACTTCTATGGCACACATCAATTCTTCTTGGTAGTCAACTTCTACCACTTCAATTTCTTCTTCGACTTATTCATATTCTTCTTTGGCTTCTTCATATTCATCTTCAGAGTCTTCTTTATTAGAGTCTTCTACTACCATGGATAAAACTCTTCATGTCTCACTGTCACTAACTTCATCTTCATCTCATGATGAGATGTCTTCTTTGGTGCATAAGCTTTTCTTGAAAACATTCTTTGTAGTTCTTTTTCCTTTATATCTTTGTTTTCCTTTTGAGTAACCTTCATCATTTCTCTTTTTCTTATGAGGACATTTGTTAGCAAAATTACCACTACCGTCACAATTAAAACAAATTAAAGGAAGCTTACCTCTATACCTATTGTCAATTCCCTTGTTCAGTCTTTTGATGAAGTTGGCCACTTCTTCATCATCTTCTAAGACATCACTGTTGTTGCTATGTTCTTCTTGTTTCTTTTCCTTTTTCTTTGATCTTTTGGATTCTTTGAAAGATGCTTCTTTTACATATGGATTTTCTTGTTCAGTTCTCATTTCATATGCTGTGAATATTCCATGTAATTCATCCATGATTATTGAGTTTAGATATAATCTTTCTTCTAGTGTTGATATCTTAGGGGTCAAATCTCATAGGAAGAGATCTTAGTACCTTTTGAACAATTATAGATTCTTCAATTTATTCTCCCAATCCTATGATTGCATTCACTATTTCATTGACTCGTAAGAAGTAGGTTGCAATATTCTCATCTTCCTTCATCTTTAGTTGTTTGAACTGACCTCTGTAAGTTTGAAGCTTTTCTACTTTGAATTTTGAATCTCCTTCATAAATATTTCGAGGCTTGTCCCAAATCTCTTTAGTGGATTTACAATGTGCAACTTTGGTGAATATTATTTCACTGAGACCATTCAGAAGTGCATTTGTGGCTTTGGAATTATTCTGACCAAGTTTCACTGCTTTGTCATTTGTTGGTGGAACTGTTGGTGTTGTGTATCCATCTACAACTGATTGCCAAATTTCAAATCCTTGTTCCTGTATATATGTCTTCATAATTATGCTCCAAAAATCATAAAATGATACACAATGTTCTTCAGTGTGTTTTATGCAATTCCTCCAAGTATCACTACTTGGAACCTCTCATAAAAGGAGTTATAGAAAAAATGGCATACCTTGCTGAATTTTGGCTTATTCTAGAGAGAGACCTTGTAGAGCGTGCCCCGCACGAAATATTTTTTAAATAGATCTGAAACTGTTACAAAAAATACCAAATATTGTACTCTAACCAATACATTTGGTATTACTGAATTTGGATCTGTTATGAAGAATTTATGATGTTTTTACCTGAAACACATGTTTTAGACTAGTTTCAGGACTAACCACAAACCCTATTTTCCATGGAGTGTAAATCCAAAAATACAACGACCCACAAGATGATTTTTTTACCACAAATACTTGGATGTGTTTCCTCAATGGAATAGAAATTTCACGGTATGAATCATTCTATAAAAAATGTTATTGCGAAAATGGTGAGATGGCCTATAGATAACATACCTTAGAAAGCATCATCAAACGAATTTATCCTTCCTTGAATTCTAGCCTTCTTTTCTTCACCTTCCCTCAGAAATTCATCTTAGATATCCTTTGGTTACCTCAGACACATATATATATTCAATATGCTCAAGTTTTATTTGAAATGAGAGAGCCTTGCCTCTTATTTATACTGTCCAAGTAGCTTCCTTAAAAACATCTTCTAGGTCACTTTGCCCACTTTCCTTATTTTAGGGTTAATCCACTTCTAATTTCTCCATTAAATTTATTATTTAAATAATTAATTTGTATTCACTTTTAATTATAGTACAATCATCACTTCACTTTATTATTTACCTTCTAAAATCTCTTAAACTACTTTGTCTACTTTGACCTTTTGGGGCTTCTAGATGACATATGAGGGTCCTCCAACTTCGTAAGGCCATAACTCTCAAACCGTGAGGAGTTAAGTGACGTTCCATATACCACTAGAAATGGAATGACATGTACTATCCATATAGAATAGTATTACCTACAAATATATCAAAAATCATACCATTATCCATCAAACAAACTTGGGTCCATTACCTAAACCTGGGTTCTCCAACTTCTCATGGCCATAACTCTCTAACCGTGAGGAGTTATGTGACGTTCCACATACCACCAAAAATGGCATGACAAGAAATATCCATATAGGATAGTTTCACTAACATTCATATCATTATTCCAAAAATAAGCATGGGTTCTCTAACCATACTTCTAGTATAACTCGATCCGCAAAGCGTCTTCCCGTGAGGGATTTCACGAGAAGGGGACCACTTTGGAGTTCATCCATTTCTACTTATTATCAACCATGACAAGAAAATAATGAGTCATCTTTACATCAAACAAACTTGGGTCCATTACCCAAACCTTTGTGCTACTGGGTTTTCTTCAAGGGATGACATCAATGACAACCAACCTTAATCAACAATGGTAAGGAGAAATTTGTGTGGGGTCGGTCCCAACAACAAGCATTCGATGATTTGAAGGAGCGCTTGTGTTTATCCCCAGCAATTTTACTATCGAAACTGCAACAACCCTTTGAGATCAAGACAAATGCTTCAGACTATGTTGTGGGCGTCGTTCTCACTCATCACGACCACCCCGTGGCCTATCATAGTGAAACACTATCAGATGTTGTCCATAAGTACCCTACTTACGAAAAAGAAATGTACTTCATTGTGAAAGCCTACCGCCAGTGGAGACATTACATTCTTGGGAAGGAGACAGTCATCCACATTGATCATAAGACACTATAGTTCATGCAGACACAAGGAAAATTGAGGCCACTTTGGCATCGAAAAGACAGTGGAAATGCTACAAAAATATTTCTATTGGCCGAAACTTCGACAGGAGGTCAACAAGTATATCAGGTCCTACACTGCCTGTGCGATTTCCAAACCGACCACTAAGAAATAGGGAATGTACACCCCTCTCCCTACTCCTGACAAACCATGGGAATCCATCTCAATGGACTACATGTCCAATCTCCCATCCACCAAGTGGGGAAATGACTATGTTTTTTGTGGTTGTGGATCGCTTTTCTAAGATGGCAATTATGACCGCCTGCAAGAAGAGCATCACAACAGAGGCCACTACCAAGCTCTTCTTTGAATGAGTCTGGGTATATTTTTGAATCCCACAAACCATTGTCTCATATCGGGACAATCAATTTCTTAACACATTCTGGTCAAGCCTCTGGTCACTGCTAGACACCAAGCTCACCAAATCCACATCCTTCCACCCCTAGATAGATGGCCAAACTAAGGTCGTAAATTGAATGATCATGCATATCCCGTGCATGTATAATTCCAAGAACCCTCACACATGGGATGAGAGTCTCCCCTATTTTCAGCATATCTACAACCGAGCCCTACATAGCTACAATCGATCTCTTCATAGCTCAATCGGACACAACCCCTTTCAGGTGGGGTTGGGTTTCCAACCATTGGGTCCCATAGATGTTGAAATACCCCTTACGGTCACTTTGGCTGAATCATCTCCTTATCCAACTAAAGTTGAAAAATCCAACCGATTCATTGAGTGGATCTAGCACATCCACCAACAGGTTCAGGATATCCTACAGAAGTCCAATGACAAGTACAAGTAGCACCATGATCAACACTGGGTGCCACATAAGTTTTAGGTGGGCAACAAAGTTTGGTTGCACTTGAAGAAAGAGAACCTTATAGGACCCCATCGAAAGCTTCTCCCACTTTGTTATGGGCCATACACCATCACCAAGGTTGTGGGTGATAATTCTTTCGAGCTCAACATTCCTTCTTTCCTTGGCTTGCACCCAATGTTCAACATGGATATCCTTCATCCGTATTTCCCACCATTATTGGACACCTCAGAGATAATAGAACAACTGAAACCAATAGAGATCAAGCCCAAGTACATGAAACTGGCATCTAGTGATCATATTGTGGAAAAACAGATCAAGGGCACTCGCCAACAAAAGATCCAAGTTTATTGAGTTTTCAAAGCAGAGTAGCTCCTGCACCAAGGCAAGTGGCTCACCTGGGGCCAAATTCAATAGAAAATTCCTCATTGTTGTAGGAAAATCTCCCTGCGGACAGGTAGATCTCCTCAAAGAGCTAGACTCTTAACTCTAAGATAGAAAGTGCTTATCATGGTCACTGACTTCCTTTTAGGCCTACACAAACTAATGCAAGAAGAGGAAGGAGGAAATACGTACCTTTTATCGGTGTTTGTCCCTGCACGCTCCGAGTTGAACTCTGATCTTGAGCTCCTCGATAAGCCCTGTAGACAAACAAAGTACAACCACTTCCTATTCTATTGAGATTAGTTCAAAGCAGAACTATCTACTTAAAGATAAATTCATGTGATATTGAACACAAATTAGAAAGAAACAGGCCAAGCAAATCATATTAATGAGGACAAAACATTACTTACAACCGTAGATGGAATGTGACAGTTCTGCCAAGTCCTCCTTGTCTAACCCTTGCTCGAAAGATCCATGATATGAATGATGGTAGCTTCACCAATTGTTCCCTATGAGATCATAGGTCTCTTACTTCCAAATCATCTCTATTCCAGTACCACTTATGAGATCATAAGTTTGGTGTAATTCTCCATTTTCATTCCCCTTTCACCATGAGAAAGCTTGCTTATATAGCCTTGGAGAGGCTCAACAACTTGAGATATATTTGGGGTGAGTTGAGGATTTTCCTCCTTCAGTTAGGGAACTACCCTAATATCATGGCTTGATTGAGGATTCGAATCCAACTACCTTCTAAGAGTGAAAATATCCTTCCCCCATTCTTCTCAACAAATCAACTGCTGCCCAGAATAGGTAGCGCTCCCTAAAAAGGGCACTCAGAGCATTATAACGCTCCCTAGTAGTGTATAGGGGAGCGCCAACACTCCTGAAGGTAGGAGCGCTCTTGCAAAAGGGAAAATAGGTGTTATAATTCTCTCTGATAGCTTATGGGGGGGCGCCAGCACTCCTGAGAGAGGTATAGGGGAGCGCTCCCCTCCAAAAACTCAGTTTTTTGGGTGCTTTCAGATGGCAAGAGGTTCATAAGACCGTTGACTCATTTCTCTTCTTCCAAATCAAATGTTTGAGGTGTTTCAAGTGTCCTTATCATGTCGTTATAGGCACAACATGGGAATCATGGCAATATGATTTCTTTAACACTTACGACACTTGTGAGCAAAATGTGACACTTATAATGATGACACTTGCGACACTATCGAAGTGAGTAATTTCGATGTGTAACAGATTGCCCCCCAAAGTATGAAGTTAGAAGATGAGAATTGATAATTGAAATGCTTTGTAGACTTTCATGAAAGGGTATAGACGCAGAGAACCTGACAGAAGATGCACATAAACATCCAACAAATATTATGACATGTTTCAAACCCAAGGAAGGCATACCTATGCTTGGGTGATAAACACTTGCAAGGTATGGCAGCCATAAAATACACTACAGATCCATAATTGTATTGATAAAAAGGTATAGCCACTGAAAATACACTGTGGATCTATACTCCCATGACCTGAACTGATCGTAGCCATGAAGAATACACAGTGGATCTACGAGATGACACGACATAGCCACGACCAATACAAAGTGGATCTATGTAACAGTGTATGTGTCATTGTTCAAGAGAAACTCCATCGCAACCTGGGCAAAGTACATATTAAAGTGATCACTCAACCCAGGGTCTTCTTACTGATCCCGATGTAGTATGAATCTAACCATGTGAATAGATGTCTTGATGTCAAACATGGAAGAAACCACTTGATTACCGGTCAATGATGTAAACCGTTAACAAGCGCGAGGTAAATCACCATTAATGTCAATGATTCCCAAGGTACTCTAGTACATTCCAACGAATGTGAATGGATGAGTTGAAGTCGAACATCCGTGGAATCATCTGATCAGAGGTCAATGATGAAAACCCATTGTCGGACGTGAGGAGGCCTGCCATTGAGGCATGAAGTCCCAAAGTACTAACTGGTTTCTAAGTCTAATTCCTGGATAATGTGTTGAAGTCGACAGGAATAGGCTCGTCGACGGAGGGCCTTGATGTATCCCCCATCAACGACACGAAACAGACATAGAGATGTAATTGGTAAATCAAATGAACATGGACTGACACGGGTATTGAGACAAGATATTCGTGATGAATGACTCTCAAGGTGGATACTTCCCTTGAACACTGAGGCACAACAGCAGAAACATGACATGGACCAAAACACGATGATGCAATGGATACTGTGACTTTCGTCGGGTGACCCAAAGGAGTAAGAAAAACTCAAAGGATTGGTTCAGTGCAGAGTTTCAGTGGATAAAGTGTCATGTTCAAGGGCGACTCTAAGAGTTACTTGGTAATGTTCTCAAAAACTGCTTGGCTTGCTTCTTTGAATTTTTTCCCCCATCCAGATAGACGAGTACCTCTTTTTAATTTAACGAGCTCGAGGAGGGTAACACATGCTCGATATAACTCACCTTCGGTAAGTTCCTCTTCCTTTGTTTAACGAACTGGAAGAAGTAAGGGTTCAATCCCATATGGGCATGTCGATGTTTTGTTTAGCGAGTCCAAAGACAAAAAACTCGAAGGTTTTTCATGATTATAGAGTCTGGAAAAACACTTAAAAGAGAACTCTCTCACTTCCTTTTTCATAAAGTAGTCTGATGAGACCAAAAAAGAGATAAACTATTGCTCAATAGACGTTTTCTTCAAATACTTTAATGAGCGTGAAGAGAACAAGGTTGCTCGGAAATATTTTCATGTTTAGAGAGTCTGAAAAGAACTTAAAGGTTACTCCAGTGTTAGTTAAAGGTGACTCGTAATGTTAGTCTCGTGAGGCTGAAAAAGAGATAAATTATCACTCGAAATATGCCCTTTCAAACATTTTAATGAGTGGGAAAGGAAGCAATATCACTCGGCAATCTTTTCATGTTTAGAGAGTCTGAAAAGAGCTTAAAGGAGACTCCAGGGGGGGTTCTTTTTCATGTATCCATACAGGTCTGAAAAAGAGATAAAAGTCTACCCAGATGCATTCTCATGTATTTACGAGCACGAGAAAGAACAAAGACTAAGCTTGGTATGCCCCTAGCTTGAAAGCTAGTGGCTTAACTCTAGAAAGATCATAAAAGGCTGGAGACATGCCCTCCAAGATTCGATTCATTCACTGAAGGAGAAGGGTGGATGAAAATAAGGTTCAAGAGAGGTGACTGTTTCATTTTTTAACGAGCTTGACACAGGAAAAGAATAATGCTCGGTATCTCTGTTTCATTTTTTTACGAGCTTGCCACAAAGAAGAGAAACTATGCTCGTGGTTTCTTCCTGATCATGGCTTCCAAGAGGATAACGCTCTAGAAGGATACCATGTCAAGGGACAAAACTCGATCATGGCCTCCAGGAGATCTTCATTGGATGGAAGATAATCACTCAAGAAGGAACACATGTCGAGGGTCATGATAGGGGTAAGGAGATCAGGCTCCAATAACCCTACCGAAGAGATCACCATGTCAACTACCAGATCCAAAGCATCAGAAGTTGAAATCATGGGAGACAATGCCACACAATTGACATGCGGCGAGGGCGATACTGTCTGCATATAAGAACCACTTAGGGAGGTAACCTAGTCAAGGGTGATGAGTGAAAGTTGATTAATAGTCACAATTCTTCCATCGTGAGGGAAAGATATCACACGGAAAAGAGTGGATACAAGAGCTTTCATAGCATAGACATAATCCCACCCAAAGAGTAAAGTGAAATCCAAGGGGTCTCGGACTACCATGACATCAATAAAGACAATTTTCCCTCCCAAAGTTACAAGAAACTGAGGAAGGATCCCTAAAGGTTGACTGGTTCTTCTATTAAAAGCTAACAGATTCTGGGTAACCGACGTGAGTAGAGGACAACCCAAAGTGTGCCAAGCAACAGAAGACAAAATACTAACAGACGCACCTTCATCTATCAGCGTTTGAGGAACATCCTGACCACAAACCTGTACTATAATCTAGAAAGGAATGTGAGAGGGAAGACGAGGTCCAGTTAGCGCACCCCAATAAAAAAGGATGGCTTTAGTACTTGGAGGGGGTTTCATAGGAGAATGAGGAATGCCCACCGACATAGTAGAGTCTGTATCAACGAGAAAAACATGGGCAGTATCGGGTTTACTCTCTAGAGGGAGAATAGGATCGACCGATGATTGGATTGGATCGACCGCGCAGGCACTCTTCAAAGGAAGAGTGGGATTGACCGGTGATGGAATCAGATTAACCACTTTGGCACTCTTCGGATGAAGGGTGGGACTGACCGAGGAAAGGACTGGATCAGCCTCTCTGACACTCTTCTGAGGAAGAGTGGGACTCCCCGAGGAAGGGATTGGATCAATCACTTTAGCATTCCTCAATGGAGGAATGGGATCGATCGATGGAGAAACTGGATCGACCACTTTGGAACTCTTCAAAGGAAGAGTGGGAGTGACCGAGGAAGAAACTGGATCAGTCACTTTATCATTCCGCAATGGAGGAATGGGATCGATCGATGGTGAAACTGGATCGACCACTTTGGTGTCACGCTCTAACGGGAGAGTGGGATCGATCGAGGATGAAAACAGATCAATCACTTTGGTGTCACTCTTTTGATGAAGAACGGGGTTGATCGATGACGGAACTGGATCAGCTACTTGATTTTGTGGTTCAATCGAGGAGGAAACTAGATTGACCACCTGATCAACCAGACTGACCGAGGATGGAACCATATTGACCAGTCCATCAACCAATGATGGGTCGGAGGAAATCTTACGATAACCTTTTGGAAGTTGAAGTTTTTCCAAAAGAGAAGAAGCCTCGTCCATACAAGGACAAAGGTGAGAGTAATGATCACCTTTACATAACATGCAAGGGAACTTGACAGTTTTCTTCTTCTTACCAACCATAATGTCACTAGTTGATGGGGTATCATCGACATGCCTAGCAGAAGCTGACGATGTGGAAGACCACATTTCTAAGACCTTGATAAGACCGGGGCAATCCCTCAGAAAGTGGTCACCCTTACAAAGACTGCAAGGGAATTTGGGTTTCAGATTCTTCATTTTAGTCTTTTTGACCTCATCAACACTCCCAGTACTATTAACAGTAACTGATTTCTTAGAGCCAACATCTGATGTTGTTGGGGTCTTTGTCCTTTTTGGTCTCTTCTTCGTCTTCTCTTTCCATTTCTTCTTCTTCTGATCAACCTGGCTACTTGAGTTAGAGATTTCACTAGGCAAAGAAGGAGAAATGGAAGGAGACTTGATGGACGAAGAAGGTGAAAAGTCGACATGAGGTTGACATGTGGGTGGTGTATTGACATCCAAATTATTAGGTGCAACTGAAACATTAGGAGGATTCAGGATCACCGGAGTGGGGAACAACCAAACTGGTAATCCGATGGTGAGTCTTGGAAGACTCAGTGTGGCAACATATGGAGGACCAAAGTTTCCAAATGAAGGAAAGGTATAAGGTTCCCCATAAGAATGGGTTCCTCCATTGGTACTCTCAGGATTCGATGCCATTAACACTAACTCAACCTAAGGTCCACTAAGTAAAACAAACAACAGACGCTATGAATCTGAGAAGCAATCAATCAAACAAAACCTTCCCATGATGAAACCACTACTTGGTGATGAAATCAAATGTCGTGAGATCAAAATAGGAAGGGGAGGGGATAGAGCAAGTGGATCGGTTATGTTGGTGACTTGCTTAATGGACTTACACCTTGGTGCAAGCTTCCACGTAGTAATTGTGTATTTACCCTCCAAGGAGCCCGAGTGAGTTTGACCAATGTCTGTTCCAGGTACAGTGAGACTTCCCTTCACCATCACCTTGTGTGAGACCCTAAATATTGTGGCTACTAAGGTCACCAACTCGTAGTCAGCCCTGGGGTGGGTACAATCGATAGTCCAGTCGGAACATATGGGCAAGATAACAAGTTCAAAATCAGCTTGAAAGGATCCCACACATAATCGTGGGTATACCTTCCAGTGACCCCCAATATACGATCTGACCACTACAAATGGTTGGGCCACGGAGGGATAATCTCCGTAACTCACCTGAATGCGACCTCGTGCATAACCCCTGTGTGAGAGGGGGATCCTAGCAAGCCAATATGACAATTGGATTTGACTCTCCCTACTGCAAGATACTAATTTTGTTTGATAGCTTTGGAAAGTTATCCTTTCAACCTATTCCAAAGCCCTACACCTTAAACTAATGTAGGTTTGCTAACAAAGATGTAAAAAGTCTGATAAATTTTAGTTAAGCGTTGATTTTAGTGGCTGTTGTTTACTCAGAGGGTGTACGAAAGTGAAACTGATGGAATGATGACTCAATTCCCAAAAATATGCATGAAATATGATAAGAAATCATTTCTTTTCAATGAATACCTATTTAAGGGAAAGAGGAAGAGTCGTTTTCACTATCAAACACTTGATAAGGAATGCCCTCAATCAATTTTGTTCTCACTCAAATCCAATATAATGCTACAACATTTCATAAATGCCTTCTAATATGGAAACTAATCATTAAGATGTATCTTTGTCATTTGTATTCGAATGATGATCAATTCAATGAAAAAACTTGTCTTGCCAACTACCCTTTCAGATCAAGGAGATTCGGACAAGAAAACGCAGATTTCGCACAAACAACACACCCTTTTGCAATCAAACAAGAGAAAGAAAATAAAAAACGCAAAAGGAAGGAGAAAGGAATTGGATCAGATGACCTGAAAGAACCAAATGAGAAGAGTCACAGACTTCTAATGTCCTTCACTAGAGTTCCCGCTCAGTTGGGTAGGAGAGAAAAAACAACGGGTTGATTTCAAGCTCTCAACAACAAAAACTCAAAAATAAGGGAGAAGGGCATAAAATATGAACAATAAGGTGTTTACTTCTCAGGAGGAAGCATGTCAAAGTTCAAAATAAGAAGCATTGAATCACAAGGCAACTTAGCAAATGAAAAAACAGGGTTTGGACCTCAAAAATACAATTTTTGAAGAGATTTTTTGTAAAAAGGGGCTGACGCTCTATGTAAGGGACACCAGAGCATTATAACACTCTGTCCAATACCTCTAGGGAGTGTTGGCGCTCTGCTAGCATGGGCACAGGGGCGCCAGGCTCAAAAAACTCATAAAAATGTCCAAAAACCCAAAATTTCAATCAAATTTTGACAGTCAAGTTGAGTGTGATGGGGTAAGGAGTCAATCAGCATGTGAAATCAAACACATGGGGTGAAAAAGGTCTGAAAAAAACCAAAAGGGTAATACAAGGTCTATGAGGAAAAACCAAAACCAAAAGTTTTGATTCGTCCCCAGTGGAGCCGCCAATTTCTGTTGTAGGAAAATCTCCCTGTGGACAGGTAGATCTCCTCAAAGAGCTAGACTCTTAACTCTAAGATAGAAAGTGCTTATCATGGTCACTGAATTCCTTTTAGGCCTACACAAACTAATGCATGAAGAGGAAGGAGGAAAGACATACCTTTTACCGGTGTTTTCCCCTACATGCTCTGAGTTGAACTCCGATCTTGAGCTCCTCGATAAGCCCTGTAGACAAACAAAGTACAACCACTTCCTATTCTATTAAGATTAGTTCAAAGAAGACCTATCTACTTAGAGACAAATTCATGTGATATTGAACACAAATTAGAAAGAAATGGGCCAAGCAAATCATATTGAGGAGGACAAAACATTTCTTACAGTCATAGATGGAATGTGACAGTTCTTCCAAGTCCTCCTTGTCTAACCCTTGCTCGAAATATCCACGATATGAATGATGATAGCTTCACCAATTATTCCCTATGATATCATAGGTCTCTTTCTTCCAAATCATCTCTGTTCCAGTACCACTTATGAGATCATAAGTTTGGTGTAATTCTCCATTTTCATTCCCCTTTCACCATGAGAAAGCTTTCTTATATAGCCTTGGAGAGGCTCAACAACTTGAGATATCTTTGGGGTGAGTTGAGGATTTTCCTCCTTCAGTTAGGGATCTTCCCTAAGATCATGGCTTGATGGAGGATTCAAATCCAACTACCTTCTAAGAGTGAAAAGATCCTTCCCCCATTCTTCTCAACAAATCAACTGCTGCCCAGAATAGGTAATGCTCCCTCAAAAGGGCACTCAGAGCATTATAACGCTCCCTAGTAGTGTATAGGGGAGCGCCAGCACTCCTGAAGGTAGGAGAGCTCCTGGAAAAGGGGAAATGGGTGTTATAACACTCCCTGATAGCTTATGGGGGGGCACTAGCACTCCTGAGAGAGGTATAGGGGAGCACTCCCCTCCAAAAACTCAGTTTTTTGGGTGCTTTCAGCTGGCAAGAGGTTCATAAGCCTGTTGACTCATTTCTCTTCTTCCAAATCAAATGTTTGAGGTGTTTCAAGTGTCCTTCTCATGTCGTTATAGGCACGACATGGGCATCATGGAAGTATGCTTTCTTTAACACTTGCGACACTTGTGAGCAAAATATGACAGTTGCGACACTTATAATGACGACACTTGCGACACTATCGAAGTGAGTAATTTTGATGTGTAACACTCATATTATGGGGGAACTCAACACAATGGACATCATTGCTTCCTAATGGGGGAGGATTGATCCATATGGATTTTGGTGGCCTCCCATCTATTCCAACTGGATCATTTTGGCAGTTTTTCAGTTTGGTAGTTTTTCCCTAGTTTTCGGGTCTCTGACTTGCGGGGTCGTTTTGAGGCCCTAAAAAACATTTTTTAGGGCTCGCCACAGCCAAAAATACTTTTACTAGATAGCATAAAAATGTGTAGTCCCTAGATAGACATTTCCAACAGGATATCGTGTGCCTAAAATGGAGATTGTATGAAAATGTTACGACCCCAAGAATTTTATGTACTAACGTACCCAAACAAGGCCCACATGACTTTTGGTGCTTCATCTCCTAGGGTTAGGTTTTCTTGATGTCTAGGGTTTTTGACATTCCTGTTTATTGTAAAAAGGAATTCAGAGCCTCATTGTATTCATCTTCTTTTGAATGAGTGCAACCGTCACATCTCTTCTAAGAGATAAGTCGCCACTATTCTAGCAAGCTTGTGTATGATGCATTTTAGAGTTTCAGCTTATTTCTTTATTGAATAGAAACCAATTTTACTGTATATCTGTTATTTTGTGTTAATCATATTTTGATAATAATATGTATTCATTTTGTTCTGCAAATATATTCTGGATCAATGAATTACAACAAAAAATGAGGAATGTTGCTACTGTAATATGGAGGTCTTCTACACTATCCATCAAAGGTGCAAGTCTACATCATGTGAATAGAGGAGTTGAGGTCGAACACAATGAGACTTTGTTTGATTACTATTCATTAAGGTATATTATTAATAAGCGTGAGACAACCCACCGATAATGAAAGAAGGTATCAAGGCACTGATTACATTCTACAAGTGTGAATAAGGGTTTTGAGGTCGAGCACTTGAAGAATCTATCGATCAAGAGACATTGATGCAATCCCAACTATCGATGGCGGGATAACCTGCCACTAATGAATGCAATCCTCTAGGTAATCATAGGACTCTAGGTCTCATTTCCAAAATATATGAGTTGAATTCAATGGAAGGAGACCCACTGAAAGGAGAGAATTAGGGAATCTCTCATCATCCAGCATGAGGTATAAAGCAATATCTTGATGATTGGGAGGAGATCAGATGAATAGGATGTTCACGAACCAATGACTGTATGCATCCCTTTGATGCACTAGATGCAAGTAGTGCATGAAATATACCCTTTGAATAGAAACCAATAAGGAAAACTGCAGACAAAGGAGAGGAAACCACCAATAAGGCTAATGGAATCCAAGACATTGCATGAATCCCAATGTGTGAATATATTTCTTGTCATCGAACATAAGGGAAACCCCCCAATCAACGGGCAATGAGGAAATGTCATATGTTCAGTTCAAGGTTACCTACCCATAATGAAGGTAGGACCAGGGTGCATGGTAGGACTACAACTTCAAGCGACTTTACGATACACTGAGGGTATTGCCAACATGCAAAGTAAAGAGTTTTGAGAAATGGTCGATATAAGCTTATAGACTTCCTTTGAACAAGAGCATGGGACATATGGATAACTCATGTATCATAGACTTGATGATAAAACTTTGTGATCCAGGAGGCATCAACAAACTCTCCATTGGGACTAGAAGAATAACCAGTTGGAGGAGTAAAATCTAAGTAATGAGGTCAACTTCCTAAGGTCATGCTAAACCCAAACTTTGGAAGAAAGTGGAATCAAATGTTTGTGCTCTATTCAAGGGTGACATGACTGCTGCCGATATAAGATAATATTATTTTCCTGCCCGTCTTTTATCATTTTCATAGGAAAATAAATGTTATGATACAAAAGAGGAAATGAGTTTTGTGAGTAAGAAACTAGTTCCAAGCAGTGGAACATACCTATTCTCAATGCAAGGAAGTGCATGCAGGTCATGGACACTCGGGGGAATGTTCCCTCTAAGGGTACACGGTGTCAAGATGAAAAGGATATATAGAAGGAAATGTTTGGCTAGTGATGCAAATTGTTGAGATAAGAGGATTATAACGAGAAAGCGAGAACCGACAATAGGTTCAATAATGCAAGCAAGATGATGGAATGAAATTACAAATTAGCTCCAAAAATAATGTCCTTTTTTGTAGATTTAGTCTCCAAGGCCTGAAAAAGTATAAAATAATACCCATGAGAACTCTTATAGCCAATGGTGACTAGAGTATTCATTTTTCGTAAGTAGTCTACTTGGTCTGGAAAAGGGTTAAACTTATACCAAATATATGTCCTTTCAAATCCATTTAACGAGTGTGAAAGACACAAGTTCACTCGAAAATATTTTCGATTTTTCAGGAGTCAGAAAAGAGCTTAACCAAGACTCGGGGGGAGTCCCATAGGTAACGATCAGAATTCTTGTGAGTAAGAAAATGGGTTCTGAATGCAAATCTATATCAGGACTATAAGGAACTCCCAGTCCTATGGAATAACTTTTGCATGGGAACCAAATGACACAAAGGTTATAACTAGGGAACCCATGTTTGGTAAGCCCCTACCAGTTACTAACGACATTTCTGGTAGCTATGAAAAGGTTATGTGTCACTAATAAATGGGTTCGTACCTACAGTGTATGGATCATGGTCATAGGATGATGCAAGAATGCAAAACGGAGTGAAAACCTATCCTATATGCCAATGAAAGAATATAGTTGTTTAAGGCATGGATGGGGGGTACAATGCTAGAAACCACAAAAAATCCTGAACAAAACCACCAAAAACCAAGTCTTTCCATTGCACTATTAGTCCATAGGTCAAAACATAGAAAACAACTATAGAAAGTGGGTAAAACAATTATACTTATAATAAAAATAGATCATTTTACCATACCATTTGATTTTTTTCACCCACATAGTGCATTTAGGCCATTTTACCCATGATCTTCAAGTGTAAATTATAGGAGCTACAATCAACAAAATCAACAACCATTCTAACCAAGTAAGTGCCCATCCCCTCTTCTTCAATTTCAATGGTTTAAATTTTAGTTTTAGGCCCTAGGTTTTTAGTATTAGAGGGTGTAACATGGAAACTAGGGTATACGCGGGTCACAGATCATCAAGTCACATATACTACCCCATATATGAGGAAACATTGAAGCATTCATGCATATATGCAACCCTATACACTATTGTTATCAAGTTATCCCACGTATAAGTCTATGAACAAGATTTTTAAAAGGCTTTGACTCAAAAAATGGTTTTTCCTTTGCAGGATGGTTCTTGAATGGAGGGAAAGGGAACATGAGGAGATAGATGCAGCAGTCGAAAGAGATGCAAGGGATCAAAAATATTTAAAACGATGTGGCCTTTATAAATTTTGGGCTCTTAGGGGAATGCAGACTTAGGTGATGTTACTGTAGTTTCTAGTAAACTACTGGGATCTAGAGATAAAGTCCTTCAACCTCAATGGGAAACCATTGAGGATTGAAGTGGACAATATATACTTTATCACAGGATTGTCATGTCGAGTTGAGGTAGTGAATATCAAGGCTTGAGGGGCTGTGGGTGGTATGACTATGGCGGAGTACATTGCCACCCACTGTGTTGCAGGAACAAATAAAGTAGGGACCCAACTCCCTATCAATGTGATCAAGAACCTGAGCTTAAATATCGTTGTGCTTTTACTCACACAAATTTTAGGGTCGGCCTCATTGCACCAGGAATCAAGGACACTCATGTTTTATGTGGTGGAGTGTTTAAGACCCACTAGTTATGACTGGTGTACCTCACTGTTGGCTAACATGAAGATCCAGTTGATGGATTGCAAACAAGGGAAAATGAGAAATTTTGGATGAAGGGATAAGACAGACTTATGGGATAAGTCTGAATTATCATACTGAAACTTAACACGTCATTTATTTTCTTTGATAATTGTAGAGGCATCTCGACATTTTTCATCAAGGCGCTCCAGGTATACGAGGAGTTCTTCAAGATCAGATGTGTGAGGTAGGAGCTCAATTTACAACTTAAGGGAAGGGATTTCACATTCAATCGGAAGAATCGACTCCACTCCATGTACTAACTGAAAGGGAGAGAAACCGATGGAATTATTTACCATGGTTCAGTATGCCCAAAGTGTAGGGTAAAGCATCAGATTCCAGTTAGATTTACTCTGGCTGGCATTTTTTTGCAAGATAGTCTTGAGAGATTTATTCACTACCTCTACTTGTCCATTTTCCTGGGGATAGTAAGGGGAATAATGATTTTTCTTAAAACCCAATTTTGATGCTAACTCTTTCATCATTTCATTTTTAAAGTGACTTCCATGATCAATGACAATATCTCTTGGCATTTTGAACCAGGCTATAATCTAGTTGAATACGAAGAATGTTGTAGTCTTACCATCGAATTTAATGGTAGGCATGGACTTTTCCCATTTAGTAAATTAATCCATGGCCATGATATTATGATGGTGCCCCCCAACCAATAATAGGTTACAATCCATAAAATCTACCCACCACTTGGTGAAGGGACTGACAGTGATGAGTAGGTGAAGAGGGGATAGGTGTGAGTGAATTTTTTGAGCGAACACCTAGCAATGGTGACACTTCTTGACCGCTTCAACAAAATATTTAAAAATTGATGGCCAAAAATAACTCACTTGTAATATATTTTGGGAAACCCACATAAATGACCACCAAATTCCCCACTGTGACAATCATTGAGTACATCCTCAACTTCCTCATGAATCAAGAAATGACATAAAATATTATCTACCCCTCAATGATACAGAGTGTCATCGATAATAAGGTAGTTTTTAGCCCGATGACATATACACCGTCGATCATCTCTCGATAGATGTTGGGGTAGCTTGAAGGTTTGAAGATAAATAAAAATGTCTCCATACTAGGGGTTCAAACATGAGGTAAGGAAAATATGTTCATTTGTGAAAGAATCGTCATGAAAATTGTCCTCATCTAGTCGAGGGAAGCCCGATATCAACTCAGAAAAAAATAGTGATTTCTTAGACTTCGCTGAAGCAAAATCGAGATCAAATTCTTGTAAAATAACAATACACTTATTGTATTTCCCCCCTATGATATGCCTAGTGAGGACGTATTGAAATGGATTGATATCCGCAACCATGATAGTTTTTCAAAGTAAGATATAATGTCGTAATATTTGAATCGCATGTTCGGCGACCAAGGCCAGTTTCTCTACATGAGAGTATTTAAGTTCAGGACCAAATAGGTTTCAACTGAGATAGTAGACAATCTTCTCATGGAGCTCATCATCCTCCTGAACCATAACCATACCAATTTTCCCTTCATACATAGTGATATAAAGAAAATAGTCTCTATTGTAGTCTAGAGGCTTAATCAGTGGCGCTAATACCAAATATTTCTTAAGAGCATCGAAAGATTCTTGGGCTCACTCAAACGATATAAATGGAGTTTCCTTCTTCAAAAAATGCATGAAACCTTTAGTTAAATTGGCATAGTTCAGTATGAGTCGACGCAGGAAATTATCCTTACTCTACAAACCTTGAAGTTGTCTAATGTTGCATGGGGGAGGAAATTGAATTATTGCCTCAAACTTCATAGGATCTACCATGATCCCATGCTCAAGCACTAATATTCCTAAAAGACGGCAAGACCTAATGCATAAGATACACTTGTGAGGGTTCAACTAAATTTGATAGTAATGATATCTCTCAAATATTAATCAAAGGTGAGTGGAGTTATATACTCTCTTGCGAGAGTGAGCATCAAGATCATGTAGGTAATCTTTGACAATATGCTGAAGGTCGCGAAAATCAAAGGTCATGAAAATACTCAGAGTTATTTTTAAGGCCGAAAGGAATTTTTCGGTATGAAAAAGTACCCCAAGGACAAATAAACGTCGTCTTATGTTGATCATCGGGTTTGATCTGAATTTGATTATACCCTGAAAATCCATCCATAAAATAAAAGACTTCCCTTCCCATGCAGTCACCAAGAATCTGGTCAATGAAAGGAGTAGGGAAGTTATCTTTAGAAAAAGCCTTATTTAGGGCTCTAAAATCCATACATACATGGATGGTTACTTGCTTTTTTATTTACAATAATAGGGTTGGACACCCATTCAGTCAAGGGAACCCGGTAGATGAAACCAACATTAAGTAGCTTCTCTACCTCTGCCTTAATAGCATGGGCCTTCCTAGGATTAACAACTCTAAGATGTTTCCAAACAAGTTTAACATCTGAATAGGTTTCAATTTCATGTTCGACAATGCTGGGGTTGATCCCTAGCATCTCTTCATATGACCAAGTGAATATATCTCAGAAATCTTTGAAGAGATTGGTGTAGATATGAATTTCTTCAATTCGAACAATCCACACCAACATACACCTTCTCAATTTTACCAGAGATATGAGAGATGTCGATCGTGATAGTAGGAGAAATATTTTCCATGTTTACTTTGGCATAAATACCATGCATATCAAATGGAACCATAGCGTGACCGACCATCTCACTCAAGGTAGATCTAAAGTCATCATGTTCGATCTTAACAAGCTCTGGGAAAAAATAGGATTAATGATGCATTTCGTCCCAAGGTATATTAGGACCAGACATGGCCTCTAAGATGGCTTCATATGAAGGTAAAGTATCTTCAAGGAAATCATGTGAACAAGATGATTGAGTGGCCCATATAGACTCTAGAACATGATCCACCTTGTTCGTCCACGAGGAGGAAGGATCCAGGTCAGTATTAGCGTCAAGAATATCCTCATACACAACCTCTGCTCTTGATAGTGTAATTTCCATCCCAATGTGTGATTGAATTTTGTATGACATAGTTGGGGAAGGTAGGGTCCAAGGGTCATTGAAATACAAAGTACAAAAAGGAACAAACCTCATCGATGATGAAGACTCACTAGAAATGACATGAATATGGTGAATTGGTGTCATGAAATCAAAACTACCCATCAAAGAGGAATACATTTCGACACCAACATCCTTAGTTGTTTGATGATAAGTTTCGATCACATGGACCGAAGGTCCAACCAATGCACTAGGACTAGCGTGTGAAAATGACAACTGATCAATCATCACTATTTTCCCTTCGTGAGGGAAACATAAAGTGAGGAAAAGAGATGACACAATGGATGTCATAGGATAAGTGATGACAGGAAACATGGGAGTGGGATGTGCCCTCATCTTCCAAGAGAAGATTTGGCACAGATGGAATTTCTTGACCGATCTGATACATTCTTTGATAAGTGTCGGCCAGAAGTAACCTGCTCGTAGAATCTTTTGGGTTGTTTCCAACCCAGAGAAATGACCGCCACAAGCTCCAGTATGGAAATCGTTAAGCACGATAACGGCTTCCTCATGAGTGAGACATCGGCGTAGGATGTATTCTACACCTCTCCGATACAATGTATCATTGATTATGAGATAATTCTTAGCCTGATGGCATATACGTCAACGCTCATCACGAGAAGTAGAGGTGGGGAATTTCAAAGTATGGAGATAGATAAGTATATCTCCGTACTAGGGATCCAAAGATGTGATCAAAAACATATCTCCCTGGATAGGTGATTCTTCAGGCACAACGTCACCTGACTCAACCGGAAGTTCCGAAATAAGTTCTACGAAGACCAGTGACTTTTTGGACTTTGCTGAAATGAAGTCTAAGTCAAACTCTTGGAGGATGACTATCCATATACTAATTTTTCCGCCTATTACCCATCATGTCAACATGTACTGGAATGGATTCACGACAGCAATGATGGTGGTCTTTCGAAACAGAACATAATGACGAAACCGTTAAACAACATGAACTACTGCCGACGCAAGTTTTTCAATGTGAGAATAATTAAGTTTTGGTCCTAGGAGGCCTCAGCTCAGGTAATAGATCACGTATTCTGAGAACAAGTCATCTTCCTGAACTAAAACCATGCCAATGGTTGATTCTACTACATCTAGATATAATAAGAAATCATTGTTATAGTTAGGTGGCCGGAGCAGAGGGGTAGTTGTGAGGGCATGTTTCAATGTGTCGAAAGAGCATTGAGCTGCATCATCCCGGTAAAAGGGAACGCCTTTCTTCAGTAAGTGCATAAATCCCTTGATGATTTCGGCATAGTTGGAGATGAAGCGTCGTAAAACGTTCACCTTGCCTTATAGACTCTGAATTTGAAGGATTGTGCATGGGGGGGAAACTGAATTATTGCCTCAACCTTGAGAGGATCGACCATGATCCCTATTGTGGAGACTATGAAACCTAACAATCATCCCGACGTTACGCAGAAGTTGCACTTGTTTGGATTCAGGCGAATCCGAAAGTAGCGATAATATTCTAAGATAAGTCGAAGGTGTGTGAGATGATCCGTTCTCTTGTGATATCGTGATGCTAAATCATCTAGATAGGCCTCGACTATATGCTTGAGGTCATGGAAAGCAAAAGACATGGCCCGCTGAAAGGTGGCTCTAGCATTTTTGAGACCAAAAGGCATTTTACGATATGCGAATGTACCCCATGGGAAAATGAATGTCATTTTGTGTTGGTCTTCAGGTCTGATTTGGATTTGGTTATATCCCGAAAACCCGTTCATGAAAGAAAAGGATTTTCAACCCGCACATTCATCAATGATCTGGTCGATGAAAGGTGTCGGAAAATTATCTTTGGGACATGCCTTGTTCAAATCACGGAAGTCGGTACATACACAAATCATGCCTTGTTTTTTATTGACCGGTACGAGGTTAGACACCCATTGGGTCAAATGGATAGGATAAATAAACCCGGATTTTAGCAATTTCTCAACCTCAACCTTAATGGTTGCTTCTTTCTTAGGATTAACTGGACAAAGCTTATGTCGAACCGGCTTGGCATCAGGATACATTGTGATTTCATGTTCAACTATTTTTTGATCGATGCCTGGCATTTCCTTGTAAGACCAGGAAAAAACGTCGTGGAATTCTTTAAAAAGATCTGTGTAGATTTGAATCTCTTCAGGGGAGCAATCAACTCTAATGAAGACATTCTCCTCGATGCCAGGGTTTTGGGAGATATTGATCGGTAAGGTTTTAGCGATAGTTTCCATATTACCCTCAACATAAACCTCATGTGTAGCTAAGGGATTAATAGGACAAGACCGATCTCCCGTCATAGTCACAATGAATTCTCTTGCTTCAATTCGGCTTAACTCTGGGAGGAAGTATGATTTGTGATGTGTTAATGTTTAAGCCATTATTATAGATGTTTGCATTTCATTAGATAACAATAGAATAATCAAAGATCACTAAGAAATACACAATCACAAGAGACACAACATTTATCCTGGGAAACCCTCTAGGGGAAGAAAACCCAACAAAACTTCCTTAATATAAATAGCCAATATAATGCCAAGAGATCTCTATGCTAAAACATAAAGTCCTCTCCAAGATATGCACCACTCTCTCTCTCCTTTGTCGGTAACAGATCAGACCTTGTCTCTCAAACTGAGCAAGTGAGTTTTTTTCTAAGTGAGGCGCTAGCCTCCTTCATTTATACAAGTCTAGCACGTATGAAGTGTCACTTCACTGGCAGGGCCGACTTCTCAAACTAGGTGTGTAAACCCACCTTTATTATATTTCTGGGCTTCTTTAATATCTGTTGGGGTCGACTTCTTATTCTACCTATTACAATTGTCTTTTGACCAATCCACAAACGGGGATTTGGTCCTATTACAATAACCGACATGATCAATCCACAATGGGGATTGATCCTATGAATAATATATCAATAATAATAACAATACTCTTTGCAGTTACATTATTTCAACACTCCCCCTTAACAAGAAGGGTATTCTTTAGCAACATCATGCGAGAGAGAGAGGAAAACATCATCAATAGCATCAAGTGGGAGGACAACATCATCAATATCATCTTGGCTGGTGTATCTATAAATCATCGGAAGTTTTCTTCATCGGCAGCATCATCATTCTCAAAGGAATGCCATCATCATCTGCATCAATATGTATTAGTATGAAAATCGATACATCATCATCATCATAGCACAAGGCTAGCCCATCATAATACAAGACTGGCTTTACGTCACAACTGTCAAGTTGGAAGCTCAGTACTTGTCTCATCTCATCATCTTGCTTTATGTCACAACACTCAAGCTAGAAGCAAGATACTCGTCATGCTTTATGTCACAACCATCAGGTTGGAAGTAGGATACTAGACTGCTTTACGTCATAGATATACAGTCGGAAGCTCAGTGCTAGTCTCATCATATCATCTTGCTTTACATCTAACAACTCGTTCAGAAGAAAGGAATGTCTCATCTTGATTTACGTATGAAAACTCGGTCAGAAGTAAGGAACTCATCTCATCTTGCTTTACATCTGACAACTGGGTTAGAAGCAAGGAACATCTCATCTTGTTTTACGTCTGACAACTGGGTCAGAAGCAAGGAACATATCATCTTGCTTTACGTCTAAAAATTGGGTGAGAAGCAAGGAACACATCTCATCTTGCTTCACATCTGACAGCTAGGTCAGAAGCAAGGAACACATCACATCTTGCTTTACGTCTGATAGCTAGGTCAGAAGCAAGGAACACATCACATCCTGCTTTACGTCTGACAGCTAGGTCAGAAGTAAGGAACATCACATCTACTCCCCCTTTTGAGGAAGGTCCTTTCGGACTATGCCAAGCTTATCTCGGAAGTACTCAAACTTTACATGAGATAGAGGCTTGGTCAACACGTTAGCAACCTGTTCATCTATGCTAATGTATTGGAGCTTCAAGGCTCCTCTCTGTACCATGTCGCGGATGTAATGATAGCAGATCTCTATGTACTTTGACCTGTCGTGGAATATAGGATTCTCTATCATCTTTATGCAACTCTGGTTATCACATAGAATCAAGGTTTCTCTCATCTCTAAGTCAAATAGGCTGATCAACAACTTTCGAAGCCATATAGCTTCACAGCTAGCAGAACATGCGACAATGTATTATGCTTCTGCTATGCTGAGAGCAATGTTAGATTGCTTCCTACTCTGCCACGAGATCATGGCTGATCCCAAACTAAAACAACATCCTGAAGTGATTTTCCAGTCAGAAACACTTCCAACCCAATCTGCATTAGTATATCCACTCAATGTGAAATCATGATCTCCATCATAGATGAGACCATAATCTATTGTACCTTTAAGGTACCTAATCACATGTTTTGCAGCCACTAGGTGAACACGTCTGGGTTCTACCAGAAACTGACTCAAGGTGTTCACGGCAAAAAAAATATATGATCTGGTGTTCATCAGGTACATCAGTGATCCAATAATCTGTCTGTACAGTGTGGCATCAATCAAATTTGATGAAGTATCGACCATCAACTTCAACTTCGCGTCCATGGTTGTATTCATGGGTTTTCATTCTAGCATGTCGAATCTCTTTAAGATTTCGACCGTGTACTTGCCTTGGTTAAGGAATATCTTCTCAGGACTCTTCCATACCTCAAGACCTAAGAATTAATGCATTAGGGCAAGGTCTTTCATTTCAAATTATGAGGCAAGTCTCCTTTTACATTCAGCGATGATCTTTTCTTCTCTAGTCAAGAATAAGTCATCCACATATAGCAGTAAGATTACTGGCTCATTATTCATAATTTTGAATTAGAGATTTGAGTCTGATTTACTCTTGGTAAAGCTTAAGCTCGTCAAGAAACTACCTATATGGCCATACCAAGCTCTAGGAGCTTGCTTCAATCCGTATAAGGCTTTCTTCAATCTGCAAACATGAGACTTCCTGTCTTCAACCTCAAGTCCTTGAGGTTGCTCTATATACACTTCCTCTTCGATGACACTTTTTAGGAAATTTGTCTTCACTTCCATCTGGTGCAGCTTCCACTTCATCTTAGCTGCAAGAGCTATGATGGTCCTGATCAAAGTGTATCCGGCCATAGGAGCGAATGTCTCTTCATAGTCAATGCCTTCCTTCTGGGAAAAGCCACGAGCAACAAATCTTTCTTTATACTTCTCAATACTTCCGTCAGTAGCATGTTTTATTTTGAAGAGCCATCTGGAGGATACCACATCTTTATTCTTTGGTCTGGGAACTATCTATCATACTTCGTTCTTCATTATGGATTTGTATTCCTCTGTCATGGAATCTGCCCATTCTTTCCTCTAAATGGCTTCTTCAAAACAGATAGGCTCCTCTTCTAGGAGATCACACATCAAAGCCGTATAACTAGAGAATGGATTTAGTCTTTTCACCTGTCTCGTGGTTCCTTGGGGAACACCGTACTTCTCTCCATCTTGAATAAGATCTCTAGCCCAAGATGGATTTCTTTTATGGAGGATCGACATTTGAGGAGGTTCTTGCACTTCTACTATATCATGGTCTTCTAGAAGTTCCTCATTAGGGGAAGTTACGACTTCCCTCATTGGTTCTGCAGCTCTGGGAACCTCCCTCATTGCAGTATTGGGGATTACGGGTTCCTCTTCATATACCTCTTCAAGCTGGCATAGTTTAGATTTCTTGAGTGCTGCATCTTCATCAAATGTCACATCCCTGCTGATCTCAATGTGATGTTGAACTGGTATATAGATTTTGAAGTCCTTGGAGACCTCACAGTATCCCACAAATATTCCCTTGTTTCCTTAAGGTTCCAGCTTGTTTCTCTTTTCTTTAGGTATATGAATAAACACTGGACAACCAAATATTTTGAGATGGCTTACCGCTGGCTTCTTTTCGGTGAACATCTCTTCTAGTGTCTTGAGCCCAAGTGCACTATGGGACAATCGGTTATGCACATAAACATCTGCCATTGTTTCTTTTGCCCATAAGCACATAGGAAGATCTTGATCTTCACAGCTTCCAGCATGGTTTTGTTATTTCATTCAGCTACACCGTTTTGTTGGGGATTATAGGGAGTAGTGATTTCCCTCTAGATCCCAACATCTTTGCAGAAGTTCACAAACTCTTTTGAGGTATATTATCCTCCATTATCTGACCTAAGTATCTTAATCTTTTTTTTAGAAAGGTTATCTATCAAGGCTTTGAATTCCTTGAACTTTCTCAACACTTCAAATATATCCATGTCTTACGAGCGTAATCATCAATGAATGATACATAGTATACATACCCATTAATGGAGGATGATGGCATTGAGCCACACACATCTGAATGAATGAGTTCTAGGACTCCTTCTACCTTGCTGTCTTTCTTCAAAAACGGGTTCTTGATGTTCTTCCCTTGTGCACATCCATTTCATACGCCTTTATGGTCACCTTTGAGTTCTGGTAAACCTGTGACTGCTTTGCATATGTATGATAGCACCTTGTGAGCTAATCTTCTATGCCAAAGTTCACATGGATTCTTCAATGGCATGGGTCATGGCAGCTTTTGAGTGACCCTTTAGCTTATGCGAGCCTCCTTCTTCTTTTCCAATGATGATTGCTTCATTTATGGTCTCTCCTTTAGCATGTTTTCTTCTGCAACCTTCATTATAGCTTCCTCATGTGACCTAGAGCAAGGTCAACAAGCAAGAATAATATCCTTCTAATAATATAAAGCAATAGCATGAACAATCATCACAATAGCTCCTTTAGAGATATCACTTATAATTTATCTGAAGCAAAGATTACAGGTAAGGAATACAATACGAAGTGAGGTCAACACTCTCATAGTGTTGTGACCAAGAATTCTTCCATGGAAACCTGAAACTAACACACGAGGTTTCTCCTAGAGGAGGTGTTAGTTGTATCAGGAAAAGCATTTACATCTATATGCTCACATGCTATCAAGTAAAATACTTTACGACGATTGTTATTTCAACTATAGTCATCAACTTGTCATGTGTACCTTTGAATTTTATTAATCTTGATTAATCAAACCTGGAGCCTTGTCCTCAAGAATGAGTGCTTGCTTTTCTTCCAAGTCTCCTTCACTCAAGTGACGAGTGCTTTCTTCAACCTGTCTGCTATACTAAGACAATACGCTATCTTGACAGAAGGTCAGGTTAGAGGATAAGCTCTATGATCAACTTTTAATCCTTCTAGTAATTTGATCATAGCTTCAACATGCAATACTAATCAAGATAGTGTCATGACAAATAGATTCATATCAGAATAATCACACCTAGGTTGCATCATTCCTCTAAATGTGTTGGATCTTGAGATCCTTCTAGATCTATGGCAAGAGATCGCTTCTCCTACAAATACTCTTTAGGGTTTAACCATTAAACATACATGAGTACATACCTCTGATATCATTTGCAGGTGGTGGATCCATCTGGTAGCAGCAGTAATCATTACCAACTCTTAAGAAAACTTCAACGGTGATTGCAACTGGTTCTATGGCTGCAACTACAACTTGGTACTGCAACTACAACTGGTTCTGAGACTGCAACTGCAATTGCAACTTAGGGTTTTATGAGGAAACCGTAATTTTTCAAACTTCAAATTTTGAAATTCTGATCCAAGGGATAGATGCGCTGAGCTGAGGCGAGTTAGCTGGTGTAGTCGGAATTTCAAAAATCCAACTTTTACCCCCTCAAACTTGATCTGCGGATTTCTGGACTGGTGCTTCTAGTTTTCTGGTACTTCTGGTACTTCTGGTACTCTGGTTTTCTAGTTTTCTGGTACTTTCTGAAACTAGGGTTTCACTTTCCGGAAGATCTAGCCACTGAAAAGGTGTGCTAATAATGCCAAATTGATCCTTAGGGGAGGGCACAAATTTCTATATAGTTTTAGGGTTGAAAATATTCACTTTTGAAAATCCCTAATTTGCAGGTACTGCAACAGTGACGTTTTTCCTCTTGCGAAATATGCTTCCTTCATCTTGGATCTAATACCATGTTAATGTTTAAGCCATTATTATAGATGTTTGCATTTCATTAGATAACAATAGCATAATCCAATATCACTGAGAAATACACAATCACAAGAGACACAACATTTATCCTTGGAAACCCTCTAGGGGAAGAAAACCCAACAAAACTTCCTTAATATAAATAGCCAATACAATGCCAAGAGATCTCTATGCTAAAACAGAAAGTCCTCTCCAATATATGCACCAATCTCTCTCTCCTTTACCGGTAACAGATCAGAACTTGTCTCTTGAACTGAGCAAGTGAGTTTTTTTCTAAGTGAGGCGCTAGCCTCCTTTATTTATACAAGTCTGGCACGTGTGAAGTGTCTCTTCACTGGCAGGGCCAACTTCTCAAAATGGGTGGGTAAACCCACCTTTATTATATTTCTGGGCTTCTTTAATATCTATTGGGGCCGACTTCTTATTCTGCCTATTACAATTGTCTTTTGACCAATCCGCAAAAGGGGATTTGGCCCTATTAAAATAACCGACATGATCAATCCACAATGGGGATTGATCCTATGAATAATATATCAATAATAATAAGAATACTCTTTGCAATTACATTATTTCAACATGATGAAGATCTTCCCAGGGTTTATTCAGACTAGTCATTGCTTCAATTATTTCTTCATTAGAGGGAAAGACTAAGTCTAATGAATCGATGTGAGCGAGAGAACCCTGAGCCCAAATAGGCTCTAGAAGTGGATCGAACTCTTGTGCAAGAGCTAATTCAGTATGGGCTGAAGTTTGTTGGACTAAAGAGTACACTGCTTCAGTTGTGAACAAGGGCATGGACATGCCCGGGTGACCTGTCCCATCCATCGTAGTCGACGAGGAAGGAAGTATCCATGGATCATCGAAGTAAGTCGTACAGAATGACGAAACTTGAAAAATATCAGCCTTATGGTGATTGGATATAAACTTGATATCGCCTTGAGGGGGTGGGTAATCGAAGGTACCCATCAAATATGGGAACAAACCAACCCCTACATTGACGACACCTAGTTGAATATTATCAATCATCGGGACCGTGGATGCCCCCAAAGCAGGGTCATGTCTAGAGAAGGACAATTGATTGATGGTCACTATTCGGCCTTCGTGTGGAAACAACAAGACCCGAAAAACTGTAGCAACCACCACTTGCATGGCATAATTCCAAATCCTTCCTAACAAGAGGTTATAGTCGAGGGGAGCATCAACTACCTCTACTTCGACACACACGGTCTTCCCTCCTAACTACACGGGGAAAGAACGGATGATACCATGTGGTCGGAATGAATGATCGTCAAAAGTGGTGAGGAGAGTAGGTGACAGATGTTGAACAACTGAGAGGGGGGGTGAATCAGTTGTCATTGTGCTTAAATAATTATGCTTCTTTAAAATATTTACAAGGCACTCAACGATGATCAGAATAATGCAGGGAAATGAACAATGGCACATTCAACATCAGTCACATATATGAGAAACACAGAGTTAGATATTTCCCAAGGAAACCCATATAGGGTAAAAACCTCTTCTTCTTTATATCATAAGTATTATTTACATTCTCTACATTATCATACATTTGAGCACCAACTCATTGTGAGGCTACAACCTTTGTTTTGCAAGATGCAACTTGTTGAGAGCACCAACTCTCTGTTTTTCTCTAGCACCCACTAGAAGGAAGCACCAACTCCCTGGTTTCTCTAGCACCAACTAGAAGGAAGCACCAACTCCCTATGTTCAAACCCCCACTTGAACCTCTGAGGACACCAGTCCTCCCTAGCACCTCCCAACCTCCCTGGATTATGAATATGAAATATTGAATCCTATTACAGTGATATAGTGTTTAATCACAGCTTACCAGTCTCATCACTATTCTGCAAGATTTTTCTACTCAGACTTCCTCGTTGTCTTCCAGCATGCATCCGCTGCCCATTCTGTTCTTCTACTTTTATGCTCTATGCACCATGTACATTCGCTGCACAGTTCTTATTTTGTTCCTTTCAGTTGTTTCACTTTGATCCTTCTTCATGCATGAATCACCTTCAACAACATCCACACCAATCCCAGCAACAACAACAAAAAAACCATATCTCTTCTCTGTACTGTGCATTTATAGATTTTGTGCACCTTGTGCATGCAATGTCTGCAATTCCTCTGCATACTCACACCATGCCGATATCCTCCACAACTCGAGTGCTCTGTCTTATCATCATCGTGACTCTTCAGCCTCTCTGGACGTTTTTCCACTTGTTCAGCATCACTGTATGTTATGCAGAGATTCCTCAGCCTCTCTGGTAGTTGAGACTCTTTGTCTTCTCTGTGACAATCAAGCTCACCTTCCTTGTTCCAGTTACAAGATTCAATGCTTATCCATCTTTCAATAGCCTCCACGAGCATCTTCATACCTCTTGAATATTCCCAGAGACTCTTCATCTCCTCTGTCAATCACCCTGAAGTGTCTTCGAGTCCTCTGGCAGAAACCATCAGTGGTTTCTGGTAGTTACATTGTGACATGTAGCAGTAGCCCTCCGATTATGCTCAGATTCACCCGCATCATTTTATTAACTCTAAAGGGTTCTTGTGTTATTTACCTGTTTCGCACTTTCGCAGTTCAGAGATTCTGCAATGAGACTTCTTGAGTCTCCATGTCGCGAGTTTCGAAACTCTGAAACAAAGTTT
This sequence comes from Picea sitchensis, assembly GCA_010110895.2. Classification (NCBI taxonomy): domain Eukaryota; kingdom Viridiplantae; phylum Streptophyta; class Pinopsida; order Pinales; family Pinaceae; genus Picea; species Picea sitchensis. Next base: position 71,327 of record SNQJ01S0002316.1, on the reverse strand, counting down.
TTCTACGCTTGCTCCTTCCTTTATATGACCATGGCTATGACGAAGCACTTATACAAAAAGCACTTTCACGATTTTGCATTTTGTGAATCTGGAGATGAGGCATCTCGACTCTCCAAGTCACGATCCCTGAATTGCTGAAAAGGAGCTTGTCTGGACATACTCTTCTCTTCAGCTCTTCAATGGTGTTACCACCGGCTGAGACCACGTGCTTATGCATAAAGCACTTTCACGATTTCAAATTTTGTGAATCTGGAGATGAGGCATCTCGACTCTCCAAGTCGCAATCCCTGAAACGTCGAAAAGGAGCTTGTCTGCATGTACTCTTCTCTTCAGCTCTTTGATGGTGTGACCACCAGCTGAGACCACATGCTTATGCATAAAGTTCTTTCGCGATTTTTCATTTCATGAATCTAGAGATGAGGCATCTCGACTCTCCAAGTTGCGATCCCCAAAACCCCGAAATGCATCTTATCAGAACTGACTCCTTCCCTTCTCATGAACACCGGCGGTGACCATAGGCTGTGCCAAAAAGGTGCTTCACGAGTTTATAAATTTCATCTAATCGATGATTGAAATCTCCATAGATCTGACAGTCCAGATCTTATCACGATCTCGCATCTCACGAGTTTGGAGGTTATGTTTCTTGCCTCTCCAAGTCGTGATAGGCGAAGCTCCGAGATGGAGCCGGATCAACAGTTCAGATCACACCTTGATCTGATGACTGCGATTAAATCGCAATTTCTCATATCGTGAGTTCGGTGGTTATTTTCTTGCCTCTCCAAGTCGCGAAAGGCGAAGCTCCGAGATGGAGCTTAGATCAACAGTCCAGAACAAACCTCGATCTGATGACTGTGAATAAATCACGATTTCACATATCGTGATTTCGACGGTTATGTATCTTGCCTCTCCAACTTGCGATAGGCGAAGCTCCGAGATGGAGCTCTGATCAATGGTCCAAAACAAACCTTGATCTGACAGTTGTGAATAAATCGTGATTTCGCATATCGTGATTTCGGCGGTTATGTATCTTTCCTCTCCAACTCGTGATAGGCGAAGCTCTAAGATAGTGTGGGATCAAAATTCCCAATCAACACTTGATCTGACGGTCATCGGTAATTGTAAATGAGATCCAACGACCAGAAATTTTGCTTCTCCTCCCGAGCTTACTTTGTTCCGCTTATTGTGATGTTTCCATCGATGATCTGCCAACAATCCTCTACACTATCTCTTATGAGGTTATTCGAATCTTGTCTGCAGCGTCTTCTCATAATGCCAATCTATTACGTACTTTCTGTACTCATGTCATCTTCATTGCTATACTTTCCATCAATGACAAGCATTCATTGTCTATTAAATATTTTCCAATAATCTCCCCCTTTGGCATTGATGGAAACGCAAGCACCCACATGCATTCAGACTCTCCTCCCAAACTCTTTTCTCCCCCTTTGACATCAATGTCAAAGAAGAAACATGCTCCCCCTGAGTTGTTGCAAAACATACTCCCCCTGTCAACTATGAGCATCTTGGAAATACACTAGTTATTCAATAAGTACTCCCCCTGACCAGGTGAATAGATTAGACACAAGAAATTATAACCCCCAAATTTTGACAAAGATATCCAAAAGAGGTTGTTGCTAATGGTTTTGTAAATATATCTGCAATCTGTTCTATAGAAGGTATATAATTCAGTTGAACAATTTTGTTTGTAACTTGTTCTCTAAGAAAATGGTACTTTATTGGAATGTGCTTAGTCTTGGAATAAAGAACAGGATTCTTGGAGACACTAATGGCACTGGTGTTATTGTTAGGACCACACTATGTACCTTTTTGCCTATACTTTTTGCCACTATTATACTCTTGATTACCCATATTTGAGCTCATACTATCACTTTAGCTGATCATTCCAAAGGTATACAACGTCCCTTCTCATTACTATACGTTTAATTTGTTTTGCATAATATTTTACATTACTTTTGGACTTAACCATTGATTAGACTACAGATTAGCATTTGAGACTCGTTGCTGAAACACAGAACTGTCACACAAGTCCAAGGTCATTGTTGCTGAAACACAAGAGGCTATATAGTCCGAGGTCTCTGTTGCTGAAACACGAGAGGCTATACAGTCTGAGATCTCTGTTGCTGAAACACGAGAGGCTATACAGTCTGAGGCCACTGTTGCTGAAACACAGAACTGTCACACAGTCCGGAGTCGCAATTGCTGAAACACAGAGCTATTACATAGCCCAGAGCTGCAGATGCTGAAACACAGAGGAGACCACCAGAACCAACGATGCTGAAACACAAGGTGTTACAGTCAGCGGTCAACAAGCACCAAAGCTGACACAGTCAAGAGCGCCATTCACGTGGCTGAAACAACCCGTGAATTGCGATGCTGAAACAACTCCTGTAATAGCATTTTTGTTACGTAAGAATAGGACATCTTGCTCTGGTTTAGAAAGAAGATCCGACTAAAGATAGGACTCCGATATACATTGTAATCTTTGATATTGTATCGAAGGGGGTTCCTTCTTTAAATAAGGGGGAATTCTTCATTCGAGGCATCCAAGTTTTTATGTATTGAACACTTCAGAGACAGGGACGTGCTTCACTTTTTCAGATTGTAATATGATGTTTTGACAAATGAATAAAAGACTGCTTTGATTATTCGTCTCTAATCTTTCCCGTTTCAGGGGAATCTTGTGAGAAGGGAGGGCCCACCTTCATCACAAGATTCACCCGTTAGTTTTAGAAGTGTGTTAATTCAATCTATGTTTATGATTTGATTAGCTTTTGTTTGTTGAAACACTATTGTTAATGAATTCCGCTTTGCTGAAACACGGTTGAAATCTGTCTTAGTTTATTAAATGAAATTCATAATTCTTTTTATCAGCAATCTTGTGTGATGATTCTATGAGGTTAGCCAGAAACTGGGTTAAAGGTTCCTGCTCAGACAGGAAGGAATCAGAACACCTTGTGTTCTGTAGATTTCATTTACTTCTGCAGTGTGCTAGCCAGGGATTGGGTGAAGGGTTCCTAATCAGCAAGGAAGGGATCAGACCATCCTGTTCTTGGTGAACTTCAATCTCACAAGTGTGCTAAAACAGAAATAGGGCCTAAGGCTCCTGCTTAGAACGGAAGGAACCAGACAGCCTTGTTCTCTATTAGATAGAGTTAATTGTCTTCTGCTTACTGTTTTCATAAAAGAGTGTCAGCACTGAAGTCTCTGTTTGAGAGTAAGGGTCATGTTCTCTGGTTGCAGAGTAGTTGTTCTTTCCCATTGCAAGTGTTATTCGTAATGTAATCCAGGATTCTTAGATTAATCTTTAATTATCTGCGATAGGGAAGTTGCTTTCCTGTGATTTAATTCAGAACTTCAGTATAATCAAGCAAGTGTGATTAGCATAGTTTCTTTTACTACAACTGTAAGTTGCAATTGGAATTGAGCATATACAGTGTGTGGTTATCTTTGAAATAAAAGACTTCCCTGGGTTGATAATTAATGTATCACTTGGTTGTTTGAATCAATTAAGCAATTATAGTGACCAACATTTTGGCGCCGTTGCTGGGGAAGATAGCTATAGATTTCAAAAGAACTTATGGTTTCTTTTCTTTAGATAAAAAGATTGCATGAAAACCCCCAAAGACACTAACCCTACAGGTGGCAAGGGAAAAGGAAAAGGAGGAAGAAAGACCTACATAGACGAAATCTTATCAAAGTCTGAATCTGCTACTCCACAACCAAATCTTCGAAAACAAAACTCCCAGCCTTCATTTCAAGCACATTTTGAAACAGGGAAAGAAGTTTGGAGCCCTGAGACAGTCCAGAAGCTAGTAGGAGATATTGAGGACAGAGCAAGTGCAGCAGGGGAGCAGACAGAGGTAAAAATGGATGAGTACAATGAAGATCTGCATCACGAAGAACAGGCAAAAGGAGAGGTAAAAGATGAAAATTATTTTTCTACATTAGGATTCCCTATAGGTGATCTCCCGAGAGGAGAAGCCCCCATGAAAAATATTCCACTCTCAACATTGCCTAATTTTCATGGTTTATCTTCAGAGGATCCTGATGAATTTCTGTTTGAGTTTGATATATTATGTAGGAGTTATGATTACGTTTCTAATTCTCAGAAACTGAAGTTGTTTCCAGCAACACTAAAAGGGAATGCACTAAGATGGTTTATGAGCCTTGGAAGCCATGTCATCATAACATGGGACCAAATGAAACAGAAATTCTTAAACAAATACCAGGATTACTGCCGAACAAGGGAAAATAAGGAGGAGCTATTCAAAATGATGCAGAAAGAAGACGAGAATCTGGAGGACTTTGTAGAGAGGCTACAATACAATCTACAAAGATCCAGTCATCCCAATGTAAGTAAGGATATTCTCAAAACCATTTTATTAAAAGGGGTAAGGGATGAATCTCTGGATATGCTGAACATGCTTGGGAAAGGGGACATATCCAAGGAATCATACGATGAAATTGTCAATTTATGCAAAAGATGTTCAAGGGGAGCTTCAAGAAACAGATCAAACAGCAGGGACACCACATTCTCTAGAGTCCAAAAATCAGCAAGCGGGGG
>SNQJ01S0002316.1:35328-48786 GCA_010110895.2 Picea sitchensis | reverse complement strand
TCTAGTAAATTAGTAGCATGCATGTGTATTCTTACCTTGATTGCAGGAAGCTTTGTAGAAGGGGCAGCAGCAGCAAGGAAATTGAAGGCTCAACGGAGGATCTACTTCAATCATCGTTAAAAAGGTGAGTCGATTCTTCCTATGTTTGCTTGAAAAGGGGTTGAAATTTTGGGTAGAAGGTTAAAAGTTAAATCTTGAGGGTCATGATCTGCGTATAAGTTTAGAGCCCTAGCTTATTAGTCCGTAGGGTAGAATACCCCACAACATCTAGGAGTTCTACGACGAACCTTGCATAAACTTTATTATGATCTTTTACAAATTACTTTATATTTTACCTTCAGAATATGCTATGATGTAATATTTTCTATTGCTCCTTCAGATGATGGACACCACAATAATGGAGCTTGATATGAAGAATAAACCTGCTTGCACGTACTGTGAGATACACGTCTTGCCTTTCACAAAGATGAACATGATTTCAAGAATAATAATGTTGCCATCTATTGCTACTAATTTGATTTCAGAGATAGTTGATGTTTGATCTCATGAGTCTCTTGACCCGTCTCCACTAAGGAAAAGCGAGGAAGAAAGACTCACTGGTGTCAAGTCACATTTACGATTACTCAGTAGATTGTCCTTGCAATGGATGCAATCGTGTGCACTAGAATAGCCAAACAATGATTTTAGTGGGAGTAGCCAAACAATGATTTTCGTGTGGATATTATGGTGACATCAACATCTCATGGATACATTTCATTCATGAATCTTTACCAGATTTAGGTTTACACTACTCAAAGGGAGTAAATTAACCATATCTTATATCAAGAAAAGCCTGTCCAACATATATAATTTTTCATTTTGTTCAGTGTTCACTTCCCAAAACCTATTTTGGGGTATTGTAGTATATTGGAAAATCATTTAGATGTATTTGTTTGTGTGTTTTATTATGAGTTACTTTATACAAATTCAATGTCATTATAAAAATTTAGATTAAAAAATTATTATTAAACAATAATAATATTATTGAATTAAAAAACATTATATATCATATTTATGGCATGTGATGATATATATCATATGTTAAAAAAATATTTTATTTTTACTAAGAAGAACCACTTATATATGTTTATTGTGTTTTGCAATATTAATCAGTTTATAGAAATTCAAAACCAATTTAAAATTTTATATTAAACACTAAATACATTAATTGATTAAAAAAAAATGATAAGTTACGATGATTATCACATGTGATATATCAATAATTTATTGTTATTATGTGCTTTAATTATGTAGATGTGTCACCCATTATAGTCCAGTATGGGGAGAAGTTGTCACATGAAAGAGCTCAATTAAAAAGGTCTCTTTAATTAAAAGTTCAATTAATAAAAACAAAAATTACACATGCTATTATATATACCATATTTACCATTATTTTAGTAATTTTACTATTGTTATTACTATTTATATTTATTACTATTATTATTATATTACTTTAGTATTTAATATTTACTATTACTATTTACTTTAATATATTTACTATTACTAATAGTATATTTATTTTTGTCCATCATTAATAATATGTATTATATGTGTTTTTTAAACGTTTATCATAAATACACTAGTAACTTTTGTTGTGAACATAAAAACGACTTGTGCATAACATAAAATTATAATTTTTTTTTTTATGTAATAATCCTCTTCATATATATAAAATAATATTTAGTATTTAACCAAACACATTTTCATATAGTTGAAATTTGCAATTATAAAAATAATTCAACCAAAGTTGGGAATGATTGTTGTAAAAATAATAACAAAAGTTATGGATTGCAAAAATTGAAATAATTATAGTTATTAATATAATGAAATAATAAATATTATTGAATTATTTGGATTTGTTTTTTTAAATAACAACTACTAGTGCTTTTTAAAATAGAAATATATATATGGATATGAACAATTTTTTTATATGTTAGTCAAATTGAGGTTTTCAAAAATTAAGTGAACATTAATGACTTGTAAATTTAAAAATTGTCGATGTTAAAAATGGAAAAAAAAACGAGTAAATACCTCTGATCTATCAAACGACAAGAGGGATCAAATCTCTTAAGCTGCAAACCTTTAACATTTTCTCAAGTTCTTCACTGTAAAAAATGTTTGCATCTCCATAGATTTGATCCTTCTCGGTGCTCGATAGATCCGAGGTTAAGATGAATCTATGTTGGTATTAAAAATTGTTTATTGCCAACACCAATGTCTATGCTTGAATGCGACTACAAGGGTCGACGAGGATTGGTTAATGCTCATTTCACCGTAAATTGTCCGTAAAGGATTTCGTTAACTAACGTTCATCATCAACGCAATTATAAATATGTGTGAGATGTGAGGCCAGACAAAACGGTGTAGAAACTTATTGTATTGTATGTAGGTGACAATGGCGATTGATTTGGGATCTGAGAGGCCACTTTATCTAGATTATTTTCAACATGAAATGAGAGTGAAGGTATAATAAATAAATATACTGAGATATCTCATATATCCAATCATATAACATAAATGTATCAGAGATGCAACCATAAACACATAGATAGAGTAATACACAATTTTCTATTAATGAGCGAAAATGTAAAAAGACTAGAAAAATACAGAGTGAAAGACTCGCTAGAATGGTGGAAGCTTATCTCTCAGAAGGGATGTGTCCGCTACTCACATTTGCAAGAAGATGATTTTACAATGAGGCTCAAAAGACCTTTTTATCATAAATAAAATCCAAAACCCTAACCCCAGAAGATGAAAAGCCAACAGTTTTGTGGACCCCATTTTGGGTAGTTTGGTGTATCAACTTCCGGGGGTGTAACTTTGACATACGATCTCATTTTGGGGAAAATGATAGCTACTTGGAAAGGTATCGTTAAGGAGATTCATTTTGGGGGATCAAACAGAGCCTTTGCCTATCATTGGGAAGCTCGATCCCGAAAAACCTTAATTTAGGCCCTCAAAATGGCCCTAGAAGTTAAAAACTGCTAAAAATATTAAATTGCCAAAATTGTTAGAAAATTGTTTTGAGTGAGTTGGAAAAGGTGGGTGGCAACCGATATCCACCTGGATCAATCCTCCCTCCTCAGGAATAAATGTTCTCCATTGCGTTGAGTGCTCGGGGGAGAGGGAAAAGAGTTTAATGAATCGACATCTTGATGAGCTGCTTTCCTTGTTGGAAATTTGTGTTGCTTAGATTTTTGAAGGTTTTCATGAACCTGTGGCTGGAAGGGTTGGACCTTTTTAACCAGTATGGATACATGATATGTCTGTGTGCAAAAAGAATCTTTTCACTTTGCTGCAATCTTGTCGACCTGCTTCTGTTGGATAAAAGGTGCTTGGGCCAAGGCTATAGTGGTTGCAGTATCCTGTTGTTCACCTTTTGAACAGATTATGAAGAAGCTAAATTTTGTAGTATCAGATACTACCTTGCGACACTGTTTATGTGGGACATTATTCGGAACCACCTATGGTATTTTGTAGAGGTGATCCCCCAGAGTAACAATAACGCTACAGGGTCGAGAATCATAGATAGCATGACGCTTCCACATATATGGCTGGCCCAAGAGAACATCACAGACATCTAGTGGCAAAACATCACATAATACCTCATCCTTGAAGGGTTGGATGTCGTATGACAATTGACACTGTTGGCTGGCATGGAGAGCTCGTCCTTGGTGAAGCCACCCAATGTTGTATGGTTGTGGGTGTGGTGTTGTCGACAATCCCAACAGTTTGATGACCTCTGCTGAGATGAGGTTCTTCTGGCTTCCACTATCAACAATAAAATGCAGTGGAGTCCCCTTCATGCACATCTGTGAATGAAAAATGTGTTCCCCCTCTTTAGAATCTGTTGGTTCTTCTAGTTGAATTTTTACGGTCACGACAATAGAAGTGGGGTCTGTGTCAATGATCTATTTTCTGTCAGTAATTTCTAAATTAGATTCTGAATCAGGGTTCGACTCCTTGTCTTTGATTTCAGCCGCCAATGACTGTTTTGAGTGACATTCATCGGTGTTATGCTAGGGTATTTTGTGGAAATCACACCATTTTCCAGTGTCCTTCTTCGTCTTCCTGTGACCCTTCTTCTCCTGTGGCTTAGAATGGTTTTTAGGAAGTTGTTTGTTAGGTTTGTCTTTATCATATTTTGGTTGTTGCAGATTTCCAGACTCGAACTCCCGTTTGTTCTGGTGCTTAAATTTCTGCTCGATTTTAACAGTGTATCGATAAGCAGCACCGAGTGATGAGATGTTCAGAAAATCCATTTCAGTTTGGATGTATTTGTGTAGAGCCCCACGTTATTTCAGAACCAAATGTCGTTCAGAGTCTTTGATACCCAACTTGGTGTGCAAGGTATGGAAGGTATTGGTGAACTCTGAACTGCTTGGCCCCTCTCTTGTCGTAGTGTGGTCCATCTCATATATAGCTCCTCATAGTTTCCAATAGGATAATATTGTTTCTTTACTGCGTCCACAAAAAACTACCAAGTGGGATCGACCACATATATTCGAGACTCTTATGTGGAACTTTTCTCCCAGTAAATTTCCCACCAATGTTTGACATGGGGGAAAGCTTTAAGGAGTGTGAAGATGATATTTTCCCTATCTAAAAAATGGTGAACAAAGAAATAACCTTCTAATAGATTTAACCATTTGTCTCTGGCATCCGCATCTATCTGACCTTCAAATACAGGAATATCAAAATTAACTTGTACCTTGAAAGGAGAGGTGCTTGCAAAGTGGTTTTTTTTTTAAGATGTGTCGGTTGCTATTGGCAGGTGTTGAAGGATGTGGGAAAAATTATCCATCATTTCGTCTCTCTATCGCATGAGACCTTGCTCAAACAACAGATTGATAGAATCGTCTACTCCATCCTTTTTCTTTTCTTCTACCATGGAAGGTTTCTTGGGCATGCGAGAGAAATTTTCTTCAAGAGAGACAAGATCGAGACCCAAATTGCTATACTCGGACCTCGTCGGGGAAATGCACTAAAAAAAACCGATCAAGAGCAACCTGCTCTGATACCACTGATCCAGAGTATTTTCAGCACGAAATGAGAGCGAAGATATAATAAAGAAATATACAGATATATCTCATATATCCAATCATATAACATAAATGTATCAAATATGCAACCATAAATACAGAGATAAAGTAATACACATTTTTCTATTAATAAGCAAAAATGTACAAAGACTGTAAAAATACAGAGTGAAAGACTCGCTAGAATGGTGGCTTCTTATCTCTGAGAAGAGATGTGTCCACTACTCGCATTCGCAAGAAGATGATTTTACAATGAGGCTCCAAAGGCCTTTTTATTGTAAAGAAAATCGAAAACCCTAACCCAGAAAGATGAAAAGACAACATTTTTGTGGACCTCGTTTTGGGTAGTTTGGTGTATCAACTTCTCGGGGGCGTAACTTTGGCATACAATCTTCATTTGGGGTGCATGATAGCTCATTGGAAATGTATCATCAGGGAGATTCATTATGGGGGCTCAATCATAGCTTTCAAATAACATAAAGAAGCTCGATCCCAAAAAAGCTTCATTTAGGCCCTCAAAATGGGGTCGGAAGTTAAAAACTGCTAAAAATAGTAAATTGCCAAAATTGCTAGAATTTTTTTTTGAGTGAGTTGGAAAAGGTGGGTGGCCACCGATATCCACATGGATCAATCCTCCCTCCTTAGGAAGAAATGGTCTCCATTGAATTGAGTTTCTGGGGGAGAGGGAAAAGAGTTTGTTGAATCTCCATCTTGATGAGCTACTTGTCGTGTTGGAGAAGTTGTGTTGCTTAGATTTTTGAAGGTTTTCACGAACCTCTCGCTGGAAGGGTTGGAGCTTTTTAACTAGTCTGGATACATGATATGTCTTCCTGCATAAAGAATCTTTGTGCATTTTTGTAGTCTTGTTGACCTGCTTCTGTTAGATAGAAGGTGCTTGGGCCAAGGCTGTAGTAGTTGCAGTATCCTTTTGTTCACCTTTTGAACAAATTGTGAAGAAGCTAATTTTTGTAGTGTGAGATACTAGCTTGCGACACTGTTTAGGTGGGACAGTATTTGGAACCACCTCTGGTATCCTGTAGAGATGACCCCCCAGAGTAAAAATGACACTATGGGGTCGTGACTCATTGATAACATGGTGCTTTCACATATATAGTTGGCCCAAGAGAACATCACAGACATCCAATGGGGCAACATCACGTAATACCTCATCCTTGAAGGGTTGGATGTCGTATGACAATCAAAATTGTTGGTTGACATGGAGATCCCATCCCTAGAGAAGACACCCAATGTTGTATGGTTGTGGGTGTGGTTTTGTCGACAATCCCAACTGTTTGATGACCTTTGTTGAGATAAGGTTCTTCTGGCTTCCACTATCAACAATAAAATGCAGGAGAGTTCCCTTCACCCATATCTATGAATGAAAAATGAGCTCCCCCTATTTAGGATTTGTTGTTTCTTCTGGTTGAATTGTTGTGGACACGACAATAGCAGTGGGTTTTGTGTCGATGATCTATCTTCTATCAGTATTTTCTGAATTAGGGTTCGGCTCCTTATCTTTGATTTCGGCCACCAATGACTATTTTGAGTGACATTCATCAGTGTTGTGCTAGGGGATTTTGTGGAAATCGCATCTTTTTCTGGTGTCCTTCTTCGTATTGTAGTGACCCTTCTTTTTCTGTAACTTAGACTAGTTTTCAGGAGGTTGTTTGTTAGGGCCATCTTTATACTACTTTAGTTTTTTCAGATTTGAAGACCCGAACTCCCGTTTGTTCTGGTGCTTAAATTTTTTCTCGATTTTAACAACATATCGATAAGCAACATCGAGTGATGAGATGTCCAGAAAATCTATTTTAGTTTGGGTGTACCTGTGTAGATCCCCACGGTATTTCAAAACCAAATGTCGTTCAGAGTCTTTGATACCCATCTTGGTGCACAAGGTATGGAAGTTATTGGTGAACCCTGGAACTGCTTGGCCCCTCTCTTACCGTAGTGTGGTCCATCTCATATATTGCTCTTCATAGTTTCCAACAAGGTAATATTGTTCCTTTACTGGGTCCACAAAAAAATCCCAAGTGGGATTGGCCCCATAAATTCCAGACTCTTTTGTGGAACTTTGCTCCGAGTAAGTTTCCCACCAATTTTTGACATGGGGGAGAGCTTTAAGGAGTGCGAAGGTGATATTTTCCCTGTCTGAAAAATGGTGAACAGAGAAATAACATTCTAATATATTTAACAATTTGTCTCTAGCATACGCATCTATCTGGCCTTCAAATACAGGAATATAAAAATTAACCTATACCTTGAAAGGAGAGGTGCTTGAAAAGTGGTTGTTTTCTAAAGATGCACCTGTTGCTATTGACAAACGTTGAAGGATTTGGGATAAATTCTCCATCATTTCATCCCTCTGTTGCATGAGAACTTGCTCAAGCAACATATTGATAGAATCATCTGCTCTATCGTTTTTATTTTCTTCTGCCATGGAAGGTTTATTGCGTGTGCGAGAGAAATTTTATTCAAGAGAGACAAGATCAAAACCAAAATTTCTATACTCAGACCTCATCGGGGACATGCACTGAAAAAAATTGATCAAGAGCAACATGCTCTGATACCACTTATCTGGATTATTTTTGACATGAAATGAGAGCGGAGATATAATAAATAAATATACAGAGATATCTCATATATCCAATCATATAACATAAATGTATCAGAGATGTAACCATAAACACAGAGATACAATAATACACAATTTTCTATTAATGAGCGAAAATGTACAAAGACTGTAAAAATACAGAGTGAAAGACTCTCTAGAATGGTGGAAGCCTATCTCTGAGAAGAGATGTGTCCACTAATCGCATTAGAAAGAAGATGATTTTATAATGAGGCTCAAAAGGCCTTTTAATCATTAAAAAAATCCAAAACCCTAACCCCGAAAGATGAAAAGCCAACAGTTTTGTTGACCCCCTTTTGGGTAGTTTGGTGTATCAACTTCTCGAGGGCGTAACTTTGGCATGCGATATTTGTTTGGGGTGCACGATATCTCGTTGGAAAGGTATTGTCTAGGAGATTCATTTTGGGGGCTCAATCAGAGCTTCCGTCTATCATTGAGAAGATCAATCCCAGAAAACCTTCATTTAGGCCCTCAAAATGGCCCCGAAAGTTAAAAACTGTTAAAAATAGTAAATTGCCAAAATTACCAGAAAATTGTTTTGAGCGAGTTGGAAGGGTGGCCACTGATATCCACCTGGATCAACACTCCCTCCTTAGGAATCAATGGTCTCCATTTCTTTGAGTTCCCGGGGGAGAGGGAAAAGAGTTTGTTGAATATGCATCTTAATGAGCTGCTTGCCTTGTTGGAGAAGGTTTTCACAAACCTGTGGCTGGAAGGGTTGGACCTTTTTAACCAGTCTGGATACATGAGATGTCTGTGTTCATAAACAATTTTTCACTTTGTTGCAGACTTGTCGACTTGCTTCCATTGGATAGAAGGTGCTTGGGCCAAGGCTGTAGTCGTTGCAGTATCCTTTTGTTCACCTTTTGAACAGATTGCGAAGAAGATAAATTTTGTAGTATGAGAAACTACCTTGCGTCACTGTTTAGGTGGGACAATAGTCAGAACCACCTCTGGTATCCTATAAAGATGACCCCCCAGAGTAACAATAACACTACAGGGTCGAGACTCATAGATATCATGGCGCTTCCACATATATGGTTGGCCCAAGAGAACATCACAAACATCCATTGGGGAAACATCAGATAATACCTCATCCTTGAAGGGTTGGATGTCGTATGTCAATCGAAATTGCTGGATAACATGGAGATCTCATCCCTAGTGAATCGACCCAATGTTGTATGGTTGTGGGTGTGGTGTTGTCGAAAATCCCAACTATTTGACGACCTCTGCTGAGATGAGGTTATTTTAGATTCTGCTATCAACAATAAAATGAAGCGGAGTCCCCTTCACCCACATCTGTGAATGAAAAAGGTGCTCCCCCTCTTCAAGATCTATTGGTTCTTTTGGTTGAATTGTTGCAGTCGTGAAAATAGTAGTGGGGTCCGCATCAATGATCTATTTTATGTTAGTATTTTCTAAATAATATTGTGAATCAGGGTTCGGCTCCTTGTCTTTGATTTCGGCCACCAATGAATATTTTGAGCAATAGTCATCGGTGTTTTTCTAGGGGATTTTGTGGAAATCACACCATTTTCTGGTGTCCTTCTTCGTCTTCTCGTGACCCTTTTTTTCCTGTGTCTTAGACTAGTTTTCAGGAAGCTATTTGTTAGGGTCATCTTTATCATACTTTGGTTGTTGCGGATTTGCAGACCCAAACTCCCGTTTGTTTTGGTGCTTAAATTTATACTCAATTTTAACAGCATATCGATAAGCAATACCGAGTGATGAGATGTCCAAAAAATACATTTTAGTTTGTATGTATCTGTGTAGAGCCCCACGGTATTTCAGAACCAAATGTCATTCAGAGTCTTTGATACCCAACTTGGTGTGCAAGGTATGGAAGGTATTGGTGAACTCTAGAATTTCTTGGCCCCTCTCTTTCTGTAGTGTGGTCCATTGCATATACTGCTCCTCATAGTTTCCAACAGGGTAATATTGTTCCTTTACAGCGTCCACAAAAAAATCCCAAGTGGGATCAACCCCATATATTCTAGACTCTTCTATGGAAATTTTCTACCAGTAAGTTTCCCACCAATGTTTGACATGGGGGAGAGCTTTAAGGAGTGCGAAGGTGATATTTTCCCTATTTGAAAAATGGTTAACAAAGAAATAACCTTCTAACATATTTAACCATTTGTCTCTAGCATCCACATCTATCTGACCTTCAAATACGAGAATATCAAAATTAACATGTACGTTGAAAGGAGAGGTGCTTGCAAAGTGTTTGTTTGTTGAATATGCACATTTTTATATCGATAGGCATTGAAGGATGTGGGAAAAATTCTCCATCATTTCATCCCTCTGTCGTGTGAGAGCTTGCTCAAGCCACATATTGATAGAATCGTCTACTCTGTCGTTTTTATTTTCGTCTGCCATGGAAGTTTTCTTGGGCGTGCGAGAGAAATTTTATTCAAGAGATATAAGCTTGACATCCAACTTTCTATACTCGAACATTGTCGGGGTTTTCACTGAAAAAAAAATGATCAAGAGTAGCCTTCTCTAATACCACTGATCCAGATTATTTTCGACATGAAATGAGAGCGGAGATATAATAAAGAAATATAAAGAGATATCTCATATATCCAATAATATAACATAAATGTATAAGATATGCAACTATAAACACAAAGATACAGTAATACACAATTTTCTATTAATGAGCGAAAATGTACAAATACTGTAAAAATATAGAGTGAAAGACTCGCTAGAATGGTGGCAGCTTATCTTTGAGAAGAGATGTGTCCACTACTCATATTCGCAAGAAGATGATTTTACAATGAGGCTCCAAAGGCATTTTTATCACAAATAAAATCCAAAACCCTAACCCTGGAAGATGAAAAGCCAACAGTTTTGTGGACTCCGTTTTGGGTAGTTTGGTGTATCAACTTCCCGGGGGCGTAACTTTGGCATACGATCTTCGTTTGGGGAACATGATAGCTCATTGTAAATGTATCATAGAGGAGATTCATTTTGGGGCTCAATAAGATCCTATGGAAATATTTGAGAATTTATATCCCAAAAAACCTTCATTTAGTACCTCAAAATGGCCCCGGAAGTTAAAAACTGCTAAAAATAGTAAATTGCCAAAATTACCAGAAAATTGTTTTGAGTGAGTTGGAAAAGGTGGGTGGCCACCGATATCCACATGGATCAGAACTTATGGAATGACTTAAGTTTTGCATGAAACTCTTTGCAACTCTACTTGAATTAGATGGGGCATGGAGCTTCTTCATCAGGGGAAGAAACTGGAAGCTGCCCTCAAGCCCGTTCTCTCTTCCCATCATCTAAAACCTTCACATGCTTGGAGAAATTCCATACCAAGCGCTGAAAAATATTTCTCTAAAATTTGGGCCTATCATGTCTCTTCGACATGGATCCTCTCTAACCTTAATCGTCTCTTCTTCTGATATGGCCATAGAGTTTCTCAAGACTCATGATCTGGTTTTCGCAAGAAAACCTCTGATCATGGCTACAAAGTGTTTGTGGTATAATTCCAACGACATTGGTTTTGATCCATATATCCCTTACTAGAGGAAAATGCGTAAGGTGTATGTTTCACAATTTTTGAACTCGAAGCGGTTGGATTACTTTCACTTTATAAGAGAGGAAGACGTCTCTGCTATGATTATCATTCTGTAAGAATTACCAAAACAATGTTGGCCCTTGCGAATGGTATAATGTGCATGATGGCCTTCGATTGAAATTTTTCTGAAAAATATTCATTTGGTAGTGTTGGCATGTTTACAGGAAGAGTGTTCTTGTCATTGATGGCAAGAACAACAACAATGATGGAAAACAGGAAAGCAGTGATGAGAGAACAAGAAGAAGTCCTCTTTATGAAGACAAAGCTCAGGAGGAAAATAGAAGATGATACCCTTCAACCAGTCTCGCAGGAGAAGGGTCAGAGGCCGAAACCTTTGAATACTTAGAAAATCTTCTAAGTCGGAAGAGATCGTAAGCTCAGGAGGAGGAGTGTCAGTGGCCGTCGGATCGAGCACTATGAAGATTCTGGACCATTGGATCAAAGTCTAGAAAGGCAGAACGAGCACGCAGAGGAGGAGAACAGATCTCAGTCATTAGATATGAGCGCATGGACCAACCATCGTTGGATCCAGAGGTAAGTGCATGGGCCTTAATTCCTTTAGAGTGCATAGGAGAAGAGGACTCACAAAGTCCCAAAGTTCTAAGGTCTATCAGAACCATCCATCATCGAGGGGGATAGGTGGAAGAAGATCTGAGAGTTTGAGAATTCAAACTTTCAAATATTTGCAAGGAGAAGAGTGGAAACTCGCAAAGATTGAAATCATGAAGGAAATCCTAGTTTTTGGTGTTGGGAAGGACACGTGGTGAGAGATCGACGCTTCGTTGATTCACAAATCTAGAAATATAGAAGTAGGAGTGAATGCATGAGACAGGAACTTGTGAAGTCTGAGTTCGCGGAATTGATCTGGACTGTTGGATCACAGAGAGATCTGGACCATTGATCTGATGCAAGTGCAAGTTTAGGAATCGAAGAAAGGAAGTGATCTAACTTTCGACATTGCGAGTCATGAAGTCTTGAAGTGCGAAGAGGAGATATCGACCATTGGATCACGGAGACATCTAGGCTGTTGATCTGATAAGCATATATTCGGGGTTCAGGTTATGGAATAAAGGGGCGAGTTGATTTCCAAAGTCCCGAAATGCGAAGGATCGAAGTCCTGATTCACGAACGGGAGATCTAGGTTGTCGGGTCACTGAGGGTCGTGGACCGTTGATCTGACCCGACTTAGTTTGGAGTTTGCGAGCTTGGACTTCGAAGAATGGAGGAGAGCTAACTCGCGAGATCATGAAACGCAAAGTCACGTAGCACCTTTTTGGTTAGCATGTGGTCACAGCTTGTGGACATGTGAAGAGGAGCTTCAACCTGTGCTAGTTCGCACAGGTGAAGTTCACAAGGAGATTCTTCGCGAGGAACTCCTATAAATGTCAAAAGATACCTCCTATAACTATCAAATAAACTCAACTGTGACAGAGAAGACGAAGGGTCATACTCACAGAGAAGCAAAATAATCTCAGGAAAACGACCACTGATGATGAACAAATTGTGGATAACTGCCAAAGAAGGTGAAGAGTTGCGTGCACGATGTGGGGCATTTTTTTTGGGGGGTTAGTTATTCATGCGGGTAGAAGCAGGCTGTGTGTAAGATATGATGAGTATGTAAGAGGCACAACATAAAGCATGCCGAAGGAGCACATAGCATAAAACGCAGAAAGATGCAGAAGTGGAAAAGGGCATAGAAGTTGAAGAAGGCAGAGGAGACTCAAATCTGTAACAGATCAGATAAGAAACAGATCAAGTAAGTAAGTTTTGTAAGATTCAATCATGGTGGTGGGGTGGTGCTAGGGAGGGTTGTGGTCCTTGGTTATTCAATTTGGTGCTTGAATAATGGGAGTTGGTGCTTCCATCTAGTTGGTGCTTCCATCTAGTTGGTGCTAGAGAAACATGATATTTGGTGCTCTCTACAAGTTCTATCTTTCTATCAGAGGTAGTAGCCTCATATTTGAGTTGGTTCTCAAATAATATGATGTACATAAAAGTTGGAGCTTGACTGACATCCTAAGAAGAAGAGGTTTTCTCCCTTTATGGACGTCCTTGTGAAAATCAGTGTCTCTGTGTATTCTGTGTGATTGATCAAATATTGTATATCTATGCATGTTAATTTATCAGCAAAACATTAAATAATAATCTAGAAATATTCAGAA
>SNQJ01S0002316.1:14996-27688 GCA_010110895.2 Picea sitchensis | reverse complement strand
ATAAAATAAGGATGAGAACATATTTAATGTCCTTGGGTGCTGATGTTTGGGATGTCATTGAAACTGGATATGTGAAGCCTGTAGTCTTGGCCTCAAAAGATGATAAGCTGGAGTTTAGCTTTAATGCAAAAGAAATGAATGCCATCCTCAATGGACTTGTAGAAGCCGAGTTTGTCAAAGTCATTCACTGTGATTCAAAAAAAATTATGTGGGACAAGATGATAAGTAGTTATGAAGGTAATGAAAAGGTGAAAGACGCAAAACTTCAGACTCACAGACTGAAATTTGAGAAGTTAAAGATGGATGAAGACAAAACTATCAGTAAGTACTTCTTACGTATAAAAGAAATTGTCAACACTATAAAAGGTCTATGTGAAATGATATATGAATCTTTTCTAGTCCAGCAAATATTAATATCTCTTTCTAATAGATTTAACTCAAAGGTCTCTGCTATAGAGGAAATAACTAACCTCAAAACGTTGACACTAGATCAAATTCTTGGAACCCTAACTGCTTATGAAATGAGAATCACCAAAGGTAAATCCACTACAAGAGAGGCATCCTTTAAAGCAGAGAAAAACATAGAATCTGATATAGATGAGATTGAAGCAAATTTTGTGAGAAGACTGACCAAAGGATCAGGCAAATACAAAGGTAAAATTCCCTTCAAATTTTTCAACTGTGGTAAGATAGGTCATTTTGCATCTAAGCTTCCTCACAAAAGTAAGGATCAGACATATGACGATGAAGAAAAGCATAAAGACAAGAAGGTCTATAGAGAGAATAATTTTAAGAAGAAAATCCTTTGTGTAAACAATGATGACGATCCTTCAGATGATGAAGACAATGACTCTTCTATTGAAAGTAGAATAAATGATGTCATACTAATAGCCTTAGAAGATATAAACACAGAAGATACAGGAAGTGAGTTCGCTGATTGTGAAGAAGTAGTATATCTTGAAGGACAACTTGTCAGTGCCATGAAAGAAATTGATAGACTCAGAGAAAAGAAAAAAAAAAACAAAAACAATTATTGCTCATGTATGAGAAAACATGTAATGAACCATCTGAATAAATTTCTCTGTTGAAATTTAAGTTAGAAGAAGCTAAGAGGAGTGAGGAAATCCTCACACAGCAATTAAAGGAAGCCAAAACAAAAGGTGACAAATTGGAAGCTGAAGTAGTGTCTGTCATAAAAGATCTAGATAACTCTCAAGCCTTATATCATCAGAATCTGACTAGTATTAAAGCCTCAAAAGGATTAGCCACCATTATGAATAAGAAAAGGAATCCAAAGTTGAAAAATGTTTTGGGTTATGAAGAGGGATCAAGTAGTGGTCAACCAAGCAACAAAGAATCCATCAAGTTTGTCAAATCTACAATCATTGACAACAACAAACCTACAGAAACAAAGGAAGTTAATCAACCGCTAAGGAGGAGTGAAGAAAAAGGTACCAAAACTGAATATGTAGAACAAATAAATAATACACCCTCTTCTCAAGGAAAACATCAACATAGAAGAAATCGACCTACTCAAAGAAGACAACCATTTTCCAGGTACAAAGATTTTTTCTATGGATATTGTTTTCACTGTTCTAACTTTGGCCACAAAGTTGTAAATTGTTCGTTAAGATTTAGACATCAGCAATCAAGACACCCATGGAATAAATATCTACCACAACAAAGAATGAGACAACCAAGTAACAAACAAACACAGACTGCAAATCATGTGATGGTTGGGAAAATGACGCAGATTATGCATAACAATCGTTATGATCCTTTATTCAATGAACCAGAATGTTACATCTGCCATAATTATGGACATAAAGTTGCAAACTGTCGCCTAAAGAACTATAAGCCAGTTTCAAATCACAGAGCTGAAAACATCAATGTTTGGAAGAGGAAAGAAGATAACAAGTGTGGATTAGTGTTGGCAAATCAAAGACCAAAGAACACTTGGTATATTGACATCGAATGCTCCAGTCATATGACAGGTGACAAAAGTAAGTTCCTATCACTCAAAGAAAGTAAATAAGGAAATGTGACCTTTGGAAATGATGCTTCAGGAAAGATGAGAGGTAAAGGTCTAGTAAGCTTAGGTAATGGAAGAGACAAAGATCAATATGCATTATTTGTTGATGGATTAAAGAATAATCTTCCTAGTGTCAGTTAGGTGTGCGACAGAGGATGTGAAGTCACTTTCACTGCCAAAGATTGTAATATAAAAACAATGAACACAGGAAAGTTGATTGCAAAAGGGGTTAGAACTTAAAACAATGTCTATGTTCTGAAGGAAGATAAGGAGGAATGGAATTTAAGAAAAAATGATGAAAGTTAGTTNTTGGACACCTGAATTTTGATCATATTCTCAAGATGAATAATGAATGTGTTGTGAAAGATCTTCCAAGAATATCTAAGCCTCATAACTGTGTATGCAAACCCTGTCAAATGGGGAAGCTGACTCGTGCTCAATTCAAATGAAAGAGTTTCACATCTTCAGAGAAACCACTTCAACTTATTCATATGGATCTGTGTGGACCATCGCGAAAGGAAGGAACTGGAGGAGAACGTTACTTTATGTTGGTCATTGATGACTTCTCTAGACTTACATGGGTTTCCTTTCTGAGAGAAAAATCTAATGCGTTTGATAAGTTCAAAAAGTTTAAGGCGTTAGCTGAGAATCGAATAGGAAGGAAGTTAAAGGTAATTCGCTAAGACAGGGGAGGAGAATTTATGTTAAGAGTTTCAAAGAATTATGTGACAGACATGGAATTAAAAGAGAATATACTATTCCAGATGCTCCTCAACAAAATGGATTTGTAGAACGCCAAAATAGACCATTTTAGTAGATGGAAAGGGCTATGATGAGTGAAAGGGACATTCACGAACCTTCTAGGTGCAGGCTATTCACACGGATGTTCATATTCTAAACAAAACACATCTAAGGTCGAACAATGATAAAACTCCATATGAACTGTGGTTTGGTTGACTTGCATCAATCAAGCACTTCAAAGTATTTGGAAGTAAATACTACATCAAAAATAATGTTGATCATCTGGGAAAATTTGATCGTAGAGCTGATAAAGATATCTTCTTAGGATATGCAACGAACAGTAAAGGATACAGAGGCTTTAACAAAAGAATGCATAAATTAGTAGATTGTATTGATGTTCGAATTGATGAAAAAGCTCCTCTAAAAGATCAACAAAGAATAAGAGCCAAGTCATATGAAGAAGAGGATGAGGATAATGAAAATGAAGAACAACAAATCTCAGAGTCACAAGAATATGATGAATCAGTTGGAGAAGAGGCACCCAGACAAGAAGAGTCAAGACAACAATTAGGATCAAATCCTTCCTCTAGAATTACTCAAAAGAATCATCCTGCAAGTCAGATAATTGGTGAGAAAGACAAAGGTGTACAAACAAGGAGAAGGATAACCAAAGACATCGAGCAATCACATATAGCCTTCATATCCATGGTGGAACCCAAAAACTTTAATGAAGTTAGTAAGGATGTAAATTGGTTAAAAACAATGAATGAGGAACTGGATCAGATTGAAAAGAATGATACTTGGGAACTTGTTCCTAGGCCAACAAACAAAAATGTAATAGGATCCAAATGGGTCTACAAAAATGAGATGAATGAGCAAGGAAATATTGTAATAAATAAGGATAGATTGATCTGCAAAGGGTATTCTCAAATAGAAGGACTGGATTTTGATGAAACATTTGCTCATGTAGCAAGATTAGAAGCTATTAGAATGTTTCTTTCCTATGCTTGTCATAAGAAGTTTAAAGTCTACCAAATGGATGTCAAGTCATCTTTTCTAAATGGAGATCTAAAAGAAGAAGTCTATATGGAAGAACTAGAGGGTTTCCAATTGTCAGATAACCCTGACCTTGTCTGCAAGCTGAAGAAAGCCTTATATGGGTTGAAACAAGCTCCTCGTGCCTGGTATTACAGATTGGATAAGTATCTTCAAGACAAAGGGTTCAAGAGAGGAACAATTGACTACAATCTATATATCAAAACAAAGGATAATGATTTTCTCATTGTGTTGGTCTATGTAGATGACATCATCTTCGGAAGTAATAATGCTTCATTGGTACAATGGTTTGCTTCTGCCATGCAGTCTAAATTTAAAATATCTATGATAGGGGAACTACCATTTTTTCTTGGTCTGCAAATTACTCAGAGGTCTGAAGGAATATTTCTTTCTCACAATAAATATCTAAGAGAAATGTTGAAAAGGTTTCAAATGGAAGATTCTACACCTATGAGCACACCTATGGTCACTGGATGCAAGTTAAGCAAGGATGATGACTCACCTGATATTGATAAGAGTTCATATAGGTCTATGATAGGAAGCCTGTTGTACATCACAACATCTTGTTGAGACATAATGCATGTTGTTGGAATCGTAGGAAGGTATCAATCTGCACCTAAACAGAGTCATTTGCTACCTGTCAAAATAATATTCAGATACTTGAAAGGAACAAGGAACTATGGCCTATGGTATCCTAGGAATCAAAATTTTCAATTATCAGTCTATTCATATGTTGATTGGGCTAATTGTATGGATGAAAGGAAAATCACGAGTGGAGGTGCATTCTTCTTAGGAGATTATCTTGTATCATGGTTGAGCAAGAAGCAATGTTCCATTTCCTTATCAACTACAGAAGTTGAATACATTACAACTGCCACTTGTTGTACCCAAGTATTGTAGATGATTCAAACACTTGCAGGCTTGGAGATAAAGTATACTACACCGTTCCTAATTTATTGTGATAATACTAGTGCGATTAGTGTGTCAAAGAATCTCGTATTTCATTCCAAGACCAAGAATATACCCATCAAATATCACTTATTGAGGGAAAAGGTAATCAACGTTGTTGTTTCTTTGCATTATATTCCATATAAAGATCAAATTGCTGATATCTTCACTAAACTGTTTGCAAAAGCTCAGTTTGAGTATCTACGACAGAAGTTGGGTGTGACCCTGTTATCAAGTTAAAATAGTCTATCTGATCAGGGGGAGAGTGCTCGTAGTATATTTGATCAGGGGGGAAACAGAGTCACTCTCAGTTTTCTTTGACATTGATGTCAAAGGGTCAAAAAAAGGTGTGGTCTGGATGCTATAGTTGGAGGTCTAAGCAGAATAGTGTATCCTTTTAGGGTTTCCATCCATGCCAAAGGGGGAGATTGTTGGCATGTTTACAGGAAGAGTGTGCTTGTCATTGATGGAAAGAAAGAAAAAAATTATGGAAAACAGGAAAGAAACGATGAGAGCACCGTAATAAGTCTTATTTTATGAAGACGGAGCTCAGGAGGAAAAGAAAATATGAGACCCTACAACTGGTCTCGCAGGAGAAGGGTCGGAGGCCGAAACCTTTGAATACTTAGAAAATCTTCTTAGTTGGAAGAGATCGTAAGCTCAGCAGGAGGAGCGACAGTGGCCTTCGGATCGAGCAAAGTGAAGAATATGGACCGTTGGATCAGAGTCCAGACAGGAGGAATGAGCGTGCAGAGGAGGATAACATATCTCAGGCGTTAGTTTTGAGTGCATGGACCAACCGTCGTTGGATACAGAGGTAAGTGCACGGGCCTTAATTCCTTTAGAGTGCAAAGGAGAATTCGACTCACAAATTCTTGAAGTTCCTAGGTCTATCAGAACCGTCCATCATCAAGGGGGACAGGTGGAAGCAGATTTGAGAGTTTGAGGATTCGGACTTCGAAAGATTTGCAAGGAGAAGAGTGGAAACTCACGAAGTTCGAAATCGTGAAGGAAATCCTAGCTGTTGGTGCTGGGAAGGACACGTGGTGGGATATCAATGCTTCATTTTTTCGCAAATCAAGAAATACAGAAGCAGGAGTGAATGCACGAGACAGGAACTCACGAAGTCTGAGTTCACGGAATTGATCTCGACCGTTGGATCACAGAGAGATCTGGGTGGTTGATCTAACGCAAGAGCAAGTTCGAGAATCGAAGAAAGGAAGTGATCTAATTTTTGACATCGCGAGTTGCGAAGTCTTGAAGTGAGAAGAGGTGATCTCGACTGTTGGATCACGGAGAGATCTGGACCGTTGATCTAGAAAGAGTAGATTCGGGGTTCGGGTTCTGGAAGAAAGGGGCGAGCTGATTTCCAAAGTCCTAAAACATGAAGTCTAGAAGTCGTGATTCGCGAAGGGGAGATCTGGGCCATCATATCACTAAGGGTCATGGACCGTTGATCTGGCCCAACTTAGTTCAGAGTTCGGGATCTCGGACTTCGAAGAATGGAGGAGAGCTAACTCGCGAGATCGTGAAACGTGAAGTCGCGTAACACCTTTTTGGTTAGCATGTGGTCACAGCTTGTGGACATGTGAAGAGGAACTTGCACCCGATGCTAGTTCACACAAGTGAAGTTCACAAGGATCTTCTTCACAAGGAACTCCTGTAACTATCATAAGAGACCTCATGTAACTGTCAGATAAACTCAAATGTGACAGAGAAGACGAAGGGTCGTTCTGACAAAGAAGAAAAAGAATCTCAGGATAACAACCACTGATGGCAAACAAACTGTGGATAACTACCAGAGAAGGTGAAGAGTTGCGTGCATGATGTGGTAGAGGTCTTGGCATGATAAAAAGATGTTGAACAAAGAAGAAAGGGGAGTTTTTTTGGGGGGTTAGTTGTTCATGTGGGTAGAATGAGGCTGTGTGTAGGATCTGAAGAGTATAGAAGAGTCATGGCATGTAGCATGTAGAAGGATCACAGAGCATAAAACACAGAAAGATGTAGAAGTGGAAAAGGGCATGGAAGCTGAAGAAGGAAGAGGAGACTCAGAGTTGTAATAGATCAGATTAGAGACAGATCTAGTAAGTAAGTTTTGTAAGATTCGATCAAGGTGGTAGGGTGGTGCTAGGGAGGACTGCGGTCCTCGTTTATTCAAGTTGGTGCTTGAATACTTGGATTTGGTGCTTCCATCTGGTTGGTTCTAGAGAAACCTAGGAGTTGGTGCTTACATCTAGTTGGTGCCAAAGAAATATGAGAGTTGGTGCTCTCTGCAAGTTGTAGCTTGCTATCAGAGGTTGTAGCCTCATATTTGAGTTGGTTCTCAAAGAATGATGTACATGAAAGTTGGATCTTGACTAACATCCTAAGAAGAAGATGTTTTCTCCCTTTATGGGTTTACTCGTGAAAATCAATGTCTCTGTGTATTCTGTGTGATTGATCAAATATTGTATATCTATGCATGTTAATTTATCAACAACACATTAAATAATAATCTAGAAAGATTCAGAAAAGAACAAGAAAATTTTCAATCTTATATATATATATATATAATCGATTCACACCCCCCCCTCTCAGTTATTTTTCCAATAGGTAGCAGAGGAATCAATTCAATGATTAAGGGAAGATTTTTACTAGGAGGTGCTTTTAATATCGGATATTACATACCATTCATAGCCTAGATGGATTTGCAAGGTCTCAACCGACGTTTGAAGAACTTACATAGCATAATAGACAACTTGCTAGAGAAAACAATAGACGAACACGTTGTGTAGAATGACCTCAACGTCAAGCAAGATTTGGTAGATGTTTTCATCAAGAACTTTGTAGATAAATATATGGAGCTCCAAATTACACGAGATAATATAAATGTTGTCCTCTATGTATGTAAACATTGCGTGTATTATATCTCAATAATTGATTTTATCAAATAAATATGCAGTACAATGATTATGATCATCTAATACTATATTAATGTATTGATCATGATGCCCTACTAGCACAGATGCATCATCCACAACCATAGAGTGGGGAATGTTTGAATTGTTTAAAAATCCTCTAGTGCTTAAAAACCTTCAGGATGAGCTGCAATGTGTAGTTGGAATGGAGCAGCTGGTACGTGAATCCAATCTTCCTCATCTCCTTTATTTAGAATTTGTGGCCAAAGAAATGTTTAGACTCCACCAACTAGTGCCCCTTGTCGTTCCCCATTTATTTGTGGAATCTTGCAAAGTTTTGGGCTATCTGTGGAAGCCTGCAAATTTATGGGCTATATGAATATAAATAAACCCACCCCAAGTAATAAACCATGTCAAAAAAAACATGTAAATATAAATAAACAAAACCTTGAATAAGAATATACGTTTTAATATGAATAAACCCACCACAAGTAATAAACCATGTCAAAGGGATCAATGTGCATTCAGTTAGACATACAAGACTCTAATAAACAATTCATTTGGTTTAAAATCTCAGAAAATGGAAACATTATCAGAATTGCAGCATGTTATTTTTCTCCACAAGTTTCAAAAAATTACAAAAGTAGGGAGCTTGACCACAAAGACCCCTTTACAGCCTTAAAAAACGATATTGTAGCATACTCTCAACTAAGTGAAGTCCTTATAGTGGGTGATTTCAATGCTAGGACTGCAAGTGAGCAAGCTAGTATTATTCGTTGTAAGGAAGACTGCTATCCCATTTGGCTTATAGAAGAAAGCAATCATCAGTGGAAATTTGACTTAGTAATTTGTAAAGGGTTGGATACATGGGCGAATTCTGGTAATTTCACCTGCAATGCCTACAATGGCGCAAGTGTAGTGGATTATGAAATTTTGTCGCATGGCTTTTGTGAGAAAATGGAGGAAGTTTTGATTGGTGAACAACTGTGGGATTTGAAATATGATCATAGACTGATCTATTTAAGTTTCACTTGGACTAAACAACAACAACATGGGACGAAAAATCAATGCATTTAACAACCTCCTTCAAAGGGTAGAATTATTTTGACTCAAAAAAATTGTAACACCTTCAAGATAGCGTTAGGGAGGTTGTTTAACAAGGAGAAAATTCTGTCTCAGGGCCTCCATAGTCATGAGATAACAAATTTAATTCAAAGTGCACTTGCAAAATCCAAAAGAGAAAAAAATAGGAAATCTGAAACAAATTGCTTTCCGGTTAATGCTTGGTTTGATGAAGAATGCAAAACATCAAGGAAAATTTTGAAAGAGTCAATCTAGAAAGAAATAATCTTAAAATCCTACAAGCAGATTGTAAGAAAGAAAAAAGTTGATTTCATGATCTCAAGGAGGGAGGAATTTCAATAACCGCAAAATAACCCCAAGTTATTTTGGAAGGAACTTCAAACGAGAAAGAAACAAACTGAAAATAATATCACATCTTATCAATTGTTCGAGTATGCAGAGTATCTTTATGAGAAAGATCCTAAGGTTGACCCCCTCCTTTGGTCAACACTACTACTAAGCTCTTCACTGTGCAAGAGATTGAGGTGGGTATTAAAAATTTGGGTACTAGAAAAGAAAAAGATTTAGTTGAACCTCAAGAAAAATATCTAAAGTGGGGTTCGAAAAATCTTGCACCTTACATTATGAAAATTTTCAACAACATCATTCAACAGGGACTCCCTACAGATTGGACAACGAGTCTAGAAATACCACTTTTCAAGAGTGGTGATGTCAATAATCCCTCCAACTATAGGACCATAATGATAAACCCCTTGTTTGCAAAGTTATTCATAAGTAGGCTAGAAAATAGAATTAGCAAGTGGACGGAAGGAGGAGATATGCATGCTAAAGGGAAAGCAAGTTTCAAACCTAAACACTCCATGATTGGTCACGGTATAACTCTAAGGCACATCATTGAAAAAGTGTGGGAGAAGAAAGAGGAAGCCTTTTGTTGCTTTGTCGATTTCAAAAAATCTTTTGACACGGTCCCTAGAGATAAGCTTTGTCATAGAATGGAGGAACTTGGGGTTCCTATGCATCTTAGAGCAGTTGTCCATAGGCTATATGAGGATTTTAAAGTCAAAATCAGAACGTCAACTGGTATCTCTGAAAGTTGTAGGACTGATAACAGGGTCAAGAAAGGGTGCCCATTGTCCTCTACCCGTTTTGGTTTATATATAGACAAACTTGAAGAGCAGTTAAACTTATAGGATGGTGATGGTGCTCTTTTCGGCGAGTTTGTGATAAGGCTTCTTTTGTATGCAGATGACCTTATTTTGATTGCTAAATCTGATCTTGGGTTGCAAGAACACTTAATTTCCCTTTAGCACTTTTGTAGAACAGTGAGGATGCAATTCAATAGTAGCAAGACGAAAGTGGTAGTTTTCTCTAGCAAAATAAAACATAATCAACATAATTTATACTTTGAAGGCATCACTATTGAAGAAGTGACATATTACAAATACCTCGGAATTGAGTTCAACAAAAATCTAAGTTGAGAAGGTTTCAGAAAGAAAAGAACTTTGGGAGGTTGGAAAGCGTTCTATGCTTTCGAAAATAAGTGCAGAGAATCAGAGCTATGGGATTGGAAGACTATGCAAACTCTCTTTGGGATTTTAGTGATCCCGGTGGTTCTCTATGGTTGTGAAGTGTGGGCCAACAATACATCTGACTTATAGTGGAAGCAAATAGAGAATATTCAAAAACGCTTGATTACAAACAAGTTTAAAATTAAAAGTTTAGTCCCTTATGATATCATGCTGAGTGAACTGGGGGTTGCTCCTAAAAAAAATTGAGCAAATGGAAGATGGTCGTTGGCCTAAGGTCATCTTCAATGACATATTGTGCAAAAGAAAGGAGACCTGGATGTGGAAAAATAGTAAATGGCTTAGTAAATGGGATATTTACTTGAGCAGGTTCCCTACAAACAATAAAGAGATAAAGGCTTTTGTTATGGATAGGTTCCACAAGTGAACTTGGGATAAAGGGATAGGTAGAAAGAAAGAGTATTATATTAAAGAGTTTAACCCCACTTAAAATCATCATCAAAAAGCATACACAGAGGAGACCAAAGGAAGCTTGGGAAGAAAGGGTGTGTATGTTTTGCACCTCAGGAAAAGTGGAAACAAAAAAAAAATCATTTTAGTGTGTGAAACCTTCAAAGACAATAGGGACAACAATTAAAGTATCTTGACAACTAGCACTTGGAATAATTTATTCAGTTAGGGGATAGTGGAGAAGTTGGGGAAGGTCATCATCAAGTTGAATACGAAAATGGATGAAATGCATAAATCAATGTGTGATATGGTCTGTCCCATAGGCTATTGTTAACCTTGTGGACGTTAAAATAATTTCTTCTTCTACCCAATTTGCACAAATTCACACATGTCAAAGAGATCAATATGCATACATACATGATTTGCACAAATGCACACATGTACATCCATGATCGATTATATGGAGCTGTCATGGTGGTGACTTGAGATCTTGACTTTAGTAACGTGCCAACAGAAAGTGGAAATTATGAGGTTGTTGTGTTTCCAGCGAAGAGGCATCATACGTAGAGGAAGTGTGAGGAATTAGCGTGGTTCAAAAAGGATCCGACGAATCCTTCCAAAGTCCTGTGGAGTTTAGCAATCGTATCGTTGATATCAGCGGGTTGCAACTGCTGAGAACTCCGGGTGATTGTTTGGAAAGCTTATTCAAGGTGATGAGACACCCAGAACTTTTATGGCTACGCTGTGAGATATATTTTGTTCCTCCCTACTTTCGTGGATTCAAATAAATAATTCAGACTCCTCGCTACCTTCATGGATTCCATTAAAGAATCTAACAGTCTTAGAACTGATAGAACCGGAATACCGTGCCTGGTCAATACGAGAACCGATCCTGATCATGGGAACTTTGTGGAATACTGAAAGTAAGGTATATGTAAAGTTTTTTTTCTATTTAATAAAAAGTAGGGGTATGGTTTTTTAGGTCGAAAGTCCATATTTATTGGAGATGGGCACAATTAATCATATTTTAATGTTAAATTATAATTTGATGGCTACACATTGAAGATGTCGGTATATTCTTAGTCGTCCTCCAAAATCAATGAGTTAAATTTATTATTGATAACTTCCTTGTATTTACGAATGCATCAATTAACCTATTTACTTTTTAACATTTACCTAATCATATTAAGAAATTACTATAACATCATATAATTTAATCAACTGTCCACACATCTTTGACGTTCACCAACCGAGTTAGCGGTTGTGCTAATAATGCAGGCACCTCTTTGGTTGAGAGAGTTGAATATTAGATTTGACCTTTTCCAGTTACCACAGTCCATAGAACAGTCGAACTACCTGGAAAAGATTGAACTGCACAACTTTAAAGGAACATTGCCCGAAGGGTTTTTTCATCTCCGCTCATTGAAACACCTAAGACTCACGGCAGGAATGAAGTTCCTGCCAGACTCTTTTGGGAACTTCACAAACCTTCAACATATTGACTTGTCTGGGTGCATTGATTTGAAAACTCCGCCGCCATCCTTTGGAAATTTAACTAGGCTCCAACATGTTAAACTGGCGAGGTGTTTCACCTTGAAAATGCTGCCAGACTCCATGAATCTGATTCGACTTAAACATCTCGATTGAGTGGCTGCTACAACTTGACACTCTCTGGCCAAACACTTGGGAATATCAGCACGCTTGAAAGGTTAAACTTTTTTTATTGTAACAAAATAGAAGTATTGCCTCCCAAGTCACACATCAGCGGTCCCTGGAAGAACTAATTTTGGATTTTATGCAGTTAAAAGAATTGCCAAATGCCATTGGAGACCTCCGAGAGTTGACATCCTTGGGCAGCTGGTTGCCCGATTCGTGAAGTGTCATTTTCCAGCGTGGAGAAGGTTCAAGGAGACTCTTCTATTGAAAAGTGCATGCTTCGACTCAAATCCTTAAAGCTCT
>SNQJ01S0002315.1:293758-331747 GCA_010110895.2 Picea sitchensis | reverse complement strand
AGGTATTCTAAGGGGGGGCAAGATAGAATAATATTATGTAACTTATGAAAGAAAATCTAATTAGGTTTTTGTTTGCTACTGTATTGGTCAATCCTAACAGGCCTAGGTAAGAGTTGCTTGCATTTTGGGCGAGTAAATTGACATCGTAGGATTTATGACTATGCCATATCTCGCCACGCTGTATTTGAGTGATAAAAGTTTTTGAATTTCATGGAAGCTGTCTTGTTCCTTCAATCCATAGGAATCGGAGGATGCCTCTTAGATGCAATGATACAAGGAGAGACGATTCGGATGATATTACGGGATAGGAGATGAGTGTTTAGGGCTGAAAATTAGCCGTCCCGCTATCAAATTTCTCGCATGCATACCAGCGAAATAAAGGAGAGCCTGAAACCGTGATCAGCAGCGGTTCTGACTGCATTCTGCTATTTATCAACTAAGGCTTTGGAATTTATCCAGGAATCTGGCTTTGATTTGGGATTCTCTCTCATGGCGAAAGCATTTAAATATTACAAGATGGAAGCTGTACTTTGTTTGATTACAGTTCTGTATGTTTTGGTGGTGTTATCAGCTAATTTTGTGGGAGCATCGAGTCGCGATAAAACCTAATAGAACCTTCAGGCGTTCTACGCGTCGGATGCTACAAGGCAATATTCTGTTCATATATCATGCAGACGTGCAGGATATCGGACGCATCCCAGATATGGTGTTCAAAAGAGAATCATTGGTACGGGTCATAATCCGTTGCATAACTGATGAAAATCAAATGTATTCAAAAACTTCCACGAGATTATGTTATATATATAGATTGAGTGGGTCTAATGGTTAAGAACATGTGTTTCTTATCAAGAGGTCACAAGTTCAAATCCAAAGGGGGTAGGGTATGTATACCTCTGTAAACTTTTACCAATCAGAAATGGTCTTCTAACTTGATTCTTCCAATTTTTCCATCCAAAAAGTAGTGAGATAGATGAAAAACAATATAACGATCCAAACCGGATCATACTTCACCCCTTTAGGGAGGATTTTGGTCCCCAAAAGATTTTTTTTTCGTGTAAGTTTTCCTTTCAACCCAATCTTCCAAAGGTCATGTTACCCCAGTCTTGTAGTTCTGGACTTAAATCTTCTGTGGAAGGTAGGACTTGCTCCTCCTCCTAATCTAACATGGAGGGCTCATAGAGTTTGAGATTCTCCACATTCAGTACTGAGTGAATGTGCATGTATGGGAGTAGACTGACTCTGTAGGCATTATCTCCCACTTTTTCTAATAACTCAAAAGGACCATACCATAGAGTCTTGATCTTCTTACCAGGACCCTGTAGTCTTTCCTTATTTAGCTCTAACCATACTCTGTCTCCCACTCTAAATGTTTTATCTGTTATGTGATGGTCATGTCTATCCTTGTACTTTTCCTGTGAATTCTTCAGTGTCTCCTGTACCTACAGATAGATCTTCCTGATCTTCTCAACAATTTTTTCTTCTTTTAATGCATCTATTATGAGGTCCTCCCTCACTCCTCCTTGTTTTTCATATACAACATCTAATGGTGAAGGTGGAAAATACCCAAAGCAAGTTTCAAAAGGTAACTTACCTGTAGAAGTGCGGACTGCTCTGTTACAAGAGTGTTGTATATAGATCAAATTTTCATCCCAAGTCTTAGGATGCTTCTGATTGTAACACGTCAAAAGCCACACCAAAACCATGTTGACCACTTATGTTTGCCCATATGTGTGTGTATGGAATATTGTAGACCTCTTAAACTTAGCGTTCACATTCTCCCATAATGTAGTCCACAATGCACCGAGAAATATGGTATCCCTATCTAAGATGATGCTCCTTGGTATCCCAAAGTGCACCAAGACCCGTTCAAAGAACTTATTTTCTACTTCTTGTCCATTGATGGTATTTTTACAAGGCATGAGAATGTACATTTTGTTAAACATGTCAACTAGCATAAATAGATAGTCATGTCCCTTCCTGGTTGTTGGAAAACCTCCCACAAAATCCATGGAAATGCTTTCCAAAGGTCGAGTGGGTACATGCAAGGGATGGTATAGACCTTGCTTGCTGTTTTTGGGCTTGTTGGTACAACAAACCATACATCCTCTAATATACAATGCTGTATCTTCTTGCATTCTGGGCCAATACACATACCTATGTAAGTTGGTGATCGTCTTCCCAAAACCAAAATATCCTGCAACCTTGGAGGTTTGAACCTCTCTCATAAGATGTAATCGTTCACCTTTAGGAATACATATCTTGTCAATTTTGTAGAGCAACTCATTCTAGAAATGATAGTCATACTTATTGCCACCTTCTTCTATACGAATTTGTCCCTGTTGCTACCAAAACATCTCTTTGAAGTCCTCATCTTCTATGTGTACCTCTTTGTATCCATCATGGGTAAAAGGCTCCATGTGCATCATATTTCCCCAAGTTGTAATCTTGGATGTGGGTGGTTGTGAAAGCATGTCCGCCAGCTTGTTTGTGCTACCTTTCTTCTACTTTACGACCAAATTAAATTGCTATAAAAAATCCATCCATTTGTAATGTCTAATTTGTTGTAGCTTACTCTGGACCTGCAAATACTGTAGTGGTTGGTGGTCTATGTGGAAGATGGTCTCCTTGACCATCAGATAGTGTTTCCAATTTTTGACGACTTGTACCAAGGCATAAAGATCCTTGTCGTAGGTAGGGTAGTTGAGAAATTCCCCATGAAATACTTTAGAATGATAGAAAACGAGCCTTCCTCCCTCCATCAATATTGATCCCATGGCATACTCACTTGCATCTATGTCCATTTCGAAAGGCTTCTGCAATTTTGGTAGTGTGAACATTGGTTCTTCACTGGTCTTTCTTTTCAACTCATCAAAGGACTTCTATTGATTCTTCCCCCACTGGAAACTCTTACCACTAGATGTTGTGGCATGGAGTGGTGCATCTACAACTGAAAATGAAGCTATGAGCTTCCACAAGTATTGTTCCACCCCAAGAAAACTCCTAACTTCAATGACATTTGTAGGAACTGACCATTTCATATAGGATTCATCTTTGAGGGAATTATCTTGAGCTCCCCTCCACTAATCACATACCCTAAATACACCAACGATTATTGAGAAAACTCATATTTATTGAGATTAGCCAACAACTGGTTCTTTTTCAGAGTTTCTAACACCTACATAAGATGTGATATGTGCTCCTCCTAGGTAGCGCTATAAACCAATATATCATCAAAATAAACAATAACAAATGAATCTAGAAAAGGGCATAAAACATCATCCATTATTCTCATAAATGTAGCTATAAGGTACCAACTCTATTATAATATCTGAAATAGAAATATCGGAGTGAATAACAACAAAACAACACAATAGATGAAACCACAACACCAAAATAATACCTTTATTGATAGGAAATAAGTTTAACTTGCCTCCTTGAAAGGGAAACATCTAGCAGAGTAGTGCTCTATTACAATAATTCTTAAGACAATATATAAAATACCTCCTACTCTTATTTATACCAATTCTATCTTCTAAGGAAACTTCTAGAGGAAGATCTTTCTACAAGTGGAAGCTTCTATTAGGCCTTCTTACATTGACTTATTCTCCTTTATTGAATATGCATTATTAATTAATGTCGGCCTTTGTTATATAGAAAATATATCATACTAAATAATGACCCATGAAGAGCGGTTAGGATCAGATCCTAACATGAACCCCCCCCTTTCAAAAATGGTGTTTTCCTCAAAGTTGAAGATGCATAAGCTGTTGGAGTATGGCTGATGGTTCCCAAGTCACATCCTCTGGTGATGTGTTCTTCCACCGTATCAACAATTCCTTAATAGTTCTACCACACAACCGAAGTTCACGTGCATTGAGGACGACTTTTAGTTGGAGCCAAAGGGATCCTTCTTCATCTAATTTAGGAAGGATGGTTTGGACCCTGCAATTTTGTCCCACTAGTTTCTTTAAACAGGAAACATGAAACACTGAATGGATTTTGGAAGTAGCTAGAAGGGTCAATTTGTAGGCCATTGAATCAATACGCTTGACAATGTGATAGGGGCCATAAAAATTGGGTTCCAACTTGTGATGTCCCTTGGACTTGAAAGATGTTTGTTTGCAAGGTTGGAGTCTCAAAAAAATTTGATCACCTTCCTGAAAAACCTATTCTGAACGATGTTGGTCCACCTATTTCTTCATGTGATTTTGAGCGATGTGGAGGTTATCCTTCAGAGCCGCAATGATGGTTGTTCTACCTTGAAACATTTTATCAATAAATTGGACCTTTGATGTGCCTAGAAGATATGTAGTGATTGTAGGTGGTTGTTGGCCATACACCGCTTCATATGGGTTCATTTTAGTGGTCATATGATATGAAGTATTGTACCACCATTCTTCCATGAGAAGACATTGCACCCACTCTTGTTGTTTTTCAAAATCAAAACATTGGAAGTAGGTTTCCAAGCATTTGTTGACCACTTCCATTTGGCCATCGGAATTAGGATGATAGGTGGTGCTCATGTTCAATTGAGTGCCCTTCAAGTTAAACATCTCTTTCCATAATGTGTTGGTGAAATTTGGGTCACGATTAGACACAATAGAGGTGGACATTCCATGCAACTTGAAAATATGATCAAGGAAAACTTGTGCTACCACTGTCTGTGTGAAAGGGTGAGGTAATGCACAAAAATGAGCATACTTGGAGAGGAGATCAACCACCACCATGATGATTGACTTGTTCTCATATTTGGGGAGGCCCACTATAAATTCCATGGATATGTACATCCACATAAAAGCTATAATTGGTAGGGGTTGCAGAGCTTCTAGACACTTGATGGTTTCACTTTTATTGCGTTGGCACACCTAACATTCACTGACAAAGAGAAGTATGTCCTTATTCATGCCTTCCCAGAATAATGAAGGATGGGAATGAGCATAGGTATTTTGGAAGCAAGAGTGGCCTGCAATAGAAGAGGAGTGCAACTCATTTAAGAGCCTCGACATGAGGGATGAATATGGCGACAAAACCAGACAATCCTTATACCTGAAAATATTGTCTTTCCAAGTGTATCCGAGGGGAGGAATAGGGTCCTCTTGAAGTTGATGAATTATCTTGGACATAGTCGGGTGTGTTACCCTCTTTTGTCATACTTCCTTAATCCAATATGGAATAGGTAAGGATAATATAAAGATGGAGCCATCCTCCTCATGTTGTCGTGACAAGGGATCCACCACTATATTGTCTTTTACATTTTTATATATGATTTCATATTCACAACCCAACATTTTGGTTAGCCACTTGTTTTGTTCTAGGGAGGATAACCATTTCTCTAAAAAATAATTTAGACTATGGTGGTATGTGTTGATCTGAGAATGACGTCCCAAAAGATATGGCCACCACGAGTGCACCACATGGAGAGTGGAAATCATTTCTTTTTCATACGTAGATCTTCCTAAATTATGACCACTAAATGCCTGGCTAGTAAAGGCTAGAGGTCGACCATCTTGTGTGAACATTTTGCCAATACTAGTGTCAGAAGCATCCAATTCTACCAAAAAAGTTTTGTTGAAGTTAGAATTTGCTAACACTGTAATAGTGCACATGGGCCACTTTAAATCTATGAAGGCTTGCTCGGTGACATGTTTCCAATAAAATGCATTCTTCTTAAGAAAGTTGGTCAAGGGCTTAGCAATTTTTCCATAATGGTGTAAAAAATTCTTGTAATATGATATGAGATCGAGGAAACCATGAAGGCTCTTTAAGGTCTTGGGTCACGACCAATATTTCATAGATTTTATCTTTTTGGGGTCCACTCTTACCCTGTCTCGACCCACAATGTGTCTCAAGTATTCCACTTCGTTGGCCCTAAAGGAACATTTGGTCTTCTTGACAAACAATTGATTTTCCTGTAGAAAGAGAAGGACTTTGTCCACATGAAGAAGGCATGCAACCAAAGTGTGTCTATAAATGAGGATGTCATCAAAGAAAACTAGGACACAATTCTAAAGGTAAGGTTTCAATAGTTTATTCATGAGATTTTAGAAGGTATATGGGGCATTGCAAAGGACAACATTCATTACCAAGAATTCATAATTTCCTTCATGAGTTCTAAAAGCAGTCTTTGGAATATCTACCTCCATCCTGATTTGGTGATATCCTGAGTGAATGTGTAATTTTTTGAAGAAACATGCACCCTAGAGTTAATCCAATAGATCATCAATGAAAGTAATGGGAAACCTATCCTTGATGGTCAGTTTATTCAGGGCATGGAGATATGGACTCATGCTGTAAAAACCTTCTTTATTTAAGACCATCACCATTGGGGACGAATATGGGCTAATACCTCCGCCTCGAGTAATTCCCATACTATCTTTTCTATTTCATTTTTTTGAGAAAATAGATACCTGTAGGGGCGTACATTGGAGGGTTGATTTCCCAGAAGGAGAGGGATGCCATGATCATTCTCACCTTTGCAGGGAGGTAAGTTTGTTGGAACCTCAAAGACCCTGGGTTGCTTGACCAAGATTAGTTGCAGGATAGGAGGGATTTCAAGAGAGGCCTGATCGATGACCTGGATGGAATTAAATTGAGAAATCACACCATGGTGGCATTTCTACAACAAATTTTCCATTCTATGAGAGCCGATGATTTCAGGGGAAACAACTTGGAGACCTTAGAGGGTATAGGGGTGATCTTCTTGGGTGAATCTCAAATATAAATATTGGTAGTCCATTGTAATTGGTCACAGGGTGTGAAGCCATTCCACACCCAATATAATATCACAACCACCCATGGAAATAGAGAAAATGTGAGTTTTGAGATGATAATCACCCATTTGGAGTTTCAAATTCTCACAACGGCCCCCACACTTCATCGCACCACCATTATCTATGAGGATTTGAAAAATAGAAACTGGACGAACAAAGAAATGGAGCTCCTCAGCGATCCGATGGTGAATAAAATTATGGGTTCTTCCACTATTAATCAACACCATGAATGACCTATTTTTTATGTAACCCTTGATATTTAATCTATGTGGAGATGAAATATGTAAGAGGGCATGAAGAGATATGAAAGGTTCCGCTAGTTCTACAGGGTTTGCAATTGAATCTTTGAGGTGGGAAATTGGTTGGGCATCCTCTGGTTCAGGATCCTCATCCGATGGGATGTCT
This sequence comes from Picea sitchensis, assembly GCA_010110895.2. NCBI lineage: Eukaryota > Viridiplantae > Streptophyta > Pinopsida > Pinales > Pinaceae > Picea > Picea sitchensis. The sequence continues at coordinate 324,572 of SNQJ01S0002315.1, read as the reverse complement.
TCATAGGAAGTGGAAGTTAATGCATCAATATGGAAGAACTTTTGTTCACGACATTTATGGCCTGACGAATACTTGTCATTGTAGTAATAACAAAGTCATTTCTTGCAACCTTCCACAATTTCTGTTGGAGATACCTTTTGTAATTTCAACGTTTGTGTCAGAGCTGAGGTATTTCTTGGGCGATGAGGATTGGGAACTGCAATGTGTAGGGGTTGGGCCTGAAGAATAGTCTTGTCTTCCCTGGATAATTGTTACGCTTGCAACCAAGTTCCTGGATGATGCATGAAAACATGAGACTTAATGGCGTCATTAAAGCCACTGAGAAAAAATCCAGGATAGAACTCATATGATAAGCCCTTAGTGTGGATGGCCAACTATTCAAATGTTGTGATGAAGTCGGTCAAAGATCCTGTTTATTTGAGCTTAGTGAGTCGGCCCAAAAAATGGGATTTATTATCAAAACAGGAACAAACTCCTTTGGTGAACATGTTTGAAGTGGGTAAGGTTGTATAACATTTCTTATGCCATTTCCACTATTTCCATATTTATTGATCCAAGTATAGAATCCCTACATGGATTTTGGTATCATCATCCCTAATATCATGGAGGGATAAGTAGTGTTCCATTTGTGAAAGCCATCCTGTCGGGTTAGATCCATCAAATTTATGCATCTCAACTTTGGGAATCTTATTCTAGGAATGGGGAGGACTCCAATGAGAGTGAGAAGTATGAGGATGATTATAATGGGAGGAGTGAATATCCTCAAAGTGGGCACCAACTAAGGAGGATAGACCATGTCATTAGTCGTACTACCTGACTACCCAGGAATGAGAGAGTATCTTGCTGAGTGTTTTTCTCAGTGTCACTAAAGTAGTCAAATGACCAATTGGTTTATCTACGAAGGGCTTCAAGATATCTACGTCGATCCATGAACATGTGTTGTATGATGTGCTACCACTCGAAGGGGTACCAATAGGGGTTACAAGGGTGGCCAACAATGTGCGCTTAAATACCACTTGTAATTCCTGCATGTATGCTTCCCCAACCATGGATTTATGATCAGAACGACATATCTCTATAACTTTAAGACGCCAGAATACATCTCTACCCTGAAAAAAAATAACCCACAATTTTCTGCCAATGAAAGTGCTATGATAACACTTGTAAGGTACCATATCTATTATAATATCCAAAACAAAAATATTGCAGAGAACAAAAACAGAACAACACAATAGATGAAACCACACCACCAAAATAATACCTTTATTGACAGGAAACAATATTCGCTTGCCTCTTCGAGAAGGAAACCTCCAACAGAGCAACGCTTTATTACAATAACTCTTAAGACAGTCTATCCAATACCTCTTACTCTTATTTATACCAATTCTATCTTCTAAGAAAACATATAAAGGAAGATATTTCTAGAAGTTAAAACTTCTATTAGGGCTTCTTACATTGACTTATTCTCCTCTATTTAATAGGCCCTATTAGCTAATGTTAGCCTTTATTACATAGAAAATATATCATACCAACTAAGGACCCACAAAGAGGGGTTAGGATCAAATCCTAACGCAGTCGAAATGTTGCATAAACCAAATGGCATAACCAACCACTCATACAAATATTTCCTTGTCTTAAAGGAAGTCTTCCAGGTATCTTCTTCTTGGATTCGTACCCGAGGATATCCTGATTTCAAATCCATCTTAGTGAAGTACTTGGCATGCTGTAACTGGTCCAATAGATCATCAATCCTTTGCATGGGGTATCGATTCGTTAGTGTAATCTTGTTCGATTCCCTATAATAGATACACATTCTCCAAGTCCCATCCTTCTTGGGCACAATTATGATGGGTGACCCACAAGGTGAGGTACTTGATCGAATTACACCCTACTCCAACAAATGATGCAATTTATTCTTCACTTAATTTGCTTCCAAAATGAATTATCTATACATCCCACTATTCGACAATAGGGAGTCTAGCAACAACTTTATTTTGTGTTCCACTTCCCTCTTGGGTGGTATCCCTTTAGGCTCCTAGAACACTCCTTTGTATTTTTGTAGCAACTCATCCAACTGTTGTTTCTTCTCTTTAGTACACCCCTCTAGGAATGTCCTCACTCTCATTGACTCATCATCAGACCGATTTTATATTAAGAAAAGGAAAAAATATTTCTTACTATAACTAATCAACTTCTTGGCTTGGTTGGAACTTACCAGTGAGATCTTTGACTTGCCTTTATGCACATTGATGATGTAGGACTTCCCATCCTTTACCAGTTGGTATTGGTTGGCTATCTGCATGAATATTTCATCCCTCATATACATGTAAGGTATTCCAAACACTACTCCATATACATCAAGGGGTACTACATCCAATTCCATTTCATCAATAAAATCAACACTTATAACAAATTTAATCTTACACTGTTTTTTTTTTTTTAAGTATCTAGAGGAATTAGCAACTGGGAAGTCTCATACTCGCATGACACAGGATCGATTCTGACCGATACCATTATAAACTCCAGGTTCCATATGTATTCCCCTTCCATAGGCATGGGTAAGTCGGGGGGATTTGAACTCGGAACCTCATTGAACATAACACTTCATATCATGACACTTGCCAATTGAGCTACCCCCTAGGGCTATCTTACATTGTTTTGTTACCTTTATCTCTACATCCTTATTTACCCAACCCAATGGATAATTTATAGGATGATTGTGAACCTCCAGTCCAATCTTGTTGACCAGATCTATTGCTATGAGATTATCTTTTGAACCAAAGTTGAACAAAGTATTAATCTTGGCATTCTTGATCTAAATATTCATGTGGAAGAGATTGTTCATGTCCTTCTCTTTCTGGTCATGAAGAATAATCAGATTCACCTCCTTATAAACAAATGAGCATATAATATTTTCATCCACTTACGAGCTACTTTCAATCTAATTGCTTGAATCGTTGGCTAGAAGGTTCTTTTTATTTCCTTCCTTCTTGCGGTTCTTTGGGTTCATCTCTGGATGTAGTTTCCAACATTTTTCCTTAGTGTGGCCATCAATGTTGTAATTATTGAAATGGTAGTTGGGATCTTTACGCTGTTGTGCAATGGCTATTGTCTTCTTATATTTCCCCCGTTTCCACTTATACTTCGCCTCTTTAGAAGCTTCCTGGTACTCTTTCTACTTCGAAACACTTGATTTCCCCTTATTTTGGCCTATGTTTTCCAAGTACTATTCATTTACACATACCTAATCCACCGTCCTTGGATTGAAGAACACAAACTACTTTCTTAGATGATAGTTTAAACCCACCATATAGTTGAGGAGTACATCTGGGTTCTTGGGAGAGATACCCAACGTGATGGCCATATTTCTAAACTTAGTGGTGTACTCATGTACATTCTACCCCTTCCTCTTCCTGAAGTAGTTCCACTTGATACATTGGTCTTCTACATACCCGTTAGGGTAAAATTTTTACTTAATGATGGTTTTGAAGGCCTCCCACCTATTTACTCGTGGATCACCCTCTATCCCAATTATTTCTATACAGATTTCCCATCAGGTTAAAGCATGACCCTCTAACTTTAATCTATCAAATGAAATCTTTTGCTCTTCATATATATGGTGAACACTAAAATAAACTTCTATTTGTTGCAATCAATGATTTTCTTTTAATGCATCGATCTCACCTTGATATATGGCTTTATGGCCACTTTCACTTCCATCTTGATTAGGGATTGTTAAGGGTTCATGACACTCGAACACGACTGCTATTTTTCATGTTCTTTCAATGAATCCTTTCCTTCCCATTCTTTCGATTTCCCCTCTGATCTATTCTCTGAGTTAGCGCATCCATCACCTCCGAAGGGTACAAGATTCCTTGCTAGAGCTGCCATGAGGAGGTTCATATTGTGACTTATGTTAGAAACTTGTGCTTCCAACTACTCAAATATATCTTATGTTGGATCTCGAGGGTTATTATGAACAAACACGTTCTCCATGGCTAGGGTTTATGCGACTTCTCTTTAAGTTGATTCCTATATACTGCAACTTCCAACAAATAACCAAACATAAAAATGTTCTCTAATAGAAATATTATCGGTAAAATGCCGTGGATATTCCACTAGAATAGTTCAATATGATCTGTAAACAAAGTGGATATTCCACTGGAACATTTCGTCACAACAAAACTAATAAAAAAATATTGAAATCTTTACTATTACGGTTATTTTTTATTCAGATCTCAGAATACTTAATTATTGATTTTTATCCTTATGCATGAAATATATAAAATGCAGAAAATAGAGAATAGTAAAATACAATAACACCATCCACATATAAACACAAGATATGAATTGGGAAACCCAATAAGGCAGAAAACCTAGTTATAAGGTGAGGTTGCTTTGATCTCTTTTCTTTGGTATAGAAATGATTCGAGTACAAAGAAAGAGGCACTCTCTGTGGAGTGGCCTTTGAAAAGTGGTCGGTATAGCTACTAAAAAATCTCTCCTATTTTATGCTCACAAAATACCACTCCCATATGTTCTTCTCTGATATGGAACAATATTCAATGCAAATTAATGGACCCCTACTCCTCTTAGTGGCCTATTTTTTAACATATCCCGATAGCCATCTAGGGAGAGGTTTTTTACTTCCTCAACCTTCAGTTGTGATAAGGTTTTGGGCCTTCTATAAATTTCTTAGAAAATCCACTACATGGCCATCCCCACATGTCTATGTAATGGAGGCTGAGGTGGCATCTACTTGCACCATGGTGATCAATATGGTGGGTCAACTTTCAAGAGGCATAAATTTCTAATACTAACTTCGATTGATGAACGGTCTGTGCCGTTGGAAAAGTATCAATGTGTATAATTTGGAATCCTCTTCAATTGTAAGGTTTGGACAAAATAAAGGTTGTTTGATGCCTCAAAATGGCTCTAGAATATTTCTGACTGTTTTTTGGACCAAAATTTCCAAACTTGGACCAGCTCTCGAAATGGCCTTATAAGATGATTCATCAACTTTTTCCACCCAAAAATTAGCGATATAGATGAAAAATAATATAATGATCCACTCTGGATCATGATATCCCCCCTTTTTTTTTCCAAGTGTGCACCCAATTCATTTTTTCCATGTCAATCAACTTTAGTTGACTTATGTTATCATTGAATAGTTCACTATCAACATCTAGTTTGCGGATCCCTCCTTTGTTCTCCTAAAATGAGGTGATAATATTAAATTCACCCCTTAATTCACCCCTTATGATATATTTCTAAGGACCCACTATAGTTTCCAAATACTGCAAATTTTTGAGAAAGTGGATCTTACTTATTATTAATTGTGGACATATACATTTGACATAAACCCTCATTTTGTAGTTCCAATTATCTAGTAACAAGATGAAAGTGTTCTTGGAGTTGCAACATAATACTACATGATTATTTCTATTGGGCCCCAAAACATTGCCAGGCCTCTCGTTGCTCTGTGGGAATCAAAGGTTATAGATTGATTGCCTCACTAGCATTTTGAAGCTATCAATGTTATCCTATTGGTATTACATTTGGTTTCTTATAGCACTGAAGTTCAGGTTTTGTTAGAAATTATTTTATTATAGAGTAATCTATGCTTAATCTTACCATTTAGGCCACTTATTTCAGGAGATGATTTTCATTGTGATCTTGGTGGTTGAGGGAGAGAGATTGAGTCTATAATCACTACATTTTCTCCTGGATTTACTAGGAATTCAACTATTTCCTCGAGCCATAATTTTTTATTTTTTGACATATTTTTTTGTCTTCTTTGACCATATTCTTGGGTTATTTGAGATTTGTAGCCTTTAATTTTAGAGATCTAGAAGATCCATGTCCTTCCAAACTTTGAATTTTTTTTGGATTTGATTTTAATGATTACCTCATTTAACCTGTGAATTTGATCCCTTGGGATGAAGTTGCTGTCCTTTTTTGACAAGCCTTAGAAATCTCTTCTATATCTAATTTCTCAAGGTCCATTTCTTCTCCCACTTCTAAAATGGTGCCTTATTCTTCCTCAATGATCATAGGTTCTTCTACTAGAATGATTTTTTTAAAAGTAGTGTCTCGTGTCTTGCATTGTTTGAGCTCTTCATCATTGCTGTATGGGATATCAAAAATAGTAGTTTCCTTGCTTGCCAATACTACTTCCTTTGGTGTTGGATTCCTCTCAGTCTCATGAACCTTATTAAGAGTGGACAAATCTATTTTTAGTGAGAATACCTTTGGGGGTATCCTAGTTAATGGATTTATTTCTTGGTTTCCTATTGCTAGAAACTTTGAAAAAACCCTCAGGATTGGTTTCTTCAGAAGACTTGGTTGGATTTCTCTGGATGTTCATAGGTCAGCCTCTAAACCGAGGTCCATTCTAATGACATTTCCTACATATAAAATGGATGTGCTCATATTCCATGGTTTTCACCCATTCTGAATCCTGGTAACTCAATAAAATCAACTCAAGTAGGGTTTCACCCATTCTGAACCATGGTAACTCAAGAAAATCAAATCAAGTATTACAATTGAAACATTCATGTACGCATAGATCCTTGCATGTGAAGTGTTTCATGCTTGCTTTGTTTCCTATGATATTTTAACAAATGTCCATAGGGCATTTATAATTACTTCTAGTATTTTGCATCCTAGTATTCCTACGAAATGGAATACAAGTAGATCATGACTAGGGCATAAGAGAAGTCCTCATTTTCTAGGAGGAATTCCTCTCTCTAGTACCATAAGTGTAGATAAGTAGGGATAAATAAATTAGGCCCATTCTCAAATACTATTTTCATATCTTCCATATGATGAAATATTTATGTAAAATAAACCTTTCAATGCTAGTTTTAATTTAATGTTCCCTCCCGGCTTCCATATTGTATCGATCCAACCAATAAGATATTTCTCCATGGGACAAATTCCGAAAAATATGTTGATTACTACATGATCATTCATATACTAAACATACTATCTGATTTTCTCATATTTAATTTCACAACGAAGTAGCTTTGAATTTTTGGTACACATTGCCTTGGTTACCAAGTGTTGGTTTTCTTCTTGTTATATTCTAGCTCTAGACTTGGGGATCCATAGAATCTATTTTCCAATCCTACACCTCTCTCTCCATTATATATCGCCACTCCTCGTAAGGAACCCTAACAAATATTTTGTCCTGTGTTAGTAACATTCCTTTTCCTAGCTAATACATCACTGTAAGAGGGGGCTGGTGCCCACCTGTTTGGAAAACCTTGCAGGTCATCTCCAATCACTTTACCCCTGGCTGAAAAAATTGTACCCTGTTCTATGCATTATCTCTAATCTCTTTATGGATAGTGTCGATTTCCCGTATTTCATACCTTTACCCTATATTCTAATAAGTTGTTCATGTACCTCAAGTAATTTATGCTAGTCAATAGATTGTTGTTTTTATATATTTCCATTGCACCTAATGTGTCATGAGAGGGAAATATTTTCTTTCACAGGCCCATATGTTATTTGAAGATGAATTGTTTTGGATATAAAACCTCTCTAGGTTTTTTCTCTATGCCAGAACTGAAAAGTGTTAAAAAAAAACAATTCTTAATACACATACCTCCAAGTGTTCTTTAACTCTCTCCACTAGTAAGCACAATGAAAATTAGTATGTTACATATTTGTGTGTATGGAAAATATATCTACATTTGATCCATTTGTAGGGTAAGCCATCTCTTCCTTTGTCAAATATAGACTTTGTAGGGTTTCAAACATTTCTCTTCTTTTCTCCCACATTGGTTTGAAGAGTTCGTTATTGTGCATTAATATGACTTAACCATATCCTTTGTCTTGTAGTTCTCACCCTACAAATTATCTTTCTTGGTAGTATTTTTCTTTTTCATGGCACTTTGAAGTTTTTTCTCTTACACAATTTAGGGCATGAACTTCAATATTATTCATGTTTTTTGATATTGGGTTACAGATATAGAAATTCTAATTCAATTTGTGTAAGACATTGTTTTCTAGAAGTCGCTAATTTATGTTTGAGAGTCACCAATTCTTGTTTGCATATCTCTTCCCACATGGGTTTCCATATATAAATAAATTTATAATACACATGGTCCAATAGAAAAATCACAATTAATCACAAGATCAATGGAGATGTCGGCATGGCCTTAGTTACTCATTCAAGGTTCCCTTCAGAAATCATTTATTATAATATCCTGCTACTATTCAAACTTTCCAATTAATTTAACCATGTAGCAGGCTAGAGTATTCCACTATTTTCCTTTCCAAAGTTATTGTAGAATTTATTAAAAAAAATCTTGTTTCATGTTTTTGTTTTTTGTTTTTTAATAAATCAAAATTATATATTTTGATATTTTACTCTTTAGTGTGGTGCTTTCTCGATTCATTAGTGTGGTGTACTAGATAATTCTCTTGTTTTTGATATTACGGGTTTTTGGATTCATTAGTGTGGTGTATTAGATATTTCTCTTGTTTTGAACCCTTTGCACATGATTATAAATAAATTTATGTTTTATTACTTCATATTCAGCTCAGAATCCAAATCTTGTTACTTTGATACCATGTTAAGCTTTTAAGCATATACGAAAGATTGAGAATATGATAGAAACTCATTCATGTGTAATATATGTGTTTATTGAAATAGATTCAAGTGATACAATGTGATTTCTTCCCCTTTTATGTCAATCATTGGGTGGTGTACATAGGTAGTTGCACTACCTGTACAATCTACCCACCACATTAATAATTCTTTATGCCTAAATACTAATTCTAAAGTCACAATTACATTTATGAAGTGTAACAAATGACTCCTCACAACATTAATAATTATTTGTGCCTAAATACTAATTCTAAATTCACAATTACTTTTATGGAGTATAACAAAGGACTCCTTATCATTCAGTGATTTTGGATCATTATGCTCCAACACTATCGTTTTAATAAATTATTCTTAATTGTGTTAATGTGTTTCATTTAATTTCTTATATTACTTTAGTCCACTTAATGATTAAATTTTTATTTCCAAGAAAAACTTTCTAGAATATGTCATGGGATGCTTTTCCATATTAATAAGCAATATCTCTAACAAACCCATCAATATAAATGAATAACATTGAAAACAACAAATTACACTAACCCCTTAGACCAATCAATAACTAAATTAAAATCTTTTATAACTATATTTCATACCTTCTCCTATCATAAAACCATTTTCACACTCCAACATAAACCATTTTATTTCAATCCCATTGTTAATGTTCACCACCCACTGAAGACTAATTTAAGTGTAGTGCTTCGAAACAATATAAGTGGCACTAGCTACGAATGTTCTCCAATTAGTGAGGTCTGGGTGTCAATAGAGTTCCTTCATTGGTAACTTTCTTCGAAAAGAAAATGAAAGGTGAGAAGGTTTATTTAATTTATTTCATTAAATATTCATGAGACGCTCACTCTTTTATGTAAGGTTGTGTTTGAACCATTTGCATTATTTTTTAACACTAACATATTTTCTTTTAGTGATATTGTCCACTCAACTTGTAGTTATATTATATGAAATGGGAACGACTATCCTTTAATTAAACAAGATTGTAATGGGATCGGCTATCGTTTAATAAAAGAACAAGATTGTTAGTCTTCATAAATATTTTAAATAAAGTTCAATACAAACTGTTTGGATCAATAAAATTAGCACAAGAGTTAAATAGCTGCTCGTGAATGCCTAAAGGCTGATAAGAATATATTAAATTTTATTATTGATTAACAAATAAATGGTTGAGCTTTATTTATCTGTGTTAATATTTTAATTTTTGTTAATCACTTACGTGACAATTAGTTAGCTATCAAAGTAATTTTTAAATATGATTAGGTAAATGTAAAATAGTAAACACATAAATGGATGTCTTTATAATAGCTAGGAAGTTAATGATATTTATTTTGTGTGACTACTAAGAATATTCCAGCCATATTTAATCATGTCCATAAAAAACTTATTAAGCACCATTGTCAATAGGTGTACGCCTTTCGGCGTAACAAGATTGTTAGTCTTAAGAACTAATTGAAATAAAGTTGAACACAAAATCAAAATCAAAATCAAAATCAAAATCAAAATCAAGATTGCTAGTCTATATATACTATAATATTTTAAAATTTCGATTAAAATTTTAAAATCAAAATTTGGTAAACATTAATGTTTGAAAGCTAATAATAATTTTATTTTAAAATTAAATTTGATAAACGTTTATGCATGAAAGATACTAATAATTTTATTTTAAAATTAAATTTGATAAACATTCATGCATGAAAGTGAGGACTTCTTTTCAAATTTGGACCAGCTTTCGAAATGGTCCTCCAAGTTGATTCCTCCAATTTTTCTACCCAAAAAGTAGTGAGATAGATGAAAAATAATATAACGATCCAATCTGGATCATACTTCACCCTTTAGGGAGGATTTTGATCCCCAAAAGATTTTCTTTTCGTGTAAGTTGTCCTTTCAACCCAATTTTCCAAAGGTCATGTTACCTGAGTCTTGTACAAAACTATGTCTTCCACCAAAACTTCCTAAGTATTTGGTGTTAAATCTTCTGTGGAAGGTAGGACTTGCTCCTCCTCCTAATCTAACATGGAGGTCTCATAGAGTTTGAGATTCTCCACATTCAGTACTGAGTAAATGTGTGTGTATGGGAGTAGACTAACTCTGTAGGCATTATCTCCCACTTTTTCTAATAACTCAAAAGGACCATACCGTAGAGTCTTGACCTTCTTACCAGGACCCTGTAGTCTTTCCTTATTTAGCTCTAACCATACTCTGTCTCCCACTCTAAATGTTTTATCTGTTATGTGATGTTCATGTCTATCCTTTTACTTTTCCTATGAATTCTTCAGTGTCTCCTGTACCTGCAGATGGATCTTCCTGATCTACTCAATACATTTTTCTTCTATTAATGCATCTATTGTGAGGTCCTCCCTCACTCCTCCTTGTTTTTCATATACAACATCTAAGTGTGAAGGTGGAAAATACCCAAGGCAAGTTTCAAAATGTGACTTACCCGTTGAAGTGTGGACTTCTCTATTACAAGAGTGTTATATATAGATCAATTTTTCATCCCAAGTCTTAGTATTCTTCTGATTGTAACTCGTCAAAAGATGCACCAAAACCTTGTTGACCACTTATTTCTTCCCATATGTATGTGGATCAAATATTGTATACCTCTTAAACTTAGTGTTCACATTCTCCCACAATGTAGTTCAAAATCAACTGAGAAATATGGTATCCCTATCTGAGATGATGCTCCTTGGTATCCCAAAGTGCACCCAAACCCATTCAAAGAACTTATTTTCTACTTATTGTCCATTGATGGTATTTTTACAAGGCATGAGAATGCACATTTTGTAAAACATGTCAACTAGCACAAATAGATAGTCATGTCCCTTCCTGGTTGTTGTTAAACCTCCCACAAAATCCATGGAAATGCTTTCCCAAGGTCGAGTGGGTACAGGAAAGGGATGGTATAAACCTTACTTCCTTTTTTTGGCTTGTTGGTGAAACAAACTATACATCCTCTAATATACCGTGCTATATCTTGTTGTATTTTGGGCCAATACACATACCTCTGTAAGTTGGTGACCGTCTTCCCAACACCAAAATGTCCTGCAACCTTGGAGGTGTGAGCCTCTCTGATAAGATGTAATCGTTCACCTTTAGGAATACAAATCTTGTTAATATTGTAGAGTAACTCATTCTGGAAATGATAGTCATCCTTACTGTCATCTTCTTCTATACGAATTTGTCCCTTTAGCTACCGAAACATCTCTTTGAAGTCCTCATCTTCTATGTGTGCCTCTTTGTATGCATCATGGGTAAAAGGCTCCATGTGCATCAAGTTTCCCAAAGTTGTAATCTTGGATGTGCCAGGTGGTTGTGAAAGCATGTCCACCAACTTGTTTGTGCTACCCTTCTTCTACTTTATGACCAAATTAAATTGCTATAAAAACCCCAACCATTTGTAATGTCTAGTTTGTTGTAGCTTACTCTAGGCCTGCAAATACTACAGTGGTTGGTGATCTATGTTGAAGATGGTCTCCTTGACCATCAGATAATGTTTCCACTTTTTGACGACTTGTACCAAGGAATAAAGATCCTTGTCATAGGTAGGGTAGTTGAGAACCGCCCCATGAAATACTTTAGAATGATAGAAAACGAGCCTTCTTCCCTCCATCAATATTGATCCCATGGCATACCCGCTTGCATCTATCTCCATTTTGAAAGGCTTCTACAAGTTTGGTAGTGTGAGCATTGGTTCTTCACTAGTCTTTCTTTTCAACTCATCAAATGACTTCTATTGATTCTTCCCCCACTGGAAGCTCTTACCACTAGATGTTGTGGCATGGAGTGGTGCGTCTACAACTAAAAATGAAGCTATGAACTTCCACAAGTATTTTTCCACCCCAATAAAACTCCCAACTTCAGTGAAATTTGTAGGAACTGACCATTTAATGATGGCCTTCATCTTTGAGGGATTTATCTTGATCTCCCCTCAATTTATCACATACCCTAAATACACCAAAGATTACTGAGAAAACTCACATTTATTGAGATTAGCCAACAACTGGTTCTTTTTTAGAGTCTCTAGCACCTACATAAGATGTGATATGTTCTCCTCCTAGGTAGCGCTATAAACCAACATATCATCCAAATAAACAATAACAAATGAATCTAGAAAAGGGCATAAAATATCATCCATTATTCTCATAAATGTATCTATAAGGTACCAACTCTATTATAATATCTGAAATAGAAATATTGCAATGAATAACAACAGAACAACACAATAGATGAAACCACAACACCAAAATAATACCTTTATTGATAGGAAACAATTTTAACTTGCCTCTTCGAAGGGGAAACCTCTAGCAAAGCAGTGCTCTATTACAATAATTCTCAAGACAATATATCAAATACCTCCTACTCTTATTTATACCAATTCTATATTCTAAAGAAACTTCTAGAGGAAGAGATTTCTACAAGTGGAAGCTTCTATTAGGTCTTTTTACATTGACTTATTCTCCTTTATTGAATAGGAATTATTAATTAATGTCAGCCTTTATTACATAGAAAATATATCATACTAAATAATGAACCATGAAGAGGGGTTAAGATCGGATCCTAACATGTCCTCCCCCTTCAAAAATGGTATTTTCCTCAAAGTTGAAGATGCATAAATTGTTGGAGTATGGATGATGGTTCCCAAGTTGCATCCTCTGGTGATGTGTCCTTCCACTTGATCAACAATTCCTTAATAGTTCTACCACACAACTGACGTTCACGTTCATTTATCCCACTAGTTTCTTTAAACATGAAACATGAAACACCTGATAGATTTTGGAAGTAGCTGGAAGGGTCAATTTGTAGGCCACTGAATCAATATGCTTGATAATGTGATAGGGGCCATAAAAATTGGGTTCCAACTTGTGATGTCCCTTGGTTTTGAAATATGTTTGTTTGTAAGGTTGGAGTCTCAAAAAAATTTGATCACCTTCCTGAAAAACCTTTTCTGAACAATGTTGGTTCGCCTGTTGCTTCATGTGATTTTGAGCCATGTGGAGGTTATCCTTCAGAGCCGCAATGGTGGTTGTTCTACCTTGAAACATTTTATCAATAAATTGGACCTTTGATGTGCCTAGAATATATGTAGTTACTGTAGGTGGTTGTTGGCCATACACCGCTTCATATGGGTTAATTTTAGTGGTCGCATGATATGAAGTATTGTACCACCATTCTTCCAAGGGAATACATTGCACCCACTAGTGTTGTTTTTCAAAATAAAAACATTGGAAGTAGGTTTCCAAGCATTTTTTGACTACTTCCATTTGGTCGTCGGACTTGGGATGATAGGCGGTGCTCATGTTCAATTCAGTTCCCTTCAAGTTAAAAATCTCTTGCCAAAATGTGCTGGTGAAAGTTGGGTCACGATCAGAAACAATATAGGTGGGCATTCCATGCAACTTTAAAATATGATCAAGGAAAACTTGTGCTACCACTTTTTGTGTGAAAGTGTGGGGTAATGCACAAAAATGAGCATACTTGGTGAGAAGATCAAACACCACCATGATGACTGACTTGTTCTCATCTTTGGGGAGGCCCACTATAAAGTCCATGGAGATGTACGTCCACATAGAAGTTGTAATTGGTAGGGGTTGCAGAGCTCCTGGAGACTTGATGGTTTCACTTTTATTGCGTTGGCACACCTCACATTCACTGAAAAAAAGAAGTATGTCCTTATTCATTCCCTCCCAGAAGAAAGAACGATGAGAATGAGAATAAGTATTTTGGAAGCAAGATTGGCCTGCAATATAAGAGGAGTGAAACTCGTTTAAGAGCCTCTACTTGAAAATCTTGTCAATCCAAGTGTAGCCTAGGGGAGAATTAGGGTACTCATGAAGTTGATGAATTATCTTGGACATAGTCGAGTGTGCTATCCTCTCTTGTCATACTTCCTCAATCCAATATGGAATAGGTAAGGATAATATAAAGATGGATCCATCCTCCTCATGTTGTCGTGACAAGGAATTCTCCACCATATTGTCTTTTCCCTTTTTATATATGATTTCATATTCACAACCCAACATTTTAGTTAGCCACTTTTTATGTTTTAGGGACAATAATCATTGCTCTAAAAAATACTTCAGACTATGGTGGTATGTGTTGATATGAGAACGACATCCCAAAATATATGGCCGCCACATGTGCATCGCATGGAGAATGGAAATCATTTCTTTTTCATACGTAGATCTTCCCAATTTACGACCACTCAATGCATGGCTAGTAAAGGCTAGAGGTCGACCATATTGAGTGAGAACTATACCAATACTAGTGCCGAAAGCATCCAATTCTACCACACAAGTTTTTTTGAAGTCAAGATTTGCTAAGACTGGAATAGTACACATGGCCCGCTTTAAATCTATGAAGTCTTGCTCGGCGACATGTTTCCAATGAAATGTATTCATCTTAAGAAAGTTAGTCAAGGGCTTAGAAATTTTTTCTATAATGGTTTAAAAAATTCCTTTAATATACTATGAGATCGAGGAAACCATGAAGGCGATTTAAGGTCGTGGGTCATGACCAATCTTTCATAGGTTGTATCTTTTTGGGGTTCACTCTTACCCTGTCTCAACCCACAATGTGTCCCAAGTATTCCACTTCGCTGTCCCTAAAGGAACATTTGGTTTTCTTGACAAATAATTGTTTTTCCTATAGAAAGAGGACTTTGTCCACATGGAGAAGTCATGCATCCAAAGTGTGTCTGTAAATGAGGATGTCATCAAAGAAAACTAGGAAAAAATTCTAAAGGTAAGGTTTCAATACTTTATTCATGAGACTTTGGAAGGTAGATGGGGCATTGAAAAGGCCAAAAGTCATTACCAAGAATTCATAATGTCCTTCATGAGTTCTGAAAGAAGTCTTTGGAATATATGCCTCCATCCGGATTTGGTGATAGCCTGAGTGAAGGTCTAATTTTTTGAAGAAACATGCACCCTAGAGTTCATCCAATAGATCATCAATGAAAGTAATGGGAAACCTATACTTGATGGTCAGTTTATTCAGGGCACGGAAATATGGACTCATGAGCCAAACACCTTCTTTCTTTAAGACCATCACCATTGGGGACGAATATGGGTTGATACCCCTGCCTCTAGTAATTCCCATACTATCTTTTATATTTCATTTTTTTGAGCAAATGGATAGATGTAGGGGCGTACATTGGATGATTAACTTCTAGGAAGGAGAGGGATGCTATGATCATGCTCACCCCTAGAGGGAGTTAATTTTGTTGGAACCTCAAAGACCCTGGGTTGCTTGTCCAAGATTAGTTGCAGGATATGAGGGATTTCAAGAGATGCCTGATCGATGACCTAGATGGCATTAAATTGAGAAATCACAACATGGTGGACTTTCTTCAACAATTTTTCCATTCTGTGAGAGATCATGATTTTAGGGAAAAAAATTGGAGACCTTAGAGGGTATAGGGGTGAGCCTCTTGGGTGAATATCATATATAATTCTTGGTAGTCCATTGTATCTGGTCACAAGGTGTGAAGCCATTCCACACCCAATACAATATCACAACCACCCATGGAAATAGAGAACATGTGAGTTTTGAGATGATAATCACCCATTTGGAGTTTGAAATTCTCACAATGCCCCCCACACTTGATCATACCACCATTAGCTATGAGGATTTGAAAACTAGAAACTGCTCGGACAAAGAAATGGATCTCCTCAGTGATCCGATGGTGAATAAAATTATGGGTTCTTCCACTATTAATCAACACCATGAATGACCTATTTTTGATGTAGCCCTTGATCTTTAATGTCTATGGAGATGAAATACAAAAGAGGGCATGAAGAGATAAGACAGGTTCCGCTAGTTCCATAGGGGTTGCAATTGAATATTTAAGGTGAAAAATTGGTTGGGTGTCCTCTGGGTCAGGAGCCTCATATGATGGGATGTCTTCATAGGAAGTGGAAGATGATGGATCAATATTGAAGAGATTTTGATCACGACATTTATGGCCCGAAGAATACTTGTCATCGCAGTAATAGCAAAGTCTTTTCTTGAAACCTTCCGCCATTTCTACTGGAGATACCTTTTGGAATTTCAACATTTGTGTCAAAGTTGAGGTATTTCCTGGGCGAGGAGGATTGGGATTTGAAATGTGTAGGGTTGGTCCTAAAGAATGGTATTCACTTCCTTGGATAATTGGCATGCCTACAACCAAGTGACTTGATGATCCATGGAACCATGAGCCTTAATGACATCCTTTAAGCCACTAATAAAACATTTAGGATATAACTCATCTCATAAGCCCTTAGTGGACATGGCCAACTATTCAAATTTTTTGATGAAGTTGGTCACAGATCCTATTTATTTGAGCTCGGTGAGTTGGACCAAAAAATGGGATTCCCTATCAAAACGGGAACAAACTGCTTTGGTGAACATATTTGAAGTGGGTAAGGTTGTATAACATTTCTTATGTCATTTCCACCATTTCCATATTTCTAGATCCAAGTATAGAATCCCTACATGGAGTTTGGTATCATCATCCATAATATCATGGAGGGAGAAGTAGTGTTCCATTTACGAAAGCCATCCTGTCGGGTCAGATCCATCAAATTTATGCATCCCAACTTTGGGAATCTTATTCTAGGAATGGGGAGGACCCCAATGAGAGTGGGAAGTGTGAGGATGATCAGAATGGGAGGAGTGAAGATCCTCAAAGTGGGACTCAAGTTGCTTCCCCTTGATGAGTTGCACTAATGTGTTGAACTTGTCCTTGAGGGACTCCTGGAATTCTTGGTGAAAGGCGGTCACAATCGCGTTCAGTGAGGTGACCCGAATGTCCAATCCTTCCATGGTCCGAACATGGGTCTGAGCAGGGGACATGGGGAAATTTAGGGAGAGCGTACAACCTAGGATAAGGAGTATGGTGGAATATGGGGGCCAATAGGGTGTGGGAAAGGGGTCGGGACACAAAACAATAGGGTTAAAAATGATAGGCACCACTATGATCAGGATGAAGAGGGGAATCCAATGGGATATGTCTCAAATAGGTGGTGGGAAAGGGGTTGGGCCACAAAAAAATAGGGTTAAAAATGATAGGCACCATTTCGATCAAGATGAAGAGAGGAATCTAATGGGATATGTCTCAAATATGGGTGCGGGTGGCCCCAAACGTTTTTTTCTTACTCCTGTGGAATTATACTCTGATCTGAAGAATATTGCAGTGTTGAAAGGCTCAAATTTTTAACAGAAAAAAATGTGTAGTAATTTCACAACTAGAATGTAGGAGGTCAAGTTGCACGAAAATAGATCTTGTCTATTCTATTTATGTTTCCTTCCCAAGGGTTAGGGTATTCAGGGTTTCTACAAACAAGGGTTTTCCATGTACTATAACTCTCTAATGTACATGCAGGATCCAACATTAGTACTTGACCAAATATCTTAGGGAACAAACTAAGGAGGATAGACCATGTCATTAGTCGTACTACCTGACTACCTAGGTATGCGAGAGTATCTTCCTAAGTGTTTTTCTTAGTGGCACTATGGTAGTCATGCGGCCAATTGGTTTATCTAAGAAGGGATTCAAGATATCTAGGCCGATCCATGAAAATGTGTTGTCTGATTCGCTACCGCTCGAAGGGGTACCAACATGGGTTACAAGGGTGGCCAACAATGTGGTCTTAAATACCACTTATAATTCCTACATGTATGCTTCCCCAACCATGGATTTATGCGCAGAATGACAAATATTTGTAGCTTTAAGACGCCAGAATACGTGTCTACCCTGAAAAAAAATAACCCACAATTTTCTGCCAAGGAAAGTGCTTTGATACCATTTGTAAGGTACCATGTCTATTATAATAGCCAAAGCATAAATATTGCAGAGAACAACAACAGAACAACACACTATATGAAACCACACCACCAAAATAATACCTTTATTGATAGGAAACAATGTCCACTTTCCTCTTCGAGAGGGAAACCTCCAGCATAACATCTCTTTATTACAATATTTCTTAAGACAATCTATCCAATACCTCTTACTCTTATTTATACCAATTCTATATTCTAAGGAAACATATAAAGGAAGATCTTTCTAGAAGCGAAATATTCTATTATGCCTTCTTACATTGACTTATTCTCCTATATTTAATAGGCCTTATTAGCTAATGTTGGCCTTTATTACATAGAAAATATATCATACCAACTAATGACCCACGAATAGGGGTTATGATCAAATCCTAACCATAGTCAAAATATTGCATAAACCAAATGGCACAACCAACCAATCATACACATCTTTCCTTTTCTGAAAGTCAGTCTTCCAGGTATTTTCTTCTTGGATTCATACCCGGTGATATCCTGATTTCAAATCCAGCTTAGTGAAGTACTTTGCATGTTGTAACTGGTCCAATATATCATCAATCCTTGGCAGGGGGTATCGATTCTTTAGTGTAATCTTGTTCAATTCCCTGTAATCGATACACATTCTCCATGTCCCATCCTTATTGGGTACAATTATGATGGGTGATCCACAAGGTGAGGTACTTGATCGAATTACACCATGCTCCAACAACTACTGCAATTTCTTATTCACTTAATTTTATTCGAAAATGAATTGTCTATACATCCCACTATTCGACAATAGGGAGTCTAGCAACAACTTTATTTTGTGCTCCACTTCCCTCTTGGGTGGTATCTCTTTAGGATCCTGGAACACTCTTTTGTATTTTTGTAGCAACTCATATAACTTTTGTCTCTTCTCTTTAGTACACCCCTCTAGGAATGTCTTCATTCTCATTGAATCATCATCAGACTGATTTTGTCTTAAGAAAAGGTAAACATATTTCTTACTATAAGTAATCACCTTCTTGGCTTGGTTGGAACTTACCAATGAGATATTTGACTTGTCTTTATGCACATTGATGATGTAGGACTTCCAATCCTTGTCCAGACGGTATTGGTTGGCTACCCGCATGAAGATTGCATCCCTCATATACATGTAAGGGATTCCAAAAAATACTCCATATACATCAAGGGGTACTACATCCAATTCCACTTCATCAGTAAAATCAACACTTATAACAAACATAATCTTACATTGTTTTCTTTTTTTGTATTTGAGAGAATTGGAAAATGGGAGGTCTCGTACTCGCATGACACATGGTCAATTCCGACCGCTACCACTATAACCTCTAGGTGCCATATGTATGCCCCTTCCAAAGGCATGGGTAAGTCGGGGGGATTTGAACTTGGAAACTCATCGAACATAACACTTCATATCACGACACTTGCCAATTTAGCTGCCCCCCGGGGGCTATCTTACATTATTTTGTTACCTTTATCTCTACATCCTTATTTACCCAACCCAATGGATAATTTCTAGGATGATTGTGAACCTCTAGTCCAATCTTGTTAACCAAATCTATTACTATGAGATTATCCTATGAACCAAAGTCGAACAAAGTATCTATCTTGGTATTATTGATCTGAATATTCATGTGGAAGAGATTGTTCATGACCTTCTCTTCCTGTTCATGAATACTACTCATATTCACCTCCTTCTACACAAATGTGTATATAATATTTTCATCCACTTATGAGCTACTTTCAATCTGATTTCTTGAATCATTGGCTAGAAGGTTCTTTTTCTTTCCTTCCTTCTGGCGGTTATTTGGGTTCATCTATGGATGTAGTTTCCAACATTTTTCCTTAGTGTGCCCATCAATGTTGTAATTATTGCAATGGTAGCTGGGATCTTCACTCTGTTGTGTAGTGCCTATTGTATTTTTATATTTTCCCCCTTTCCACTTATTCTTCGCCTCTTTAGAAGCTTCCTAGTGCTCTTTCTACTTCGAAACACTTGGTTTCCCCTTATTTTGGCCTATGTTTTCCAATTATTGTTCATTTACACATACCTCATCCACCATCCTTGGCTTGAAGAGCATCACCTACTTTCTTATATGATAGTTTAAACCACCCAACTATTTGAGGAGTACATCTGGGTTCATGGGAGAGATAGCCAACATGATGGCCATCTTTCTAAACTCAGTGGTGTACTCATGTACATTCTACCCCTACCTCTTTCTGAATTAGTGCCACTAGATCCATTAGTCTTCTACATACTTGATAGCGTAAAATTTGGACTTCATTATGATTTTGAAGGCCTCCCACCTATTTACTCGTGGATCACCCTCTATCCTAATTATTTTTGTATAGATTTCCCATAAGGTTAAATCATGGAACGCTAAATTTAATCTATCAAATGGAATATTTTTCTCTTTAGATATATGGTCAACACTAAAATAAACTTCTAGTTGTTGCAATCAATGATTTTCTTTTAATGTGCCATCAATCTCACCTTGATATACGAATTTATGGCCACTTTCAATTCCATCTTTATTAGGGATTGTGAAGGTTTCATGACACTCGAACGTGACTGCTATTTGTCATATTCTTTCAATGACTCCTTTCCTTCCCGATCTTCCAATTTCCCCTCTAATCTATTCTTTGAGTTAGAGAATCCATCATCTTCAAAGGGTACAAGCTTGCTTGCTAGCACCGCCATGAGGAGGTTCATATTGTGACTTATGTCAGAAACTTGTGCTTGCAACTACTCAAATATATCGTATGTTGGATCTCGAGGGTTATTATGAACAAACTCGTTCTTTATGGCTAGGGTTTCTGTGACTTCTCTTTAAGCCAATTCTTATAGCCTGTAACTTTCCACAAATAGCCAAATTAAAAATCCTTCTCTAATAACAATATGGTTTGTAAACTGTCGTGGATATTCCACTAGAATAGTTCAATATGATCTGTAAACAACGTGGATATTCCATTGGAACATTTCATCACAACATATCTAATAAAAAAGTACTGAAATATTTACTATTACGGTTATTTTTCATTCAGATCTCAGAATACTTAATTATTGATTTTTATCCTTATGCATGAAATACATAAAATGCAGAAAATGGAGAATAGTAAAATACAATAACACCATCCACATAGAAACACAAGATATGAATTGGGAAACCCAATAAGGGAGAAAACCTAGCTAGAAGGTGAGGTTGCTTTGATCTATTTTCTTTGGTATAGAAATGATTCAAGTACAAAGAAAGAGACACTCTTTGTAGAGTGGCCTTTGAAAAGTGGTCGGTATAGCTACTAAAATATCTCTCCTCCTATTTTATGCTCAAATAATACCACTCTCATATGTTCTTCTCCGCTATGGAACAATATTCAATGCAAAATAATGGACCCGTACTCCTTCGAGTGGCCCAGTTTTTAACATATCCTGATAGCCATCTAGGGATATGTTTTTTACTTCCTCAACCTTCAATTTTGATAAGGTTTTGGACCTTCTATAAATTTCCTAGAAAATACACTACATGGCCATCTCCACATGTGTATGTAATGGAGGCTGATGTGGCATCTACTCGCACCATGGTGATCAATATGGTGGGTCAACTTTCGAGAAGCATAAATTTCTCATACTAACTTCGATTGATGAACGATCTGTGTCGTTGGAAAAGTATCGATTTGTATTTTATAATCTTCCTCAATAGTCAGGTTTGGACCAAAAAAAGGTTGTTTGATGCCTCAAAATGGCTCTAGAATATTTCTGACTATTTTTTGGACCAAAATTTCCGAACTTGGACCAATTGCCGAAATGGCCCTATAAGATGATTCATCATTTTTTTCCACCCAAAAATTAGTGATATAGATGAAAAATAATATAATGATCCACTCTCGATCATGATATCCCCGTTTTTTTTTGTTCCAAGTGTGCACCTCATTCATGTTTTCCATGTCAATCAACTTTAGTTGACTTATGTTATCAGTGAATAGTTCACTATCAATATCTAGTCTGTGGATCCCTCCTTTGTTCTCCTAAAATGAGGTGATAATATTAAATTCACCCCTTAATTCACCCCTTATGATCTATTTCTAAGGACCTACTATAGTTTCCAAATCCTGCAAATTTTTGAGAAAGTGGATCTTACCTATTGTTAATTGTGGACCATATACATTTGACATAAACCCTCATTGTAGTTCCAATTATTTAGTAACAGGACGAAAGTGTTCTTGCAGTTGCAACATAATCCTCCATGATTATTTCTATTGGGTCCCAAAACATTGTCAGGCCTCTCGCTGCTCTGTGGGCATCAAAGGTTATAGCTTGATTGCCTCACTAGCATTTTGAAGCTATCAATGTTATCAAATTGCTATTACATTTGGTTTCTTGTAGCACTAAAGTTGAGGTTTTGTTAGACATTATTTTATTATAGAGTAATCTATGCTTACTCTTGTCATTTAGGCCACTTATTTCAGGAGATGATTTTCATTGTGATCTTTGTGGTTGAGGGAGAGAGATAGAGTCTATAGTCACTACAGTTTCTCCTAGATTTACTAGGAAATCAATTATTTCCTCGAGCCATATTTTTCTCTTCTTAGACATCTTTTTTTGTCTTCTTTGAACATATTATTGGTTTATTTGAGGTTTGTAACCTTTAATTTTAGAGAGCTAGCAGATCCATGTCCTTCCAAACTTTGAAATTGTTTGGATTTGATTTTAATGATTACTGCTTTTAACCTATGAATTTGATCCCTTGGGATGAAGTTGTTGTCCTTTTTTGACAAGCCTTAGAAATCTATTCTAGTTCTAATTTATCAAGGTCCATTTCTTCTCCCACTTCTAAAATGGTGCCTTATTCTTCCTCAACGATCATAGGTTCTTCTATTGGAATGATTTGTTGAAACATATTGTCTTG
The DNA here is from genome assembly GCA_010110895.2 of Picea sitchensis. Taxonomy (NCBI): domain Eukaryota; kingdom Viridiplantae; phylum Streptophyta; class Pinopsida; order Pinales; family Pinaceae; genus Picea; species Picea sitchensis. The sequence continues at coordinate 301,220 of SNQJ01S0002315.1, read as the reverse complement.
TGTCGTGCATTGTTTTAGCTCTTCATCATTTTTGTATGGGATATCGAAACTAGTAGTTTCTTTGCTTCCCAATAGTACTTCCTTTGGTGTTGGATTCCCCTTAGTCTCATGAACCTTATTAAGAGTGGAAAAATCTATTTTTAGTGAGAATACCTTTGGGGGTATCCTATTTAATGGATTTATTTCCTGGTTTCATATTATTGGAAACTTTGAACAAACCCTCAGGATTGGTTTCTTCAGAAGCCTTGGTTGGATTTCTCTGGATTTTCATAGGTCAGTCTCTAAACTAAGGTCCATGATAATGACATTGCCTACATATAAAAGGGATTTTCTCATATTCTATGGTTTTCACCCATTTTGAATCCTGGTAACTCAATAAATTCAACTCAAGTAGGGTTTCACCCATTATGAACCATGGTAACTCAAGAAAATCAAATCAAGTATTAAAACTGAAACATTCATGTACTCATAGATCCTTGCATGTGAAGTGTTTCAGGCTTGCTTTGTTTCCTATGAGATTTTAACAAATTTCCACAGGGCATTTATAATTCCTTCTAGTATTTTGCATCATAGTATTCCTATGGAATGGAATACAAGCAGATCTTGACTAGGGCATAAGAGAAGTCCTCATTTTCTACAAGGAATTTCTCTCTCCAGTACTATAAGTGTAGACAAGTAGGGTTAAATAAATAAGGTCCATTCTCAAATACTATTTTCATATCTTCCATGTGATGAAATATTTATGTAAAAGAAACCTTTCAATGCTAGTTTTAATTTAATGTTCCCTCCTAGATTCCATATTGTATTGATCCAACCAATGAGATTTTTCTCCATGGGACAAATTCTGAAAAAATTGTTGATTACTACATGATCGTTCATATACTAAACATAATATCTGATTTTCTCAAATTTAATTTCACAGTGATGTAGCTTTCAATTTTCAGTACACATTCCCTTGGTTCCCAAGTGTTGGTTTTATTCCTGTTATATTCTAGCTTTAGACTTGGGGATCCATAGAATCTATTTTCAAATCCTACACCTCTCTCTCCATTATCTATCGCCACTCCTCATAAGGAACCCTAAAAGATATTTTGTCTTGTGTTAGTAACATTCCTTTTCCTAGCTAATACATCACTGTAAGAGGGGGTCGGTGCCCCCCTGTTTGGACAACATTGCACGTCATCTCCAATCACTTTACCTTTGGCTCAAAACATTGTACCCTCTTCTATGCATTATCTCTAATCTCGTTATGGATAGTGTCGATTTCCTATATTTCATCCCTATACCCTATATTCTAATAAGTTGTTCATGTACCTCGAGTAATTTCTCCTAGTCAATAGATTGTTGTTTTTGCATATTTGCATTGCACCTAATGTGTCATGAGAGGGAAATATTTTCTTTCACAAGCCCATATGTTATTTGAAGATGGATTTTTTTGGATATAAAACCTCTCTAGGTTTTTTCTCTAGGCCAAAACTGAAAAATATTAAAAAACAAAATTCTTAATACATATACCTCCAAGTGTTCTTTAACTCTCTCTACTAGTAAGAACAATGAAAATTAGTATGTTACATATTTGTGTGTATGGAAAATATATCTACATTTGATCCATTTGTAGGGTAAGTCATCTCTTCCTTTGTCAAACATAGACTTTGTAGGGTTTCAAACATTTATCCTCTTTTCTCCCACATTGGTTTGAAGATTTCATTACTGTGCATTAATATAGAAATAAATTCATAATAGACACGGTCCAATAGAAAAAACACAATCAATCACAAGATCAATGGAGTTGTCGGCATGGCCTTAGTTACTCATTCAAGGTTCCCTTTAGAAATCATTTATTATAATATCATGCTACTATTCAAACTTTCCAATTAATTTAATCATGTAGCAGGCTATAGTATTCCACTATTTTACTTTCCAAAGTTATCATAGAATTTATTAAAAAAAGTTCTTGCTTCATGCTTTTGTTTTTTAATAAATCAAAATTATATATTTTGATATTTTATTCTTTAGTATGGTGCTTGATTCATTAGTGTGGTGTACTAGATAATTCTCTTGTTTTTGATATTATGGGTTTTTGGATTCATTAGTGTGGTGTACTAGACATTTCTCTTGTTTTGAACCCTTTGCACATGATTATAAATAAATTTATGTTTTATTACTTCATATTTAACTCAGAATCCAAATCTTGTTACTTTGATACCATGTTAAGATTTTAAGCATATAAGAAAGATTGAGGATATGATAGAAACTCATTCATGTGTAATATATATGTTTATTAAAATAGATTCAAGTAATACAATGTGATTTCTTCCCCTTTTATGTCAATCATTGGGTGGTGTACATAGGTAGTTGCACTACCTGTACAATCTACCCACCATATTAATAATTATTTATGCCTAAATACTAATTCTAAAGTCACAATTACATTTATGAAGTATAACAAATGAATACTCACCACATTAATAATTTTTTATACCTAAATACTAATTCTAAAGCCACAATTACTTTTATGAAATATAACAAATGAATCCTTATCATTCATTGATTTTAGATCATTATGCTCCAACATTGTTTTTTTAATAAATTGTTCTTAATTTTGATAGTGTGTTTCATGTAATTTCTTATATTAGTTTAGTCTAGTTTAGTCACTTAAAAATTGAATTTTTATTTCCAAAAAAAGATTTCTAAAAAATGTCATGGAATGCTTTTCCATATTAATTAATAGTATTTCTAACAAATCCATCAATGTAAATAAATAACATTGAAAACAACAAATTACACTAGCCCCTTAGACTAATCACTAACCCCTTAGACTAATCAATAGTTAAATTAAAATCTATTCTAACTATATTTCATACCTTCTCCTATCATAAAAACGACTTTCACACTCCAACAATAAACCATTTTATTTCAATCCCATTGTTAATGTTCACCACCCACTACAAATGACACATAAGACTAATTTAAGTGTACTGCTTCGAAACAATATAAGTGGCAACTAGCTACGAATGTTCTCCAATTAGTAAGGTCTCGGTGCCAATAGAGTTCCTTAATTGGTAGCTTTCTTCGAAAAGAAAATGAAAGAACAGAAGGTTTATTTAATTTATTTTATTAAATATTCATGAGACGCTCACTCTTTTATGTAAGGTTGTGTTTGAACTATTTGCATTATTTTTTAATGCTAACATATTTTCTTTTAATGATATTGTCCACTAAACTTGTAGTTATATTATATGAAATGGGAACGACTATCCTTTAATAAAACAAGATTGACAAGATTGTAATGGGATCGACTATTGTTTAATAAAAATAATAAAAAAACAAGGGGAGTTGCAGAGCAACAAGTTCTTACTGAGAAGGTAGAAGAGCTTTCCTTACTGAGAAGGTAGAAGAGTTTGATTGAGCTGTAATGTGTTATCAAGTAGCTTGATTGATCTAACACTGTATTGTTATCCTGGATTAATTCTGAATGAGAAGTCCTCCTAATTGTTTGAGAACAAGATTGTTCAATCTGAAATGACTTCATAGTGAAAGGTCTACCTCCCAACAGCATTAACTGCATTCCTAAGTATAAATTGGTCGCAGTGATTTTGAGATTTTAATTTATGCTTAGCAATGCGAGCCTTTTTGTATTATGAACAATGGCTATTGAATCTGTTAGAATCCACATATTCTTCCTTTTATTAATTGTAATCATATTACACTGAACAAAACATGTGAATTTTACTCTACTTACAAGACCCTTTCAATGTTTGCGTCTTGAGAGTCGTTTCTGCTGGAGCTTTCTTAGAGGTCAACGTCATATTCTTGTTTCACTCACTTTGTTAGGCCTGCAAGAGTTATATATGTAACATGTGATGGTAGAGAAAGAGGAGTGATACACATTCGACCAACTCAGCTGAAAAATAAATTCAAATTCAAAACAACGTGAGTTTCGAAACTTGGAGAAATTTCGAAAGTGAAGCCAACTTGAACTTAATAAGCACGAAGAAACCTGACATAATTGATGAAGAAACTAATTGCAAACCACTGATAATAGCAATTTTTCAATTTATCTGAAAAATATATTTGGAAATTAAATGAAATGGCTGTTTTTTCACGATTAAGACAGTCTAATATAAAAAATTATGCTAAATTTAACATACAGTCTATTTAAAAAGTTATACTTATTTAAAATGTATTTTTATTAGAGCTAACCTCCTCCCTCGGTTAAAGGCAAGTGTGATGGTTAAAGGCCCAGGAACCTCATAATCTTGACAACTCTTTCTCTGCATGACCGACCACGTGTCTCGTAGCATGCTCCACAAGGTTGCAACAGACGTGTCTCTTAGCATGCTCCACCAGGTCAAGGGTTCGGTTCGATTCAGTGTGATTTGAATGAGTACAAGCCTTTGATTTTCATTTATAGCAGGTACGTGAAATTGATTTTCAGATGCTCAAACGACACCGAAGTTGATACATGACCGTCTGATTTTCAGATGCTCAATTTTTATTAGAGAAAGCTCTAGTACTGAAGTTCTCCCACGAGATGGGCTCAATTATGGGATGACATTGTTTCTTGAACAATGTGAAAACCAGTCACCTCTGCAAATCCCTATCGCGGACATGTCCATATTTAGTGGATAGACCAGATTCTGTAGCTCGGTCAAAAACCTATGAATCCGCGTTAGGGTCTGTCATTTATGAAATTTCATAATGCTAGCAGAAAACTGAATATACTGCTACTGCTCGGTCTACTAAAACTACCGTAGCTGTTAATGGAGTTTGCAATGTCAAACGCAGATAGCCAACAACCACTGGAGGAGCAAGCTCTGACCCAACAAAGGATGCGAGAGTATCAAAAGGCCTCAAAATGTTCTATAGGCCTGTACGGGTGGGTGTTTGATATAAATAGTTCTTAGTTGAAGAAGTTGTATGCTCATATGCTCTAATGAAGTTACCGAATGTGAGAGGTTTATTCTAACAGGTATTTTCCTTACAAATTTGATAAATTTTTTAATGCATAATTGAAATCACAAATTTGAATTACTAAAACTATCCTATAAAATTGTTTCAATGAAAGGAATTGACCCAACCTAAGACTTTGATAAGTCTTGTTATAACCCTCGTCAACATTGCAACGGAGATTCATGCTTCACCACCACCCGACTAATTTGTACCGGGATTAAGGTGAATGTTTGGAAGTAAATAACGTAGTCATGTCATGGATTCTTAACTGTTGTCTATATTGCTTTCTAAGTGATTTGCCTGTTCCTTCGTAATTGTACAGGACAGAGAAAGGAAGTACACGGATAAAAGATGGACAATAATAAGGTTAGATTGCTTATGACGTCTACTCAGATCGTATGGAAGTGAGCATATTCACGAGCTTTAATCGAAAGAGAAGTGAGGTAAAGGTATAGGTTTCAGCTGAAACCTGACTCTGGTTACATAATACAACCCTATCGTGCATCTCAAATTTTGAGTTTGATGTGTAATTGTTGGAACAAGAAAACGATTTCTTTATATTGCAGAATTGAAGTGAGAATGAGATTAGGTGTAATGTAAAACAATTACATGAGACATAGCGTACACGTGATCATCAACTGTAGGTGTAATGTAAAACAAGACTGTTTATAAATTTTTTGAGTACCCAACAAGTCTATTTCAATGTGATCAACGTGGTGTTATAAACAATCCAGTCTTAACATCAATTTAATTTATATTCCACAGTGGAACGTGACTCGGAGTGTATCTTTGAACAAATAGACGAGGGAAGAAAATCAGCGAACAATTTTAAGTGCCCAAATGAGATAGATTGATCACCATAAGACAATATCCGTTAATTTTTATCAAGTAATGAAACTGTTTAAGAAACCGGATGTATCCATAGGTTTTTATTTTTTAGCAAACACAAGGTTACGCTAACTATTGGAACGTTCTAGAATTACTTGCAATCCCCCATAAAAAAAATGTGTGCTTTGGGTGATGATTAAAAGGGGCATAGATCGAACCTTTCTTCAGGGTTCACTAACTATCATACGATGCAGACCATATGCTGAGAGTCGTTTAAGTATTTGAAGCGTTGTCCATCACCAGGGAATGGAATCCTGAAAGATTTAAATATTGAAGAACCCTTGAATAAACCCTCACAATCTTTGATAGGTTGTTGGTATTTATTATGGTTCGATTTTTTTTGAAACCCTACCCATGGTGGAATCTGAGAGACCGGTTCTTCTTTACCAACGAGAGAGAGCCCTGCGAATGTACACCACATGCTAGCCACGACCTCTGAGGATTACGATTTTATCATCAAGAACGTGAGCCTACAGAAAACACAATGGAAATATCTGCACACTCAATGGGGTCGAATAAAAATTTGGTCATTATGTAAAGAAAAGAAAGACTTTGTCCTGTCCGTCCTTCTTTAACATGCTTGTATCTTTGTGAGTGAAATATTTATTTCTGGGTTGTGAGTGAAATATTTATTTCTGGGTTGTGATTTTCCGAAACAACAAAAAAAAAAGGTAATTAAATTATTCAAAAAAAAAAGGTAATTAAATTATTGATCCTTTCTAGTTTATCAACAGGGTTTGCATTGTCGAAGCCCTTCTAGTGAACAAGTTGAAACAAAAAATAGTTTATCAACAGGGTTTGCATTGTCGAAGCCCTTCTAGTGAACAAGTTGAAACAAAAAATATGTATTGTTGGTAAATATGAAACCTGACATGTTGTTGATGTTATGTTGTTATGCAGATTAACGAACAAGGTGGTGCACCAATAGGCTGCAAGGTCTTGCACTAAAAGTCCCAGAGCAATTTGCACCAAAATTCCCAGAGAAATTATGAAGACGAGAGCAATTGTCGTCATAACCCTCATCAACATTGCAACGGAGATTCATTCTTCACCACCACCCAACTAATTTGTACCGGGATTAAGGTGATTGTTTGGAAGTAAATAACGTAGTCATGTCATGGATTCTTAACTGTTGTCTATATTGCTTTCTAAGTGATTTGCCTGTTCCTTCGTAATTGTACAGGACAGAGAAAGTGTTAGATATTAATGTAGAAATGATAATAATAGAATTAGTTACAACAGAGGCTCCTCCGTGTCCTCTACAGCTGTTATCAGATCCACTATTATAGGAAACCGTTGCTTGTGTATCAAGCTATAAATGTAATCGTTTTCTTGATTAATAAAACACATTGATGTGAGTTCTATCTCTTCTGCAGTTTTATCAGAAAGGAAGTACACGGATAAAAGATGGACAATAATAAGGTTAGACTGCTTATGACGTCTACTCGGATCATATGGAAGTGAGCATATTCACGAGCTTTAATCAAAAGAGAAGTGAGGTAAAGGTATAGGTTTCAGTTGAAACCTGACTCTGGTTACATAATACAACCCTATCGTGCATCTCAAATTTTGAGTTTGCTGTGTAATTGTTGGAACAAGAAAACGATTTCTTTATATTGCA
>SNQJ01S0002315.1:271845-293748 GCA_010110895.2 Picea sitchensis | reverse complement strand
ACATGCAAACCAAAAGACAACTAGATAACTGACTCTTAACTCTTCTAACTGACGCTTATAACATGCGCTTATTACTGGAGTTATCAACTAGATAACATCTCCATTACTTTCAAGTACTTGATCATCAACTGTAGGCATGATGTAAAACAAGACTGTTTATAAATTTTTTGAGTACCCAACAAATTTATTTCAATGTGATCAACGTACCGTTATAAACATTCCAGTCTTAACATCAATTTAATTTATATTCCACAGTGGAACGTGACTCAGAGTGTATCTTTGAACAAATAGATGAGAGAAGAAAATCAGCGAACAATTTTAAGTGGCCAAATGAGATAGATCGATCACCATAAGACAATATCCGTTAATTTTTATCAAGTAACGAAACTGTTTAAGAAACCAGATGTATCGATAGGTTTTTATTTTTTAGCAAACACAAGGTTACGCTAACTATTGGAACGTTCCAGAATTACTTGCAATCCCCCATAAAAAAAAATGTTTCCTTTGGGTGATGATTAAAAGGGGCATAGATCGAACCTTTCTTGTTTAAGAAACCAGATGTATCGATAGGTTTTTATTTTTTAGCAAACACAAGGTTACGCTAACTATTGGATCGTTTCAGAATTACTTGCAATCCCCCATAAAAAAAAAATGTTTGCTTTGGGTGATGATTAAAAGGGGCATAGATCGAACCTTTATTCAGGGTTCACTAACTTAGAAATCGAGAGAGCAGCCAGGGTTCACTAACTTAGAAATCGAGAGAGCAGCCATTGCACAAGATTAACACACAATAATAGAATGTATTACACAGATAAATGGAGGTTACATATATAGCATCCAGATCACCGACTCTTAACAATCTAGATCTTAAGAAAGTGGATCTGATTAGCTAAAAATAGTTAACCTAGAAACTCACAGTAACTCATAGTTACAACAACTATAAGGCTAACTCATAGTTACAACAGCTAACTCACAGTTATAACAACTGTAAGGCTAACTCACAGTTACAACAATTGTAAGCATTACCTCTAACACTCTCCCTTAATGCTTACATTACAAATATTACAATCACAAATTACAAAACATAACAAAAAGGTTACAACACAAATTTTGTCATGTCTGTCTCACTGGTCTTCATATGCAGTTACACCCATCTCTGAACTTCATAGACACGCTCTTTCTCTCCCATAATCTTTGAGATACCACTTTATACAACACAAATACAACCGCTTCCGACCATCTTTGAAGTATCTATAGGATCAACGATTCTAAACTACCTCGAAGAATAGTCTCGATATTAAAACAATTAGTAATCGATCTTACAAAATGACCTTTTTACACACACTCATCAATACAATGATAACCCTTAACTGATGATCTTGAAGCACCGAAATACAACAAAAATCTCTAGCTTTTAACAGACTTCAAACTAGTTATGTGTTTGTTCTTATAGATCCAAAGAACATCAAGAACTACATACCTGAGTTATATCACTCTGTTCTTTGAGTGGTTCTTGACAATATAATTTTACAAACAAAAAATAATATAACATACACAAATCACATCACTATATGTAACACTACAAAAAATCTACCAAACCAACTCAAACACTTGCCGAACATAAAGTCCACCCATTGCAGTGGGAATCAGAGTTTCGGCAGAGAGAAAATCGAATTTGATCAGCAAATATCTGGGCAGCGATACCCTCGTCAGTTCTCCTACACAATGGTCCTTTATTCACAAGGAGAGTCTCCCGCAGCAATCTCACAAAACACACAGAAAATTTAGAAATTCAAACCCTCTAACCTAATCTATTCCTACAATGGAAACAACTTATCACTCTTCTCTCATCTTCCAGCCCCTCTCGTGAGAGAGTCAGGGCGGTCCTTCTCTGATACCAACTTAGAAATCGAGAGAGCAACCATTGCACAAGATTAACACACAATAATAAAATGTATTACACAGACAAATGGAGGTTACATATATAGCATCCAGATCATCTACTCCTAACAATATAGATCCTAAGAAAGTGGATCTGATTAGCTAAAAATAGTTAACCTAGAAACTCACAGTTACAACAACTATAAGGCTAACTCATAGTTACAACAGCTAACTCATAGTTACACCAACTGTAAGCATTATCTCTAACACACTAACTATCATAGGATGCAGACCATACACTAAGAGTCGTTTAAGTATTTGAATCGCTGTCCATCACCATGGAATGGAATCCTGAAAGATTTAAATATTGAAGAACCCTTGAATAAACCCTCACAATCATTGATAGGTTGTTGGTATTTATTATGGTTCGATTTTTTTTTGAAACCCTACCCATGGTGGAATCTCAGAGACCGGTTCTTCTTTACCAACAAGAGAGAGCTACACCAGATGATGGCCACGACCTCTGAGGATTACGATTTTTTCATCAAGAACGTGAGCCTACAGAAAACACAATGGAAATATCTGGAATACGGAAAGAAAAGAAAGACTTTGTCATGCCCGTCCTTCTTTAACATGCTTGTATCTTCTGTAGTGAAATATTTATTTCTGGGTTGTGATTTTCTGAAACAACAAACAAAAAGTAATTAAATTATTGAATGATCCTTTATAGTTTATCAACAGGGTTTGCATTGTTGAAGCCTTTCTAGTGAATAAGTTGAAACAAAAAATATGTATTGTTGGTAAATATGAAACCTGACATGTTGTTGATGTTATGTTGTTATGCAGATTAACGAACAAGGCGGTGCACCAAGAGGCTGCAAGGTCTTGCACCAAAAGTCCCATAGCAATTCTAAAGACGAGAGCAATTCTCCGAGAAGAATTCTGAAGGTTTCAAAGTCCGAGAGCAATTTTGAAGGCTGGAAGGTCGTGCACCAACAAGTCCAAGAACTATGAACTATTATATGTGAAGTTGAAAACTGGTATCGTGAGGTTGAAGACTGGTATCGAAGCACATGGTCTGATGAACAATAACACTTGGCTATTGATGGCCATCGATATCTTGCATGAAGCATATTAGTATACATGATGGTTCAATGGAAATCTGCTAACAAAATATGTTAGCAAACTAATGTTATCTATGGAGATAGCATTAGTTGGCCTCAAAACATATATATCATAAAGCAGTACTCTTTCCTAAGTAATGTAATGATTTTTTCTAAACTTTAATAAAATATTTTTGTATAAATTGTCCATTAAGGCCAAATAAAACCTCAAACCAAAAAATTAAGATTAATAATAAAATAGAAGTTCGAAAATTATATGTGTAAAAAGTTTGGTTAAAATAGTTGATTTGTATTGATTTACATACATAAGTTAATATGCCAATAAGTTAATATGCCAAGAAAAAATCGATTACTAATAATCCCTACATCCCGAAGGGAAGGGACTAACAAGATTGTTAGTAATCAGAAATATTTTAAATAAAGTTGAACACAAACCGTTTGGAGCAATAAAACAAGATTGCTGGTATTAAGAACTAATTGAAATAAAGTCGAACACACACGATTTAGAGGTTTGTTTTTGTCTCGTCCATAAAATTGGATTTCTAGTCATAGGAACTACTTTCAAAAAGTTGAACGAAGATTTGTCTTTTCCTCGGGAGGAAATAACGAGACGTTGAAACATCCACATAGATGAAGATCTCAAAGCTACATTCATGCATATGGCAAGTTGAAGACTTTGAAAATGAGAACATAATCAAAAGTGAGGATCGTAATGACGTGGACAATGAGATCACATTGATGTGGACAACGGTGGCATGCTCCTTCCGGGGTATCAAGAGCAAAGGGACAGGTTCATAATGACGTTGACAATGAGATCACATTGATGTGGACAGTAGTGGCATGATCCTTCAGGGGTATCAAGAGCAAAGAGACAGGTTCATAATGAGGTGAACAATGACATCACATTGTTGTGGACAATGGTGGCATGCTCCTTCTGGGGTATCAAGAGCAAAGAGACAGGTATGCCCCCATCATCAAGAATGTAAGGTATTCTAAGGAAGGGCAAGATAGAATAATATTATGTAACTTATGAAAGAAAATCTAATTAGGTTTTTGTTTGGTACTGTATTGGTCAATCCTAACAGGCCTAGGTAAGAGTTGCCTTCATTTTGGGCGAGTAATATGCCATATCTCGCCACGCTGTATTTGAGTGATAGAAGTTTTTGAATTTCATGGAAGCTGTCTTGTTCCTTCAATCCATAGGAACTGGATGATGCTTGTTAGAAGCAATGATACAAGGAGAGACGATTCGGATGATATTACGGGATAGGAGATGAGTGTTTAGGGCTAAAAATTAGCGGTCCCGCTATCAAATTTCTCGCATGCATACCAGCTAAATAAAGGAAAGCCTGAAACCGTGATCAGCAGCGGTTCTGACTGCATTCTGCTATTTATCAACTAAAGCTTTGGAATTTATCCAGGAATCTGGCTTTGATTTGGGATTCTCTCTCATGGCGAAAGGCTTTAAATATTACAAGATGGGAGCTGTGCTTTGTTTGATTACATTTCTGTATGTTTTGGTGGTGTTATCAGCTAATTCTGTGGAAGCATCGAGTCGCGATAAAACCTAATAGAACCTTCAGGCGTTCTATGCATCGGATGCTACAAGGCAATATTCTTTTCATATATCATGCAGACGTGCAGGATATCGGACGCATCCCAGATATGGTGTTCAAAAGAGAATCGTTTGTACGGGTCCTAATCAGTTGCATAACTCATGAAAATTAAATTTATTCAAAGAGTTCCAGGAGCCCACCGTGTATTCCAGGGCCACCGCTTATATATATATGGAAAAAATCTATGCAACTTGGAAAAGGAAGGTGGTTGTCATAGCCCTTTTTGGAAACGAAATGACCATCTTTGTTAATTGTATTGAGAGACATTTATCATAATAAATGAGTTTGCCGTGGATTTTTTTTTTATTATGAATAGTAATTTAATTTTACAGAGTTATTAATAATAATAAATTTAATACAGGATATTAATTTTTTTAATAATAATAATTTCTTTTAAAATCAAAATTTAGATAAACATTAATGTTTGAGAGCTAACGATAATGTTATTTTAATATTAAGATTTGGATAAACATTAATGTAAGACAGCGAGGATAAGGGACTTGTTATGTATTTTATATCTTCATATTTGAACCTATGATTTTGAAAACACAATATGCATTGGTATGTGGATTTTCTGTGAGGATTTTCTCCCTATGTTTTAGGAAACTCACACATTTAATTCAGAAAATAAGAATAAAATCATTGAATTTAACACATAAATTAAAACATTGAATTTATCGCAGGGATAAAAACATTGAAGAGAATTTTTTAATTGAATTTTTTTTATAGATATAGTTAAAGAGAATTTTTTAATTGAATTTTTTTATAGATATATAACTATATGTTTGTTTGTTTCATTAAAAATGTTAAAGAAGAATACTTACATGAAACTTTCAAAAGTTAAATTTAAAGAATCAAGTTTGAAAGAGAAGCAAGTCATCGTCTTCAAAATGTTGAACTCAGTAACACCTTTGATCAGTACATATGGAATGTGCTCGACTACTCCTTATACAAGTTACAACATCACCATTTTGGAGATTTCTAGTTTTTTATTGAGACACATAGTCAAGAATAGTACTATGAAGCTTCAAGGGAAAATAAAAGTGAAAGATGCAACTTTATTTGTAAGATTGAAAGTGTATGTTTAGCCATTAAGATTAGAAATCAATAAGATGTTAATTCACAAGTTAATTGAATTTGTACTTATTTATGTTACATGAAAAAATGTAATATTCATAGCTCCAATAATGAACCATACATCTTGCATGCTAGATAAAATATGATACATATGATTTTATTCTTGTGAATGAAAGGGATGGAGGGAAGCGAAACCTAGTAATTTATTGATTTACAATGTTGTGGCAAAAAATCTAACATATGAGGAAAATAATTTGAAAGGAGAGATTGCTAACATTTATCAAAAGCCACAAACACTAATTAATTGTCTTATAGATACATTTTCAAATGAAACACTAATTAAATTTCTTATAGAAACATTTTCAAATGAAGGAAATTGGGTTTTGGATTTTTTCTAGGGTTTAGGTAAGATTTACCATATAAAATTTATGAAATCATACTTCAATATTTATTATTATTATTATTTTACATTATTTAACTTAATTATTTATTTTGTATTTGGTGATTATGTACAATAGTAGCATGTTTCTTACAAAAAGGAATAAATTGCATAGCTATTGAGAGTGACACACTACAATGTGGTTTTATTCAACAAAGAAGAATTAATGAATCAAATGTGGAAAAATGTCAAAGGAACCTCAAGTACCATTAGGAGGATTGCTTGGAAATGATCACTTGAACTTGTGGAAATCTAAGACTCAATGGAAGTAGAGAATGTTGTTAAAACGATGATTTTCTTGTAGAGAATGATGAATTTGAGATATATGATATTATTGATTAGTTTTAAGATGCCCTTGAAAACCATGCTCAATTTTGTAAATTTTTTATGGGTTATGTTTGTAATGTAATTCTTCTTTTTTTGGTTCAATTATGTCCATAGAAATGATTTATTTGACACATTATTTTAAGTGGGTAGCTTCCAAAATATATAGGTTTTTGTATTATATATGGTTTTCAAATGTATATTTTTTTTGCTAAATATTTAAAAATAGTGTTATTTAGCTACAATTATTTGTTATCTAATGAAGTAAAGGTAAAAACTCTCTTAAAAATAGTATTTTACACTATATTAAAAAAGTATGGCACCATAAATTAATTAATGACACAATTATATGAAAAATCTTAATTTCAAAAAAGTAAATGATATATAACATTTTTAGTATCATTAAAAATGACAAATTTTGTATTTTTATTTTTTAACATTTAAAAAAACATGGAAAAATGATTAAAAACACCATTGAAAAAAAAAGTGATTTAGAAAAATTTGAAAATACTTGAAAAAGGGGGGAAAGTGGTAGCTAGAGAGGTGGTGGGGGGCTCGGAGGGCCCATAGTGGAGGACATTCATTGTAATGTGGACTAGGTCCACTATAGTATTAAATAAGGCTCATTATGGTAGTTAGTTAGATACAATAAATGTAAGAGGACTTCTGCTTCTAGAAGGTTCATCCTCTAGAATGTTCTTAGGTGGTTGGTAGCACTATATAAAGGGGTTCATGGAATGTAATGAGATAGAGAAGAGAATTATTGTATTTGGAGCAGTGGCTCAATAGGAGGAAGCCCCCTCAAAGAGGCAAGTGACCAAGAGAGGATCCCTTCCATATTATGATCCATAGTATGGTGTTGCCCTACCTCAATGGTTTTCTTATAATAAAAGTGTGGTTCTTATATATTGTTCTCTGTATGAAAGTATTTGGTTTTTAACACAGGTCTTGGGAACCATTCGTGCAGGGGATATTTGCATAAGAGAAGTTACTAGACTTAGATAGATTATGGACTAATTGTATTTAGGAAGAGACTTGATTGATTTCTAGGGATGATATGGATGGAATGGTGAAGAGTATCAGTGATGATAACCAAGCCCTTGCAATTCACACTAGGAGAGGCATAAGAGGTTCTATAAGAAGAAGAGGTTCTCTTAGGAGAGGGGCTTCTCTCTCGAGAGAAGCATCTCTAGAGCCGATATGGAAAAGGGATCTTAGTAAGATCTAATGCTTTGAGTGTCATGACTTTGGAAATTATGCCTCATAGTGTCCAGACCAGAAGGAAAGAGGAAGAAGGTAGTAGGAATCAACAATACATGTTGATGAAGTTGCAGATAGGCTCTAGAGGGAGATATTGTTGGTTTCTTCATTTTCAGGTATAGTCTCCAGCAGGGGGACTTGGTTGGTGAATAGTGGAGCATCTTTCCATATGAAAGGTATATGAGAGTTATTTGACACTTTCAAAGAGACTGGCTCAGACTTATGTGGGGAGCTTGGCACAAGAGCCAAGCATGCAATATGATGATTTGGTATTGTATCATTCTAATTGGAGTCAAGAGAGGTGTTGAGGGTATCAAATGTGTTATGGGTGCCATAACTTAAGAGGAGTGTTCTCTCAGTATAAGAGATTGAGATAAAGGGCTACCACATATTGTTTTGAGAGGGATAAGTGTTGTTTGTTCCCAAATATAGATTCATATCAAGGATGATTCTTGGAGTTAGGGAGGGAAACCTATATAGGTTGATGGTCCAAACTATGCATGTTGTGGCCAGTAGGAGCAGAGAGACATAAGAGGAGGTGAGGTGGATCCACCACTGGTAAGGTAGGTGGCCCCACTAGGATTACAAAGGGAGTAGGAAGCTCCACTAGTGGTGAGGTAGATGGCCCTAACAGTAGCACAGGTTCATAGGATTCAGGTAGCTCCACCATTGATGAGGCATGTATCTCCCCCAATAATGTAGGCTTAGAGGAAGCCATAGTTAAGAGGGAGTCAACCCACATGATCTAGTAGGAAGGAGAACCCTTACAAGACTTCATATGAGATTAGAGTTAAGAGGAGATTAGCAGGTTCGTAGGGAGAAGATGGCTCTGGAGCTTGTGCAGAATTAGAGGGAGCCAGGTTTCAGAGGGAGCTTCCAGAATTAGAGGGAGCCTGATCTCAAATAGATTTAGTTGGCTCAGAGGGAGAATCATACATTCAAAGGGATTTCCCCCTCAATTTCAGTTGGGAGAGAGGCATCTTCCAGGACTAACATACATGTGTCATGGGTTGAGGATGCCATACAAGAGGTTCAAATGTAGGAGGCTTCTAGGATTTGTGTGCCCTCCATGAAGGATTCAACTATCTCAACGAGTTTTTCTACAATGACAAAGGAGGGAGCTAGTCAAGAGGAAAAACGAGTAGGATTTTCTTTAGTCATAGAGGGAGTAGCTAGTGAGGTAGATTAGAAAACAAGATTTGCTTTAGTGAGAATGGATGCAACCATTCAGGAGGACTAGAGAGTAGGATATACTTCAACGATAGAGAGAGGAGACAATTAGAATGATTGGAGTGCAGGTGTGGTAGAAAATGCAGTAGAGGAGACAAAGTCACTTCCAGTATAGGATGTAGAGGTACATAAAGATGTTGGTGTATGGGATGCCTCCCTCGCTAAGACGGAGTGCTATTTTTTGTAGCTTTGAGAGGTACTACCAAAAGAGGACAAGGTGTCAGGAATGTAGAAATATTCATTGGCACCAAATTATCCTTTCATTTCAGTAAATTCGGTCCTAGAATGAGGCTAGGGCCTCATGGGAAAGTTGATGGGATTTGTGGGCTAGTGATGGGGTGTCACACCCACAAAGAGGAATAAAATATTCTAAGTAATTGTTGAGTTTAGGAAGGGTGTCTAAACTCACACATTGGATTTGTATATAAATGAGAGAGGTCATTATGAAATTTGCTCATACTGGAAGAATGAAGTTAGCATAAGTGAGTTTGCACGTGTGTTAGGCGGCTTGGTGATTTTAGTAAAGGGAAATTCTCCATGGTGACAAATATGGCCTTGGAGAGAGGAAGTTGCAGAGAGAGAATTTTACATAGGTGTTCGTAAAAGTTTAATATACTTGTACGGGATTGAAGTGGACTAAATCATGTATATACATAGGTTGCAGGAGGGAAAATAGTGTATGTATGTAGGTTGTAGTGGGTATAGTTTCATATACACATGTTGCAATGAAGAAAATAACGTATGTATGTGGGTTTCCAGTAAGGTAAATCACGTAGAAAGTTCACTGGGCAGTAGCAGGTCGATACAAGATCACAGGTGATGTTAGCATGGTGTACAGGTGGTATGAAATATATTTGTGAGAATAAGACATTTCTAGGATATTTGTTGAGGTTTGGTATTTTTGATTTGTATGGTTATTAGAAGAAAAGGTTTTCCTCAAGTTTTGGTGAAATTGTATTGGTTGAGAGGACATGTTTTGTTGTCATATTTGGTGATATTTGTATTGGCTTGGAGGGATGGTTTTTCCCTCAAGATTTATGAAATTGATAAGCTTACATAATAGAAATATTGTGTCTCATATGTGTTGATGATTCATATCTGATCTTTTTTGTTTCTGCTGGATGTAATTTCAATCAATAATTTTGAGTGTAAAATTGTTTAGTAATAACAACTAGGGTTTTACTGTTAGATCACTAGGAAACAATTTTCAAATCTTAAAATTAGTCACATAGAGTTGCATGTGAAAATTGACACAAAGGCCCATATCATAGAAATTATGAACAAGATAATCTGCTAATAGATCCTTTTTGGAATTAGAACCCCACACCTCTCCATCTTTTGTGCCAATATTTAGATTCCCACCTGCTGATATATTTTATTTTTCTAAGACTATTTTTCAAAAAAACTATCCCAAATGAATTTCGATTCGTATAAGGACAATGCCTACAATTTGATAATTGAAAAGGACTTCCATAACTACGTCAATGATATCTCTATAAGAAAGACAACATTGAAAAGAAATGAACATATTAAGGATAGAGAGTTGTTCCACATTGGTATAAGTTCCTAGAATTACCATTTAAATCTAAAGAAAGAAAATTCTAGTCTTTGAGTATGGATGTTAAAATTCCTTCAACTTTCCCTCCTCACAAATTTTTTTGTGTTAATATGATCATTGGTGTATATTGAGAAATCAATCTTTAGGTCACCTTTACTAAGGCATTCCTTTCTCCACGGGCATATTTAATGGTAATTGTTGTTTTCCTTCTAGTATATCCTTCTCTATTCTTTTTTTTTTCTATAGACATTAACAATTTTCCTATCTACCTTAGGGCTATACTGACTTGTTTCTATAGCTAATCCTTATTGAATACACTCATCTTCCAAATTCCAATGTCATTTCCTTGGTCTTACATTTTATATACTTGGTTTACCTTCCTTTTTTTATTTACTATATTCACAACGATATCTAGTAAAAAAAACTTCATGATAGTACATTAACCTTTCTTAAATCGGATTTTATTGCCACCTTTCTAGTGATTTTATTCACCTTAGTTACTTCCTCATATCCAAGGATATATTTATCACTCTCTCGTTCTCAAACTTAGTATTATATACCTCACTTAGGGTCTCTATTAAAATATTTTTAGAACTAGGAATACAATGATAGAGGGGAGGAGAAAATTTTAATGTTGAACACATACTTTCAACTTTCATTTTTTATATTTATTACAATTCCTCTTTCACTACATATCAACCTTTTATAGGTACAAGTTATTGAATCTTATCGGTAATTTTTACCTTCCCATTATCATTTTCTTGTTCTTTTTCCCTTTCTTCCTTGACCAAATGTTCTACCTTGTCTCTATCCCCACCCTCCATTTCATTTTCATAACCTTATTTCCCTACCATACCCTCCATTTTATAGAATCTTTGATCCTTGTTTGAGATTAACTAGTATAGGTGAAATGCATTCATTCAACATTGCTAGGTGTTGAGAGGTATTTAAAACTTTGCACCATTCCCCTATTCCTTCTTAAATGGTAAATTCCTTCACTAGATTCCGATGATCATGACATTTTATACATATAAAGGTGATTTTCTAGTCATCCCAAAACTAGGCTATACTTCAATTTACCCATCCCAATTTCCATGAAATTTAGAGTCCCTTTAGATATATCTATGTTGAGTAGGATATTTTCTACCACTTAGTTAGTATTTGAGAATATATTATCTTCCATATCAATGAATTCCCCTAACATGTTTCCAACTTCTATCAAGACCATTTTACTCTATAGTTCTAATGGAAAACATGGTAGTAGAACCTAGACAGGTTTCGGGGTCCATTTCTCCATGTTGGATTTGAAGCATGGAGTCCATATTCTACTGTCCAAGAAGGTCAAAATATACTTCAACTCATTCCTTCATTTAATTTTGGGAGACTAACAGCTCTATAACTCTATGAAATCTAAGATTGATACTTTGGTACGTTGAAGCCTTATCCCAAGTACTTGAATGCGGGTTGTAGTACTATTTACTAGGCCTATAGTACACATATTATTCACATTTTAGGATGCCACATACCGCCACCATCATAAAATATCTAATCCTTCTTACAACTAATACTTTGATAAAAAATGGAACACCCAATATACTTTTGTTGTGAACTTTAACACTTATCTCATCCTTAAAATTTGCAATAAAATACTACCTTGACTCCTCCATTATATTTAGGACCCCTTCTCTTGTAGTCTCAACTAGATAAAAGGTTTCATAAAATAACCACTTACCATAGAATATATGTGAGTGAATACGCTTCAAAGAAGGATGAAATGTTGGAAACCCTTCATCCTTTCCTATATATGAAGTACTGGTATTATTTTAATGGTCAAGTAGCTCATCTCTCATATGGAAAAAAAACTTTAGAAGTTCTTATGATCTATAAATTTTATACTTCATATGCCTCACTAACACATATCCTCTACACAAGTTAAATTTAGTTATCTACAATTAAACAATAAATTATCAATGCAATTAGGATTATGTTGATATCTTTGTATTCATATCTATTTCACTGCTCTCTAAATTCCCATTATTCATCCCATATAGAATACATTTCAAGGGTAGTCAATTCAATCGGGATTGGAGGATGTTTTAATTAACTGTATGAATATTTCGCATGGNATCCTTAAAATTTGCAATAAAATACTACCTTGACTCCTCCATTATATTTAGGACCCCTTCTCTTGTAGTCTCAACTAGATAAAAGGTTTCATAAAATAACCACTTACCATAGAATATATGTGAGTGAATACGCTTCAAAGAAGGATGAAATGTTGGAAACCCTTCATCCTTTCCTATATATGAAGTACTGGTATTATTTTAATGGTCAAGTAGCTCATCTCTCATATGGAAAAAAAACTTTAGAAGTTCTTATGATCTATAAATTTTATACTTCATATGCCTCACTAACACATATCCTCTACACAAGTTAAATTTAGTTATCTACAATTAAACAATAAATTATCAATGCAATTAGGATTATGTTGATATCTTTGTATTCATATCTATTTCACTGCTCTCTAAATTCCCATTATTCATCCCATATAGAATACATTTCAAGGGTAGTCAATTCAATCGGGATTGGAGGATGTTTTAATTAACTGTATGAATATTTCGCATGGTTCTCTTACCCACTCTACATCATAACACTCATGGGATTCAATTAAATAAACATTGAATAGTTTCTAACCTACAAATTGAGGACAATAGCATGGGAAATATGAATTCCAACACTTCAATCAAGAATTCATTACCTTTCATATCGGCATGCATAGAATATACGTTTTGCCTCATACTAGTTATTAATAAATATTCCTAGCTATAACTGAGTAGGTTGTATTAGGCTTAGACAAAATTAAGAAATCATTATGGGAAACTAAAATGCACTTAAGGCTTGGCTATAACATATGTTTTGAAGGTATAATAGCTTGGAACAATCATAATTCAAAGGAAAATAAAATGCACAACAAGAGTATGTAAGTTGTATCATGTGATTTGCATGTTATTTAATAGAGTAAATGGGTTCAAGAAATTACAATAACCTTAATATAATACTAAGACAATTGTAATGTCATACATTCTAGAACTAAAGATAAAATAAAAAAATAAATTATCATTGCAATTATCATTGACAATTGTATGATTTTTTTTTAATGGTGAAGTCAATAATGGGCATGAGTTTTGCATTTACCTTGATATGTCATTCAGATAAGAATACACCAAATAGAGAATTCAATCACACAAGAGATTTAACTACAACATAAGGAAATAATATTGGAAACCTAGATTGGAAAACCAACATTCAATGTGGATTTTCTTATGCTTAGGAAATTGCTAGAAAGGGTGAGCTACCATACTTATTCAACTTCCCTTGTTATTCCTTATTATCTCCTCCTATCACCCCCAATTTGTATCTATAAACATTATTTTAATAGATTTTTCATATAAATCCAACCATCAATATTATTTATTTACTTTTTTGTGGTTTTGGATTTTCGAAAAACATTGAAAATTTATTTATTTTATTACAAAGTTTAAAAGAGATACTATTCATAGGCCATTTCATATCACACCTCCCCATTAATATGATTTTTTCCCCAACATCTTAAACTTACTCTATCTTATTTTTCTTCTACAATTGTCTTCTCGCCTCCTTTTCTACCATATGTTAGAGCTATCTCTTGGATATTATGGAGCTTTAAAGAATCTTACTAAGTCATCTCTTTGTATCAATATCCAATCAAAAATTGGGTTCCTTTGATATATGAAGGAAGATAAGATACTAATAGGGTTTGCTTTGATGTTATCATAATCCTATAGTCCATTTAATTGGTGGATATGAGATTTTCTACCATTGTAAGTCCTTAGATAATGACTACTCATTCTTCCTTCCCTTTACCCATCCCTCTCCAAAATTTTCTTTTGGAAATGTAATTCATGGGATGAAGTTTTAGATGAAGCCTCCAATACTTGGATTCCCCTTGTCCAATCAAATTGTAGTGTTAACCAAAAATATTTCTATTGCATGGGTTGGTTGATATTCTCTTCATGTTCATGTTCACTCTTTTATTTATGGCTTTTTCTTCTACAAATAATCTACTTGGTGTCCTATCATACCAAATGGACATACATTAGAGTGACAACAATTATTAGCCTTGTGGAATTTATTATTGTAGGAACAATACACCACATATGCTTTTTCATGCCTCTTCCATTTATCCTTATTCTTGTAAACTTGTTTTCTAGTTGGTCCACCAAGTGCAGTGGAAGCATCCTTTCGATACTATAATTCAGTATTCTATAAGAATATTGGAACTATTTTCTTCCCACTCCATTTTTAGTTTCATTTTCTTCAATCCAATTATATTATTCCTCAGTTCCTCTTTCTTCAACAAAGTTAATCATGGAGGTTCTATCTTGATTTAAGATACAATCACTCACTTATCCATGCCCATTGAATCCTAGGATTTCATGTTTGACTCTATTTTTAGGAACAATGAATTTTACAATTCCTTTCCTTCTCTTGACTATCCCTTGGTCATTGTATCCCATTTTCATGATGAGCTTACAACTAAGGCCTTTGGTATGTTTTTCAAAAATACCAGAGTGTTCTTGAGAAAGTTTCTTGGAGGATTATATTACAATGTTTTTATTAGTTATGGTGATGGCTTATACAATAGAAATTGAATGTTTATTTTCTTACCTAATATCGTATATATATTCCTATAACTTTTATAGTTCCTCCTCCTTCGCTGCCAACTCTTGATGCATTTGAGTCACCATCTGAGTGAGCCTCTCTTATTTCCAATCATCCATTTGAATGACCATATCTTTTAATTGTAAGAGTTGAACTTTGTTCTTTTCCCAATTTACCATAAGAGCAGTGAGAGATCCTTGTAATTCAACAAAGTGATTCTTTAACAAACAAAATATTTAGGAAAGTTCCTTTTCCAACTCTATGATCCTCCCTTTCAAGTATTGATTATCTTCTTGGATATGCAAATTTGTGGCTCTTAAATTATTTAACCATTCTCCTCAAAGTGTTGACAATTTATTCAAGGCCATGTATTCAAGTGATTTGATACCAATATGATTTGTAAACAAGGAAATTACCATCCACATACCTCACCAACACAAATCATCCATAGAAATTAAATTCCATTGTCTATAATTAAACAATCAATTTTATGATGATATCTTTGTGTAGCATGCATTTAAACGGTATAATAACTTGAACCAATCACAAGAAGAAAAAAAGAAAAGAACATCAAGAGTATGTAAGTTGTAGCAGGTGGTTTTCACATTAGTTAATAGAGTATACAAATTCAAAAAATTCCAATAACCTTACTACAACACTAATATTGTTATAATTTCATACATTCTTTAGCCAACCATCAAATAATTTTTTCTTTTTTATTGTTAGGGTTATCATTCATAGTTCCCATAATTTTCTTAATTTTGAAGTTGATCTAATGGCCATTCATTTTAAATTTCTATTTATGTTTTATCCACACAAGAATAAACTAAATAGAGCATTCAAATGCACAAGAAATTCAACTAAACCATAGACAAAGCATATTTTTACCTTGGAAGCCAAATGGGAAAACCATCATTTTTATGGTGACCCGTTTATGTTTAGAAAATTTCTTTAAAGGGTGAGATATGCACTCTCATTGATATAATGGTTCATTCTTACTCATTGGAAAAAGTTCATATTTACATGGCTCAAAGACAACCTTCTTCTCATGTGTGGACATACTCAATTTCTCCTTTTCCCTTCAATTTTTGAGCATCTTTCTTCTCTCAAGTCCTTTATACTTTTTATATTACCCTTTTTATTCCAAAGATTCACTTTCCTTTTGTCTCTCCTTCTCTCTACCCCCTTTTGTCTCCAATATAATTCTTTAATAGAGTTTACTTGGAAGAAAAACCATTAATATTATTCATTTCATAATCCATGGCTTTGGATTTTGGATAAACTTTGCAAAGCTAATTTCTGTTATAAAGTTTAAAAGAGAGAATATTAAGAGGATGCATTTTTTTATCCAAAATGGATCCTAACTAAATAAGTTGTAAGAATGAATACTTGCAAGTTATTTTAACAATTAATCAAGGTTAGTGAACTATATAAAAGACAATGTAAATGTAGAAGTGAATGAGACAAAAACAGAGGAAAAAAAGAAATAATTGAACAAAGAAAAATAGAATAGGAGAGGAGAGGAGCCTAAGGAATGGAACATAAAGGGTCATGCCTATTGGCCTTACCATTCCCAAGGTTTCCCCATTTATTACATTATTTTAACTCTCAAATGGATTTTTTTGTTGGCCAAGAGAGAAAGAGGCATGAGGAGCCAAGAGCTGCAATGTACAAGAGATTTTCGAAATGAGAAATGATCCATCATTCGATACTAGTTTTACTTCTTGGGTTTCCAAGGTTAAATCATTGTGTATATTGTGTGATTTATTTTTTCCATAGTATAGATTTCAATATGGTTTAGTGGATTGCGTTTGACACTTCTCTTATTCATATTAAATTGCTACCTAGTTATTTTATGGGTATAAGAATTCAACCTTTTTCTATTTTTTTGGATTTCCTTTATAGTTTTGTCCTCCATGTGAAATTTAAGAACACCAACATCTCTATATTTTTCATTATACGATTTACTTTAAATTCCAAGATCAAAGGTTATAATGAAAGAGATGTTTCTCTAGTTTCCATTCTTAACACTGGAATTTAGGAATTCATCACTCACAAACCATTGGATATTGTGAGAAAGACACAAGAATGGTTTTTATTTTTAGTTTCATAGAAAATGAGATCACTTAGATTTGCTAATGATCTTTGTGACCTCCAATCGTCCACCCTTAATTGGTTCAAGTGAAAATTTACCCAAGAGTATTTTTTAATATACCATATACCATGTCTTGTCTAATTACAATACTTTGTGAAGAATATGCAAAATTTTACAAGAGTTTGGCAAATGACCTTGAAGATAACTTAGTAGTGAAACATTTCCTAGTTAAGATATGGCTTGCGCTCCTAGAAATTATCTTTCTTCCAAAGAGGGTGGTTTTTTATCTATTTGATACCAAGAAGAAGCTAAATAACATCAAGATCCATATTAGACATTTATTCATCATGGACAACTGTAAATAGTATATCCTAGAATATATCTTATATTTTTCGAGAGTGTTGTGGACTTTGAAGACCTTACTTTGAATGTTTCTTGTGAGACTCTCTAACAAAACAAAATATTAAAGGTGCACACATCCTTCCAATTTTGGGGTCTATCTAATGTTAAAGAAAGTAAATATCTAATAAAGAAAGGGTGTTCATGTTCCTTATGAATGTTGGAGATATATATATATATTCCTATACCATTGGATTTAAAATGGTTGGAAATTGATACATTGTTATTGTGATATTATTAGGGTGTTTTCCCTTGGATAAATTGAAGAATAGTTACCTTGGATTGATGGAGAATTATAACAAAACTTGTTGGTATGAATTGGGATATATCTATGTGTATATTGATATTATAAATTTAGACATTGAAAAGATAAATAGTATTTATGTTATGTATTGATGTTAGAATGGTTTATCTATGTACCTTAGTGTTGGAGTGTAGTGAAAAGATGTTGGGATAAATCTTGTCTAAATGCAGTCTTGGTGATTGAGAAACCACATTTTGGAATAAGAAATTTTTTTTATATCCATTTCTTCGTCTTTTGTCAAGAAGACCAATGAGGAAATCATTGTTGTATCATGAATTTTTAATCAGAAAGACAAGGTATTTGTTCCTTGGAATTGTGAATAAAATAATAGAGGGCCATGCTTATTTTTAGTTCTATAGCAAGAAAATTTTGTTCCCAGAATTGGAACAGACAGTGGAGAAATTACTATATAGAGGTTGGTTGTAGGAATTCCATCTAACTAATTGTGTGTAGGTTAAATGAGAAAAAAGAAAATGCAAAATTGATGGGTGAGTTCTCTATGTGGTAAAAATGTGGTGGTAGTCCATTGGACTGTTCATCCCTTATTCAACAATAATTGATTTGTTACTTGATGTTAAAAGACTCATTTCTTTGTTTATAGAGTATTGATGATCATTGGATGCCTTAACTCAGAGAACATAAATGTTTTCACGTTCATTCCTTACCTCCCAACTCAGAAGTTAGAGTGCTATATTGTTAAGCTACAAAGAAAATAGTATATTTGTTTTGTTGGAAATAAAAACTAGAGTGGGATGCTCCATCATTAAGTATTTACCTCAATACAATAATCCAATAACACATCAACAAGACACAACTTATATATTGGACTACTAGTACATTGACAGTTGGTTGCTATGTGAAGGATACATAGAGTACATAGGCCTAGTAGCCATTCAGGAGATAGATTTTAGTTTACACTTTGAACTACATCAAGAAAATAAATATTTAATTCATGAAGTAATTTCACGTGTAGGCTACACTAGATATAGAGACCTCTAATCAAGACTAGGAACAAAGAGACACACTTCAGAAATAAAACTCTGCATAATATACGTGTTGGTAAAGAGAGTGGGTTATAAGTTCCTCATTTACAAATCATATTGGTATAAGATTAGTTGAATCCTTAACCATGAAACAACTACTAGTTCTTTGAAGAGAATGAATACTTATCATGGGTAAAGAAAATAGAGACAGGTTGGAAGAATTAAGGGCCATCAAATCCTAGCTTTAAGAATGGAATAAAAAAATGAAGGAATACATCTAGATGTTCAACTATAGGATGAGAGAGATGTAGAAGAACCTTGAGACATATGCAAAATTGTTTCCATTTCTCAAGAAAAAAATTAATGAATGCCAACACTCCCTTATAACTATCATGGTAGATTGGGACAAGATAAGAGTCCAACTTGTACATTTGGGAGAAAACATCATTCAGTTGAATATATAGCAAGAAGATGGTCTCACTGAGATGATGAGTCAACTAAAGAAAGAGTTGGTAGAGAAGGAAGAGGCCTTGGAAAATCTCAAAGAAACTAGACAAGAGCATTGAGAAGTAAATCCACCTCCCATTTCCATTGCAAAACAAAACACCATGATTGAGACAACTTTGGTAAGCTCACCCTTTTTCGAATTTTCTTAAGAGAACTTGGGTGATTTTGAAAAGAATACAAGAGGAATTAGTTCCAAATTATTAAGGAAGATGAGTTATGATGGGAAATAGATAGATAAGAGAAGACATGACATCCCAAGCCCCATTACATCTATAATGATGGTCGGGCATGAAGGCCTAGGTTTCAATAGTAGAGGGGAAANTTTTTCATGTATCTGTTTTGAGACATTATATTAGTGATCCTACACACATGATTGACATGAGTTCCTTGCAGGTATCGGACGAGGGAGCACTCACAGCTGAGCCAATCCGCATATTAGATCATCGCATTCGACAGTTATGACGTCGAACGGTAGATCAGGACAAGGTCCAGTGGGACATTTATAGTCCGCACTCGGCAACCTGGGAGGAAGCATATGATATGCGCCAACGGTTTCCATTTTTGTTTATCAGATAGACTTATGATACTGTGGTATTTATGATATTGTGGTACATTTATTTCGGTATTTTTACTGAGAAACTTCGGGACGAAGTTTAGACCAAGAGGGGGGTGTATGTAACATCCCGCTCTGGCGCACTTACAAAACTTATTCTTTGAGGACACTTGCTCACAAGTGATCTGGGCCTTTCTGATATTAATACATTTATGCTTGATTATGATGTGTTCTGATAGACGACACAATGTTTTACTACTTGATCTAGATAGGTGCTATTGACTCAGTTTTGTTGAGTGTGCAAGGTTTTGGGACCTTGAGGATGCAGAGGCATCGGTGGAACCCGTTGGACTCCGGATTGAGTCAAAGAGTGTGCTATTTGGGTTGATTTATTTTCCATGATATTTTAGTCATTTGATGATATGTTGTTGACATGTTCTGACATGATGGTTGATGATGCAGGATGACGATAGATTGCCGACCCGACTCACATATGGAGTAAAGGGGCCACACATGATTTCCAGAGAGTTTGAGGGAGAGGTGTGGACAACAGCCCTGCCACAGCCTACTAGCACTCCCGCCGTGGCTCGAACTGTAGGTTAACGATTACCTAGTTCGAGAGGATCCACGATGCCATGAGGGCATTCTGCGACAGTCGCTCACGATGATTCTAAGGGGTGCGCAATAAGGTGAGGACATTATTCCTTAGAGCCCTTAGTCTCCCACAAGTTCACCTGGAGGAGTGTTGATTCCAGGGGTTATAGATGTCTACCAAACAGTCAAGTCGGCGAGTGGCACCCTTGGAGAACGTGGTGCATCCTGAAGGGCACGTCGCGCAACAGAAAGAAACAAGGCGAGTGGCACCCTTGGAGCACGTAGTGCATCCTTAAGGGCACGTCGCATTGATGGTGATGATGAGACAAACCTAGGTGACCCTAAAGACCTTAACGCCTAAGAAATTCTCAAAATGACTCCCCTAATTAATTGTCGCCTAGTTCAAATCTAAACCTAAATTTAAAACATCTTTAAGATAAAAAATTTATAAGCCCTAAGAAAAGATCCTACAAAAATAAACATAAGGGCATGAACTAAAACCCTCCTAAGTGTTAGTTAAAGTCTTCTTAAATTAAAGGGGGGTAAAGTATTGAGGGAGATAAATTAATTGAAACCATAGATTTTAAATTATAAAGAAGAAATAAAATTATTAAAGTGTGGGAGTATAAAAGTTAGGATTTTAGAAGTATAATGAAAAGACTATTAAGCGCATTTATCGTTTTGGGTTTAAAAAAAAAGAAAAAGAAGAAAGGAATAAATAATAGAAATAAGGAAACTTGTAATAAAGGAAACTTAATAAAGAAAGGTAGGGGACATAGGGTAAAATGCAAAAGGGAATCAACAATTAATAACCTTCTATAATGAATTGAAATAGCAACTTCTTTTAGGGAAAGTTATTAAAAGCTTGTGAGGGGATCTAGGAACCCTAGGAGTAATTTTAGGAGCGACTATAGGGGGGGTGAGGGAATTGAGTCTTTTAATAAATTTAAGGAAAATAAATTTTTGAGAAACATGGGGGATGATGACACTTGGACGACAAAGAATTTTTAGAAGTTTTTCTTTTAAATTAAAAATGAATTAGGAAAGTAGGTGGGTCTCCAATTCTATAAAGAGAAGGGAAGATGAGGAAGAATGGATGAACGATGATCGTAACTTTACGCTGCTGATTGTGGCTTGACTATTTGCTTGTGAGGAGTTGGGAATTTCTCAGCTGTATCGGAGTGGTAGCTCAGCCTTGGAGGCGAGCTGAGAAGCTAGTCTTATCTCTGGATCTTGTGTGGCCCCTTTGCGGCTCGGG